>JAPMOR010107860.1:67593-124125 GCA_026543865.1 Argiope aurantia | reverse complement strand
TAATGAAATAATTACGCATCATATTAAAAATTGGAAAGAAAAAAAAAACTTCTTCTAAATGCTTTATTCTAAATTTACGATTTGTTTTAATTATTGTGGCGAACTTGTAATATTACTTCCAGACGCAGTAAGTCTCCTGACGAGGAAGATACTTCTACAAATAGAATACGTAATGGATACTTAATGACCTTCCAAGGACACGCGGGGGACAAATTCAACGCTATTGGCGAAGATTTAGCAAATTGGCGATGACTTTGGCAACAAAAATGAAGAACTCATAATGTTTGAGAATCTTGAAAATATATCTAATTGGTCACGTTTGTTTTAGAGCTTTCGCTATCCTATCACGGCGCATGCAGTAACTCAAGACTTGAGTCAGTGATTGTAGTTTAGAGAAAATTCTTGTATTTTCTCTGAGTGTTTTTGGTCTGTTGAGATTGTTGTCCTGCTTTTTATGTATTGCTGCTTGTTTCAAGTGCTATTTTTATGTATATTTTGCCTGTATTTTGTTACTTGTGTTTCAAACAAGTTAAAGCATCATTTTAACTTTTTGAATTTTTTACCGTACAAATAACAAAAGAAATTTGGGGATTTTTTCGTAACAACATAATGCGTCAAAGACGGTGAATGACTTTTTCAGGTGTTTTTTTTTTAATTAATGTGCCTTATAAAATTTTATATTAATAAAATAAACAGAATTAATTAAGTTTACTAACTCTGTTTTGATAATCATTTCTTTAATTTGAAAACTGCTCACCGTACTAATGTTTTCTATTATGATAATCAAAATTTTTTTAGTTTTGAACAATTATTTTTTTTATCTGTTTAAAATGCATAGAAAAATGCGTAGAAATATATCCTACCAGTTCAATAAATTTATTATTGTCTGAAGATGTTTCTTTTCATATTACACAAAATAAGAATAACTAATCTTTATTTTCTTAGCAAGGAATATTTCCTTCAGAATTCTGAAAATAATAGAACATATTATTTCAAAGATGGAAGTACTATAAAATGAAGAAATCACAGCGAAACATTTTTGGAAAGATGTCTCGATTTCTAAAAATGTCTTTCTCTTGAATCCTTTAATCGAAGAAAAAGTGCACATTCCCTTGGCCTAAAACGGATTAAAGTGACAAGAAAGTTTGAGAAAATTTATCTCTATGGGGAAAAAACTATAGCAAATAATTTTTCTCCCTTAATTTATAAGATGGATTTTCAAAAATACGGTTTTTTTTTTCTTTTTTTTTAAGCGAAATGTAAATGGAAAATCAATATTGCCTGTCGGAAAATGACAGCCAAGGTAAACGGATTAAGAAAACGGAAGGTGCATTTTTAAACTCAAATGGTAAGAAAAATTCAGACAAACGGGAAAATGTGCTTTTTTAAAATTTCACTCAAAACCCTTCCTTTTTATTGTTTGTTCAAGACTGAAAAAATACATTGTTTAAATGTTGTACATTATGTTGACTTGTTTCAAGTTTTTAAGAATGGGATTATATCCTCAATTTTTTTCTTATATTCCAGATCTTTTAAATTTCCTACATTTTTTAGCTCTCGTTGAAAATAAATTTTAATTTTTCTTACTAAATTATGATTTGAATATTTTTTTTCCGATATAAATAGCGATACCTAATTGTGAATTTGACAAAAAAAAAGTTATTTCAAAACTACATACAAGTTCAAATAATAAAATAATTATTTGAAATCAAGGACTAGAAAAGAATAAAGTAGCAATAATTTTTACATCTTGGAGCAATAATAAATGTGTGTTTTGAAAGAAAAAAGGAAAGAAATATTAAGAGAAGTGCAAGATTGGTAATTTTACTTTTAATATCCATCACTAATTTAAACATAGAATTGAATATATCATAATAAAAATATTATACATAATTAAATAGAATTAAATGAGTATTACTACTTCTAATATTAATAAGATGAATGTGTGCTGGAGGTGCTCTACAAGTCATATCGCTTGATCAATAGCTACCACATCTGGCACATAAGAACATGGAATGTAGCAGTGTGCACCTAAAAAATATTTGTTTTGGAAATTTTAATAAAAATTTTAGTTAATTAAAAATAAACTGAATTTGCCGTTTTTTCACTAAAGCTTCAGAAAATATTATTGCATGAATAAGAATTTTGCACTGTTTCTAATTTTAAAAATATGCCTTTTATTGATATCAGTTTTGTAAATTTTTTTTAAAATTTTGCTATTTTAAAAAAACAATTTTTTTTGCCTTAGTTTCAACAGCAAATTGCATTGTTGAGCTGAAATTAAACAGTTTTGATCATTTCAAAAAATATTTATTTGTATTGCTGGAAACTAAAGAAGGGTTCTGCTTAATATCGGAATAATTTACAAGACGAATTAAATTGTGCAGTCACAGTACAGCTAAAGTTGTTAGAAGATAAAAGGACGGGATATATAAGTTTTATCATGGGATTCATACTCATTAAAAAGTTTCATATGCACTTTGTATATAATTTATATTAGACAGTTAAAATAATGTTTTAATATTTGACAATTTTATGAAATTTGAGACTCGTAATTATATATACACACTGTAACTGAAATTAAATGCAATCAATATTCCTAATGAAAAAGTTAGTCACCGAAAGAAGCTTTAAAATAAAATATACATAGGAAAAGTTCTGATGAATAACTATCAAACACTTGTCAATGTGTCATTAAATAAAATTTTCCAGTTATGGAATATTTCATTAATTTCTGACATTAATTTCCATGTAATATTCTAAAGATTTACGAGGAAAAATGAACTTTGAACTACTTTCTTCATTTCTTTTTGTAAAAATCGACTTTTCATAAATATTTACATATATTTACATGATTAAATAAATATTTACATGTATTTACATGATTAAATAAATATTTACATGTATTTACATGATTGAAAAATTTCTGAAAAAAAATATATAATTTAAAAAGTTGCGGAGACAATTTATGATAGATTTAATTTTAAATTCTTATTTTAATATTTGGTATTACTGAAATTGTTTTATTGTTTATCTAAAAATTGGATATTAGATAAATATTTATATGTAATTTTATGACACTTCGCAAGGTTTAGTGGAAATAATATTAGCCAATTTGTTTATCTGCTTTTTAAATTAAAAGAAACATAATTAACTTGAGGTGATTTTAAAAACATGAATCTATTCATTTCTGTGTTTACAAATGTACTTTTCAAACTAAAGCATGTTTCTCGTTTATTTACTGTTCTGATTGAAGAACTCTTGAGCATGAACTGTATTCTAGACTGAAGTATTCGAATCCGAGAAGTGTATAAATGTCTAAAGTGTATTTATGAAGATTCTCGAGGTTCTTGGTAATCAAAAGATTTATTTTCTAATTAAATGTTGCAATCCAGGAAATAAAATTTTCGAATTTGTTTTCCATAATACAATATGTTCGCGCAGATGTTTTATTCAGCTTAAAACATTTCCCAGAATTTGAAGGAACAAATATTGCTTCTATGTAAAATTGTACCTTGAGATATCAAACAATAAAAGGTTCTTGAAGCATAATTCATTATTTTATGAGAAATGAAATTAAAAAGTATGTGTTTTAAATGATGATTTATTAATTAAAGCATAGATTTTAAATTTGTTGATTTGAATAGGTTTTCTTTGATACAGTTTTTATTCCTGAATTCTTGCTAATTTAAGAATATTCTATACGGCAAGTAAAAGAAAATCATTTTTGTCAGTATTTAATTTTTTAAGAAACCAGTAAGCTTTATAGAATCCATGGATCTCTTTCAACTTAGAAATATTTCCTTATGAGATTTATTTTTCTTCAAATCAGGCATATCCTTTTAAAAAAAATATTTATTATACTATTATTATAATGTAATGGTCGAATTAGAATCCTTTTTATACGAATAGTTGAATAAATATAAATGGTATTTGAAACTGCTGTGTAAGGCATTATATCATGAAACTGATTTAGGCTTAATTACTCTACAATTTACTAAATATTGAAAATGATCTTCGTAAATAATATGCAAAGAAAATATTTGCCGCCGAAAATAATACAGAACGTACACAAAATAATATACAGCAGAAATAATATGCACGCAAAAAATGTATTTATTAATTGACTAAACTAACTATATATAATAATTATATATAATAACTATATATATAACTAATTGACTAAAAAGTATAGTGACAAAAATACAGTATAAAGTAAAATAATAGTTAAGTAGATAGTATTAAATATAGTAGATAATAGTAAAATATATAAAATATAGTAAAGTAGATAGTATTAAATATAGTAGATAATAGTAAAATATATAAAATATAGTAAAGTAGATAGTATTAAATAGATAGTACATAGGAGTAAAATAGATAAAATATAGTAAATTATAGTATAAAAAGTATAGTGAATATACATAAAAACACTATAAATTGTTCATTGAATTTAGAGAAAAAAAATACATTGACATGATATTGGTACCACATAAATGTGTTTTAAAGAATTTATTGAATGCTCAAACTGCTCATAATTATTGGAAAGATAACTTTGAACATTCTATCAATTTCTAATTATAAAAATAAGTAAATATGAAAGAGATCTTTCATAAAAAACCTCATGCAAAATATTGCGTCCTTTCCTTGCCTCTAAGTCCTTTAATCTACATTAGAGCATTGTGAATTAATTTTTCCTGAATCATGTCACCATTCATGATTCCATATCCTTGTGAATGGAGGGACATATAAACATAATGTTAAAAATATGTTCAACTTTGTGTCATATATACGTTTTTTTATAGAATTATTATGATTATGTGATTATTACAAAAACATCTCAAAAATCTAGCGAAAATCACCACATTGGGATTCAGAATTTAATAGCATTTATGAGAAAATGTTTTATGGAAATATTATAAGTATATGTTTGAACTTGTAAACATATAAGCAAATTACATTTAATCTGAGGATATGATCTTTTTCTTTCCTTTTCCAATACAAAACTAACCTGGACCTAAGTTGCAAGATCTAATCCGCCAATCACTAATTTAGCTTCCATTTCACGCAAAACTGACAAATAGACACCCTTTTCCTCACACTATTTTGTTCTTTAAAAATAATCCTTTATTACAATTTTCAGCCTATCCTTTCTTGAAAACCCATTGTCCATATATCACTAAAGAAATCTGCTCTTTCTGAAAGTTAAGCTCCCCAAGAATTGATGGGGATCCCCTTCTGCTAATCTGCGAAGACAGCTGCGACTTTCAAAAGTGGACAAAAGAGTTTCGAAGTCCAAATAGGACCTTAAGCCTGCCCCTAAAAGTACTCCAATAAATCAACTGCGAATCTTCTACCCTAGTAACAGACCAAAGGAAAGCTTAACGCCATTGTTGGCCACAAAAATAACATCCATTATCGAGATTATTATAATTTTTCTTGTGAAGATGGTCATTATGATTTGCTATGTTTCATATGACATGGAATTTTTGACTCTTGCTCCTTAGAGTTTCAACAAAAATAGAGAATTAGTCTTAAAATTATCGTATTAATAAAAGCGATAGTTTCTTTCTACATACAATTTTTATTTTCTTGCATACAGGGTATCGAGAAAGTTAAGTAATTATCAAACATTTCGAATTCGAGTTTTAATGAATCTCCAATTTTTGACCTCCCCAAGTTTAAAAACACATTTTTAAAAATGTCCGTCTGTCTGACTGACAGATAACTGCAAAAAAAGCTTTGATATTGACGGAGGTAATTTGGTATAGGTCTTTATAGCAAATTTGTAGATATTGTTGCGAAATTTCTTTTACCGGGGTTCGTTTGGATAGTGGAAGTGATATGGTGTGGAGAACGCCCAATAATCAGACGGCAATGGAAAAAGAAATAACGACGTTTATTTACACTAAGACACACAGGACAGCACAAAAGCGTCAACTATATACAGCACAGAAGACGATTATCTTCACCCGAGACGTGTAGCATACAACAGCAGCATACAACCAAAATCTACTGCAGACAGTAGCGCACAGCTCAGTTCAGCACGAGCTTGACCCAGTCGCTTCTACTTCTCTGACTCGGATTACTGACTTGACTCCGTCGATTCCACTTACTCTTCCTCTACCACTCCGTCCACTCTTGACCACTGGCTTTTCCGCTCCGTCTTCGGACTACTCCGTCGTCTCCCCGTCCGACTTGACTTCTCTGGCAGCCGTAGCCCCTTTTATAGGTCTCAGGAGGCGGGGCTAGAAGCCTCTCAACCAATCAGGAACGTTCGAGGCGTATCTCGGTTCCTACTGGACGGATCGGGAAAATTCTCGAAGTTTCGGGTATTGGCGCCAAAGTTTCGGGTATTGGCGCCAAAGTGGCCAAATTGGTCGCTAAGTCGCCAAATTGGTCGCCAAGCTCTGGGACCTCCGACGCGCTAGCCCCATTCAGATGACTGTAAAACTTTCTTTCTATTGATGGAACAAACTATGCTGGGAAGCCGAATTGCAGGTTTGTAACAATATTTATCAAATTTTGAGCAAACTCTTTGAAGACGACTGTCTAAACTTAATAACATCGAATATAATTTAACAAGTTAACTATGAAACGTAGAGAGTTAGATAATATCTGATACATTGAATTAATATCTATAGTCCAGATACTTCCCAAATTTTGAGCCAAATCGAACTAGGTGTTGACTGTCTATCGATCAGTAGTTTGAAAGCTATGGAAATGTGATAACTGAAACACGCAATGACTTAAATATATCAAATTTTGTATAGGATTTCCTAACTACAATCATAGTTCTGTCTCAAATTACTGTATTAATCGGTTGGGAAAAACGTTTTTAAAACAAAAATTCGATTTTAGATGCTGTTAACCGCATGCCATGGATTAATCGCCAGAACACTCGCCAAGGACCGCACGATAGATTAAGTAAAAATGCTATATTCACGCTCAAGATTAATATTTCGTAACTATTATACGCCAATGACATGCAAGGTAATTTCTGAGATAATATCTTTATTAAAGAGACCAAGAGAGAGTTTTGGGGAAAGCAAGGAATAAATTAAAAGTTTAGTCAGAACTTTCACAATTTTTAATCATTACCTTTTACTAATAGATTAGGTGCCAAATTATTTCCAGTTGTCGTATATACATATTTTCATTATGCAAAAAGAATTCACTTCGATCATGTCCTTAAAATGGTTAAGATCTTTGGAGCGTTCGAAACCCATAATATCTTTTTAATCTTGTCAATGTCTCCTTCTAGTTCCAAAGTCAATATTCATTAACAATTTGCATTGACATGAAATTCAAATTCTAAGGGCGGGGGTAAAATAGGTCTGTTTATAAATGCCCGAAAGAAAAGAAAATTCTAATGAACAGAGGTCGTCAATTGAGTAACATCGGCGACTATAAGAAATAGCTATCATTTCCTTTGAGCAAGTGGTGATTGAATTAAAATATTCAAATGCAAATATTCATGGCTCGATCATTTATGGTTGCAGAAGAGTAAACTTTTGTTTTTTGTTTAAAAACATTAGTATGTTAAGAACAATTTTGATTACTTGGGAGGCATGTTAATATTTAGCCTAAGGCCATTTTTGTGCAGCATATTTTTCGGTAGCAAAATGATAAAAAAAAACATTTTAAAATAATTTAGAGCATTTTTCTAATTGAAATAACGCATCTCTTTCTGATTTGAAGATCTAGACATTAGAGTTTCGGCCACGAATGAAGTGGACATCCAATATAATTGTTATATAATGGAGCATCTGTCTTTTGCAGCTTGCTCTTAAATCACTATGTAATTGATTTATATGATATATTTTTCATATTGTGAGTTTTCATCAATTATATCTCTAAAATGGAATTATTTGCAGCAGTTTCCTATTTTCATCTTTAAAGTAACTGAGTGCCATTATGAATAATATAAAATAATATATCTTTATTTAATGTTTTAATAAGATAGAAAATTTATAGTTCCTGTTCATTTTTTCGTATTTTTTTCACCTTCATCCTTCTTTAAGCATATAAAACAGCTTTTGTTATGGTAATTTGCTAGAGTAACCATTATAAAGATATTAAGAGGCAGATTAGTGAAATATAATATATTAACCATAAAACTCTATGTGTTTGAGTGTTTTATTGAAATGAGACATTTCTTAACTACTATTTCGGCCAACAGCTGAAAACAATTATCATTTATCACTGCTAATGCCTTTTTAGGCTATTAATTTTTTCTTTGTGTAAATGTGTTCTAATATTTCTTAACTTCTGTACACTTTAAATTCGAAGCATTCAAAAACAACAACGACACCCAGACATGCTAAAGTTGCAGATCACAGTTGCCAAATACTTTTCCAATTTTAAATTACGGTTATGTTTCTTAAATTCTTCTAGCCTTGAAGTAAAAAAGGAAGTCCCAATTTCATCTAAATGTCTATGCATAGATGGAAAACAATATGAAAGAAAACCTAAATTTCCAAATATAAAAACATTGGTAAAAAAAGAAAAAAAAATGTAAAAAATATGCTTAGAAATAAAAGCGGAAATCTCCTTTTTTTTTTTTTTTTTTTTCAGTTTTGACATTTCATCTTTTAAATCTGAATTTTAAGTATTCTCCTTTCTATTCCTTAATCTTTTTTGCTCGGTTGGCTGTCATTTGCAAAGCAGCAGCGTTGATTTTATTTATTCAGATTTTGCGTAGAAAAGGACATGGCATTTTTTAAAATGTCCTCAGATTATTGGAGAAAAATTTACTGCCTACATTTTTTTTGTTCCCTAAAGAATGAAATGTTCCTTACTTTCTTGTTATTTTAATCCACCGTAAATCAAAAAAAAATCCGAGGCAAAGACTTTAAGAGTGACATCAACTCTTTACCGTAAAAGAACTTGCGTTTTTGATTTTTGGGGCTCCATGATAGAGGTTATCGATTCGGAATCAGAAGCTCATCTGCTAAGAGCATTAAAAAATTTTTTTTCAAAAATATGGAAGTCTGAAAGTTTAAAAAAAAATGCAAATAAAAAGAAGGAAATGGCTTTTATGAATATAATTATTTTAAAAAACAAATGAAATCGAGAAAACTTTTAAATATCCAAAAAAGTTTTTTTTCTATGTATTTTCAATATTTAGTGTTATTCAATATTTAGTATAATTTTGAGATGAAAGTTTTATAAACATATTAATTAATAAATCAGCTTTTATTTAATATTGGAAAATATCCTTGTCTATACGCTTGTTCCCTTTAATAATATCTCAGATTAACTTACAAAAGCTAGATTAGAAAATATCATGCACTTTAGCGGAATATTATATAAATATATATACTGAAGTGCACATTATTTCTAATATCAAAGTAATATTAAAAGTTGACAAGAAACTTTATTCTATAAATAAAAAAAAGCTTTATTATAAACAGCATTATTTCGGATGTATCTATTCTTGTTTAGAAAAGTTTCTAGTTGTGTGATTTTTTTTTTAATTTGGAGCTTCGACATGTTTTATTTACAGAAAGAATCCTTTTAAACGTCTCTTGGTTTTATCTTATCTTCTCATTGTGCAATTTGGAGTCTCCTCAGCTTTTGTTTTCTTTCAATGGGAACTTCTCTATACACAATATTCACGCATTAAAAATAATATTTAAAACTGGATCAAAACAAAAGGTGATCTACTAACAGGAAAAATATACGTTGCCAAATAAAAATTTAAAAAATTCTGAACAGATTAAATGAAAGAAATAACTTCTAAATGCTCTGTGAAATGTCAATATAAAAACTTTCAGGCCTCAGCTCATTGATCTTTGCTGCAATCCAGATTTAAAAAGTATAAATAAAATGTGAAGTTTACGATCCGGTAACTAAACATTATTCCTGCTCAATTTTATTCTTTCACATACAAAAGCAAGTCTGTTTGCGTCGCTAAATGCCATAGCAGCGTTACAGATTTTGTTAGACAATTATATATTTTGATTAACCATATGAAGTAATTTTCTAGTTCTCCAGGAGTTTTACCTGTTTTATAATAAGACAATTTCTTATGAATAACTTGAAATTCATGATTCTATCAACAACATTTTGAATTGTCATATTATGAAAGAAATAAAAGTTGTCTTTTGTTTTAATAGTATTAGATTTGTTCTGCCCATTTTTTAAAGTAATTTTATCTTCCTAAGTTGAGTAACACGCAATAAAAATACTCTATAAAAAGTATAAATACCCGAAGATTAAATTCAGACTGCCCGTTTTCTTTCTCATCTCTCATTTGTCATATAAATTGTATAAACAATAAACAGACTTCTTCCTTAATTCCTCAACATTGGAAAAAATCATGCTATTAAATAATTGAAAAAAGTTTAAACATAATTGTAAGAGAAATATATTGTAAAAAATTATGTATTTGTAATAGTTGTGCGATTTTTGTCTTAAATTTTGACAATTAAAAAGAAAAAGTTTTATAATATCAATAAAATTACATTTTTTTAAATTCAAAAATGTAAAGATTGATTTTCGTTGATTGTATTTTCAGTAGTTAACATGGAAAATTTGCTTAGTATTTAATTTGTGAAATTTTGAATCAAATCATATCCGAGAATTTTTGGAATATATAGAATATATCCATTATTATTCAGTCAATTCTTTGCATTATTTCCAGATAGGAATCGAGATGACATTCTTCGAAGTTGCAATAAAACTCAGGAAATATTTTTAACTCATAAATATGTTTCAGGAAATATTTTTCTGTGCTATGAATTTCATCCATTAGTGAAAACTAAAGATGAACTCAGTTTATTGTCTGTTTAATTTAAATGTGTATTTAGAATGGAAATTTCCTGTTCCTCTAAAAACTACGTGTAATTACTGGACAAATCAGAAAATTCTTAATAGCACGGATTTGAATTTATTCGTGAAACCGAAAATGAAATACGAAAATAAAATCCTCCTACCGAAAAATAAATCAATTATTGGAGTGTACATTGAAAAGTTCAACAGGCTCGGTAATGAATACGAAACTTTTTCTACAAGAAAGCAGATAGGGCCGCGGTGGCCTGTTGGTAAGGTCACAGCTTCGGAATCGGAGGGTTTCAGGTTCGAGACCCGATTCCACCGAAGAACCGTCGTGTAAGGGGGTCTGTTACACGTTAAATCCGTCATGACCAAACGTCCTCCCGCTAGTGTGGTGTGGTGTGGAGAGGGGGGTGCCAGCTCAGGTGTCATCCTCGTCATCTGACCGCAGTTCAAAATTACGAGGTCCGTCCCAAAACAGCCCTAGTGTTGCTTTAAAACGGGACGTAAATATAACTAAATATAAAAAAGACAAGAAAGCAGATGACAAAACACTACCGAAGCATATATAAGAATAAAACTCTCACAAGGAACTGCAACGGCAAAGTGCATTCGATGAGATCATGAAGTAAAGACCCACATATACAATTCCTTCCATTTATCGAGTGGTATTTTTGAATAATTTTTGCATACGTACATAGTTCCAAATACTTCCTATTTCATTTGATGTCAGTCCGTTATTATAATTTGAAAATTTCGAAAGAATGGTGGGAGAATCAACTCGTGTACTGTCCTGGTCATTTTTAAAATTTCAAGGGGCATTCCAAAATAGCTTTCGTGTTTTACTTTTTCATCCCAAAATTGTTCCGATTCGAATCTTAACTTAAGTAAATTAAATTAAGCTAAATTTTCTTTGGTGCGACTTCTAAAACATTATATATTGAACTTATATATGCCAGAGAGATAGTTCATTTCACTTATCTCTCTTAGTATATTTTTATATCTTTCTCTAACGTAAGGATAGACACTTTTCAAGTAAGCAATTCGTTGATGGATTTCACCCTACTTTGATAACGATTTTAAGTTTCAGAGTTGTGCAAAACGTGTCAGATATCTACAAATTTGACTTAAAGATTCATTTGCGTCTGACAAGTTCATTGCCTTTTTGAGCCATTTTGTTCACAAATAGACCAATCGCCATTTTTTAAAAAAACCCTTTTTTTTTCGGATTGATGAATACCTCATAACGCGGGTCTTTATCCAAATCTTGAAGACGAATTTTCAGGTGTTTGAATTTATTATTTTTTTGTTCTTTATTGACAAGACGATTTGCAAACTGATAATCCTGATGCAATCTCAGAAATTTTTTAAGGTAATTTGAAACATTAGTTTGCAAAATTAAGCTCCATTCAAATAAGAAGTCGTTCAGAGTCTGAACCTTATAAACCTCTTCTACAATTAATCCCTCAGCAATCATGATATTCGCCTGATTGGAAAGTACATGCCCTGATGACCCCCAATGCCTCCACATTCTCGTTTCTCTTCCTGGGGCAACAGTGCGAATATCATCCTTAATCATTCCGTCTCGCTTGTTCTACGGCTGTTACAAGGTTGGAGACAGAAAGTCTACTAATGAAACTTGTTTAATTATCTTCGACCGATAACTCGACCGCGACATCTGCTACATTTAACGAGATGGCATGACAGTACGGTTTAATTATTGGGCTGTGGGCGAAGTACTGTCGTCTAAAATTTCTCTTCGAAGAAAGGTCATTTGAAGGATTTTAATCAACTGATCATTCCATTAATGAATTAATCTATTTTATACATTCTATTGCTATCAATACATTTCAATTATAGCTGTGAATTTTCTTTATTTTCTTTTAAACATTGAGAGAGAAAAGTAGAAGAATAGGATATATATTAGCAAGTACTGCAAATTTAACAATGGATTCATACAGCTAATAAGACATAGGTGGTCGATTTGAAGCGTTTGTATTTATGATGGAACTGTTTAAATATCCTTGTGGATGGCGCAGCTTGTCCTAAATTGGACCTTGTGCCAGAAAACCTAAATTATACTATACTATACTTGAAGCGTTTGAAGTTCTTCTGTGTAGTTACTATTACTATAGACAACTTGTTTCCAACGTTGTGAAAGTCATAGAATCTCCGAAGCATCAGTAGTCTGTTGGTTGTTCAGATGCAGCCTCCTCATTCTTTAAGACATTCTAGAACAGTTTGGTAACTATTGCCTTGAATTAGCTCATTCTAAAGTTTATCGAGAGTCGTTAGTAGATCAAACCATAATTAAAGGAACAGATTTCTATGCAGATTACGGATAATAATATTGGAAATCATAGTTGAAACGAATAAATAAACCAACCATTGATTGCCACCGAACATTTCCAGAAACATTTGAAACAATAAATTGCTTCATCTGAACCACATGCAGTAGTAATATTTTAAGTAGTTATGCGATTTTCATATTATGTTGATTAAGTTGAATATAAAGCTGTTGACTAATTCCAAGGAAATTTTAAGCATAAACTTGTAAACATAAACTTTACAAGATTAACTATGCTGCATTAACTGCAATTTTTCATGTACAGTTGCCATTTTTAAATTTCTAAATCTCAGAAACACACCCAGTGCTGTCACCTTCCCTAAGACTATTTATAGGTCTTACATCAAAATAAAATAAAGGCGATGCACTAATTAAATATGTTAACTACAGAAGTAGGAGCCGTTTTTTTGTGTTAGAGGAGGATTGGATAAAGATAAAGCAGCGATTCTCCACCTGTGGGGCGTGAGCATACTAGAGGGGAGTCGCGAGAATATCCAAGATAAAATATTATTTTAAAAAATTGATCAACTGACTGAAAGGAAAGCAAACATACACATATAAAACAAAATACATTTCGACATATTTAATAACTTATTAAAGTAAGCTTACTAAATCAAAATTTACTTAATTAAAACATACTAAATTAAATACAGATTTAATAATTATTAGTGACTTCCTTAGGCCTGTCTTTCAGAGCAAAATTTTTCGAAGGAAGGCTTAATATTAGAAATAGCCAGTCTCAGTTCTGTTTCTATATTTAAACGAGATCTGTATTTTGTCTTCAAAAAAGCCACAGCAGAAAATCCAGTTTCACAAAGGTAGGATGTTGAAAATGGTAATAGAATGCGAAATGCCTTTGTTTTTAGTGCAGAAAAATTATCCTCTACTCCTGCCCAAAATTCAAATAGTGATTTATTACTAAATTGTCTTTTAGTTTCAGCACTTGTAATGAAGTCTATGAATTTTTCTTCCTCATCAATTGAGAATCCTTCGGGAGTCTTATGAAATGAATCCCTAACCCACTCGTAACTTGCTATCAGTTTGTCGTCAATAAGAAAATACCTTTTAAAATTCTTTGCCAGCATGACTAAATGATTTTCAATGGTTACAAAAACAACTTTTACATGTTCATCTTTATCCTTGTTAAGTTTTAGTACAATCATCCACATTTGCAACCATTGTTAGGATTTTTTACTTTAAATTTCTATTCCACAATTCCAATTTTCTACAAAGAGCATTAACTTTATCACTCGTATACAACATATGTCTATTTGCTCCTTGGAGTTGAAGATTCAAGTTATTTAATTTCTCGAATATGTCGACCCAGTAGTTCAATTTCATCACAAATAAACCATCGCGAAAATTCTCGGCCTTCGGTCTGTTTTCTTTTTCTAGGAAAATGGCGAATTCTTCTCTTAATTCATAAACACGTTGCAAAAATTTCCCATGCAATAACCATCTTGCCTCGAAATAAAATAGTAACGCTGAATGTACTGAATCCATGTCTTTACAAAGTGCGGAAAAGATTCTCGATTTCAGGGGTCTCATTTTTATATAATTTACTACGGTTACAACAGCAGTTAACACAATATTCAGACAAGGACTCATTTCTTTCGAAACCAAATCTTCTCTGTGGATCATATAATGTATCCAAACCCATTGATGCGATTTTTGTTTTACAAATGCTTGTGTACCTTGGAATCTTCCGGACATTGAACGGGCAGCATCGGTGCATATTCAGACGCAATTTTTCCTTTCTATGTTTGCCTCATTCATAAAATCATTAAAAATAGCAAATAATGCGAGGGCTGTTGTTTGGAGCTCTATTGGTTTGCAGAAAAGTAGTTCTACTACTGACATATTATCACAAAATCGAATAAAGGCAATTAAATGAGTATTTTTATTACTATTTGTTGCTTCATCAAGTTGTACTGAAAACAATTTGTCACGCGACTTCGAGAAAAGCTGATACTGTACATATTCAGCTATATCACCAATTCGATGAGCAACAGTATCATTTGAAAGTGGTATGGACTGCAATTGTCTTGAAAAATTATCTCCAAACATAGTTTCTGCAATCTTAATTGCTGCTGGCAAAATAAGCTCTTCACCAATGGTGTGAGGTTTTCTACATATGAATCTGGCTATTTTATATAAACTTTGTAAGATTCAATTAAACCTTTTAAAGAAATTCTGTGAATGAAAAAGTAATTTTTGCTTTTTATATGATTTTAATTTTAATTCGAAGAATTATCTGGGTTTGTTGTACTCACTATGAAGCGTTTCCAAATGTCGTCGTTTAAGTTTATTAGGTTTCATGCTGTCTGCGGCCAACATTTTTGAGCAAATTATACACATGGGCCTTTTTTCTTCATTTACTTCAATACTGATAAACCCAAAATTTAAGCATTCTTGAGAATATTTTCTTGGTTTTATTTGCGGAACCACGCTTGTCGGTGTATTTGTTGGTGCTTGACTATCGTCTAATTCGCACTTACTTTCGCTTAAAAATTTTTCCCCGAGTCTGCATAAATCTACTGCCGTGAATATTTAAAAATGCAATTAACACGAAAACATATATAACATACACATTCATGATAGATTCGATAGCGATAGAAGGATCGACTCGAATGAGACTGGTAGGAATTGAAACTTGCGTTATCGTACATTTACCTTCTTTATATGAGAAAACATTTGCTCTGCGCCTGCTCGAGACGGCATCGGTCGTGTGGATTCCCTTCCACAAACATAACTTTTTTTTGTTTTTTGTTTAGTCATGTTTCTGTTTTATTTCTTTTATTATTCGAAAAAATGTATTCCCAGTTTCTAAATTCAGCTCACTCCATTTAGGTTAACTTTCATTAACAAATTTTTCTACTTTCATATTCTTTTAACGTTATCTCCCTGTTTGGCTTCCATTTCAAATATAATATTTAAATTTTCCCCGCTTTCATTCGCTTCATCTGTTCACCATCCGCTTGGCAAAATGCCAAATGTGGTTTCTCGCCAACGTTGGCTCGCTTTTAAAAACAGATTCCAAAATACTCAATATGCATTATTGTCGTATACATTTTATTGTAAGTGGGGGGGGGGCGATGAAAATTATGATTGAAAACTGGGCCACGAATACTGAAAGGTTGAGAAACGCTGAGATAAAGGATAAAGGATAAGTGGAAGAGGTTGATAGCAGCACATCTATAATTTTGAAACTCGTTCAGACTGTTGGTTGTTCTATCAACATCTATCTGTCCTTTCTATATTGTCGCTCTTGGATCTGCTCATTAATATTTTATTCGAAATATGGATTTCGAGTGATTTCAGAAAGAATCTCTTCAAATCAAATGCGAGCGAATAGTTGTAGAGATTCTTGAAGCAATATACTACACCGTTAATTAACATCCATCGAATCAATGATAACCGTTACCATAACTGGAATTAACAGGAACATCACCAGGATCAAAACTGCTTCACGCATTCTGCGACTTACAGATCGTTATACACAATTTATATGCAATGATGGGGAAGATATAGAAAAATTATAATTTATCAAACCTAGTGTTAATATTGTATGTGCTGTAATTGTAATTATTAAAGATCAATAAAAACAGAAGTTGCTGTGGATTTAGCGGATGTGCGAGACAAAAATAGCTCCAAGTCGTATCTAAGGACAAACAAAACACTAAATAAACAAATCGCAGCTTTTCTAAATGTACATCAAATCTTTTTGATACGAAAGAGCATTCACTGAATGCTCTTTCGTATCAAAAAGAGCATTCAGTGAAGGTACCAACATAATGCACTACATATATAACATGAATGCATTTATAAAGTTTATGAAAATGGCTCGTTGTACTAGAGTAAAATATATTGATACCCAGTTGTTACAATGAGCAGTTGATTAATATAAATTAAATTGCTGACATTCATGCTATCGACTGATAAATCAGTATTTTGTTTTCTTGATGGAAATCAGGAATTACAGATACAATACTTAGAAATTGCCTTGATTTGAGATCTGGTAAATTAATGAAGAGATAAAAAAATAAGAATATCGTTATAGGTATAAGAATATCTTTATCTATTTCACATTCAAAGCTCATTAATTTAATGTCATTGATAGTTCTGTCAGGAGATACATAGATAACATTTTTAATAATTTTCCCACTATGCATTGGAGTATTAAGGATTTGAGATTTATTTCAGTGCAAACAATGCACATAGTCAGTAATAAGTATCTCAAGAACCATAAGCTGGAATGAGTTAATGAGTTATAATAATTAAATAAGTTGAGAAAGTATGCTATTGTTGAAGTAGTTTCCTGGTAATAGGAATTATTTATTGAAAGTTTAAAACAATGCTATTATAAATACAATTTATCACCGTTACGTAAATTTAATTCTATTTGTTCCAAGAACAAAGTAATAATAACATACATGTATTATTACAGCCCAATACAGTATCCAATACAAATGAATTGACAATTTTGTTAAATTGTACCAAAATTGTCATCAACTCATGATGTTATCATCAGATAATCGCGGGTTACACAAGTTAATCATACTATAATAATCAAATCCTTCAGTATTTATAGCAATATATGATTAGATATAAAAAACATGAATACTCTGCGCTTGACATGTATTCTAATTTTCTTGCATAACTATTATATACTATTTGTGCAGCCTTAAAGAATAATCCTGTACTATTTACATAAACTTAAAAAACAATCCTGTGGAATTTATATAAACTTAAACAATAATCATGCACTATTTGCATAAATTTAAACAATGATCAATTTTATTTTTTTTCAGTTATAGACATTGTATAAAGCATCAAGCATTATCAAAACTGAAATTGTCCTGTTTTTAAAGCCATCACCTAACCCACGCGTATTATATTTGCAAAATTTCCATTCAAAACTAAAACACTTTATCCGACACATACGTTCAAGACCATTAAAGTCCTTTTAAACAATACAATGAGAGTGTTCCTGCAATAATTTAAAAGGACAATGAACTATCATCAAAAGTAGGAGATTTAACAAAAGCACCCACCATTAGCACAAGCGGCGAAAATCCACCCTGTATCATTTTACCATTAAACTGACGATTCGTCTTCCTCACCAGGTCATCTATCAGAGAATAACTATCCTAAAAGAGAGGTGGATAAAGAAAAACGGCCACCGTCCAGTTCTGTTTTTTTTTTTATCATCTACGGATCTTTGTGGTGGTGAGACGTAAACATCTACTACTGCTAGAGTAGGTATTTTTTGCCATGAGCAAGATGGATGGAGACAGCCCCGGAGGTGCTCGATTGACAAATGGAGACTGTCTTCTTTAGCAGCTTGGTTTGCCTTATGGGTTCGGTGCTTTTCTTCTCATAGGTCACCTTGAGATGAGTGACGGAAGATCCTTCCCTGTAATAACTAAAAAGCAGGTGGTTATAATTCAAAATCCTATTTTGCAGCTGATGATCATTTAACATGTTTCGCTTATTAGATGACGTAAGAATCTATAAATGTAAAAGTTTCAAATACTTATGATTTTTATTTATAAAATATGTGTGTACAGAATGAGCGCTGTATACTCATTATGTGTACATCATTATTTTTTTCCTCTGTACGAAACTGTGTTTCGAAATTATTTTCTTATTCATTTTTTTATGCTTTATAAAGGATTTTTTTTTACAACTGCTTTCTTACTTCAATTGTCTATTGCTGAAATTCAGAAAATGTGAAACAAAGCCTTTAATTATAAAAAAAATCACTTAAATGTTGCAACTTATCATTAGTTTGATCAAAACTTCTATTCCTTTGCTTTTAGATGATTTACATTACTGTTTAAATGATTACTGAATATAATTTTATCATTACTTCAAGATAGTCAAGTTTAGTTTTTAAATACATTTTTGATTTCATTGCATTTCTTACCTCCTTTAAGCAGAAGGAACTTAAATTAATTTTAATTGCATTATCATTTCTTGACGTTTTGTTTCATTACTAACTTCTTATTAATAGACAATTTTTTTGTGTGGATGGATTAATTAATTTTCAATGCGCTTTAATATTATTTTAAAAGGTATGTGGTTTGAAATACCAATACTTATCAGTATATATATATATATATAATATAATATAGTGAATTATTATTTGCATATATTTGCATAAATCTACATCTTTTATCCAATCCTGGTGGACGTTTTTTTCATGCTTTCGAAGTCAACAGGAAAGTTACTGTTAAGTTTGAAGTTCAGAGTTGAATTAAAACGATACAATTTGATTATAAATTAAACCGGTTTATCATTATTTTCAATTTATCTTCCAAAAATATTATTTCAAAAATGCATTTTATATTTTCTGAAAATTACGGAAATAAACTCTTTTAATGGTATTAATTTTATTTTCCTAAAAATGTTTTATTATCTTATATCATTTTTAAAGATATAACTTCATGCAAAATCCACAATTATATTTTTATTTTCAGGATGAAATTCGGAAGATATTCACTGATCCAGCAAATTATTCAATCATGTGCTTTTGCTATTATTAAAATTTAGATAATAATTATTTCTTTAATATTAGTTTTGAAAGAAGATTTGCTATTCATTAAATTTCATACAATGCACCCCTCTTAATTTGCACGCTCAGTAATTTGTAGTTGATCGGCTGCACTAAATTCAAATTTCCAATTACAGCGCATAAAAAGGTAAAATTTTAAATAACTTCACTTTGAATTATGCATTTCGTTGCTATATACACTTGAAAGTTAATCGCATGTAATTAGATTTTTATTAGATTTTAGTAAAAATAAACTTTTTACAACTATTATTTAAAAGCAACGCATCAATTTGTTTGTTTTAATTAATGAAGTACATGAAATAATATATGCGCTACATCTGGCGGTTAACATATCATCTGTTAATGCTTTCAGCCAGATTGTATTTTAGCAGTTACTAGTAAGCTACTAGTATTGCGTCTTAAAGAAAATAAAACGTTTTATTTCCAAAATAATCATTAATTATGTTAGGGTTTATGAAGCTGATATAATTAGAGTAAATAGCAACAAACAAATCTATAAAAAATATATAATTTTAATTAAAAGATTGTAGGATTCAGTAAAGAATACAATAATGCACATTCTTTAGAGAAAATTATTTAACAAAATATTTACGCAAGCGTATAATGTAAAAGTTATTGGTATATTTTAAAATGCTAAAGTTAATGGACTGGCATTTTTTATATTGTGACTTGGGTGCTGCAATATGTTTGATGAAAAATTGTGCAAAGCTCTATAGACAGACAAATGGGTATATAAGATTTATAACTTATCTGATATCTTTTTCTTAATTACTATGTGTTTGCATAAGATTTCATATTTTTGATTTTTGATTTGTTATTAAATATTAATAAAAATTGCAAAGTTTTACCTTCGGATTATTGTTTTATAAAAAAGCCTTTTTAAATCACTTTCAATTTCCGAAAAAAAAGTATTTCACTGATACCAATTCTGTTTCTGTTTTGGATATGCCCTAATTTTTAAACAAATTTTAAGCATAGCTATGAAACAGTACATTTAAGGAAATATAAGCTTTCCATTTAGGACTGAAATTGCTAATTTGCTTCAGTGTAATACTTGCGTGAAAATGTACAGGAAAAAATTGAATACCACTGTATCCATTGCAAATGAAGTATTACAAAACATTATGCATGAAAACGATAAATGATTAAAAAACTTGCACTCTCACAAAAATTACGATTTTTCGTATCATACTAATATTTATGAATATTATGGTTTTATTTCATTTTGAAAGTTTAAGTAATTTGTTTTGTTACAGTTTTTTTATGATATAAAGTGTCATAATGTATAAAAATTATATGAAATAATATTAAAAAGTCATAAAACTAAACCCTACTGAAGAGTAGTCCTGCACTTATTTAATTATTACAATTATTTTATATCGCTGTGTCGAAACGACATCGGCGGACGTTTAAGAGTGATCGAAATCCCGGATGTTCTAGTACTAATAGATGATGTATGAATGATATCGAGTAAATGACTCCTTAGTCTTAGCAAAAAAAAACAAAAAAAAAAACCGAAATTGGTGACAAAATCGTCTATTCCGAAAACTACAAAAATCTAAGAGATAGCTCTATTAGGGATCATGTTATATCATTTGTGATATAAGTTTCTGAGCTTTATCACGGAAACTATAAAATAAACCTAGAAACAAATCAGCGAAGCAGTCAATGACCATTGAGTCAGTGAAGAGTAGAAATCAATGGACAGTTAGTTGTAAATAGTTCAGTGAAGACTTTCTTCTGCGAATTTCCTCTCAGCTCTTTATAATACTTCGGTTAGTAATGCCGTGTTGCTAATTGTTGATTACTGTTTTTTATTTTTTATTAAAAGTTCTGTTCTTGTGCACGCTCCAGTTGCGTTTAATTGTCTGCGGTTTGCTTGTTTCCTAATAGAATAAAGTGCCGTTATTAGTTGTTGAGCCCGTTGGATTGTTTCACTATGCAAAAGTTGCACCGGATTTTGATTTTCAGAAAATTTCTGTAACAAAGAACAATGAAAAAAAGGCTGTCTCAAAATATGTTTATTTATCCAAAATGAACGGAATATTATGCAGAAATTAAATATTACATAAAATGTTTTTGTAAATGCAAATTTTGAGAATTAATTTTAAGAAAATTATCAAACAGAAAAACGCAGTGGAATATAAATGACCATCAACATATAATCGAGTTCGCTGAAAAAAATACATTATTCTTAATGAATACAATAAACATTTATCATTTTTTTGCACTCATTTTTTCAGAATCTGAAGTATACTTGCTCAATTGTCCGATTTAAATATTAAACAGAACAAAAGGACTCGTTGTCCCAAAGTTCTTTTTACACTTTTTTAGTTGATTTGTTTTCCTAAATACAACTTTTCGAACATGAATTCGTCATGAATAATGCATGAGCTATTAATGTCATCCCTTTTTCGATTTACGTTCCTTAAATTTTATTTTTATTGAGTTTGCTTCTTATTTTCTGACTCCTGAATGCATATCCTCTTTAAAGTTACCAGAAAAGGAAGTAAACTGCTCCATTTTCTAGTTATTTAGAAGTCGAACGGAGTGAATAATAGATAAAAATTACTTTTTTAAATTGCAGTTTTCCATAGAGTATTATGCTTTGGTCTTCTTCATTAGGACATATTTTCATTTTAATATATAAGAGCATATAATAAAAAATGATATCAAAAAATTCAAATTATTTAGTAGTTACTTCTATTTAATTTGATTTACTTTATATTTACAAAGATGGAACTTTGTAATTAAATTTCATCCAGCACCTGGTATTATACATTTTGAATATTTCATCTTGTTTGCTTTATTAGGATAAATATACTATTTAATATTTTCAGAAGTTGGTATATCAGTTAAATATGAATTTTATTAATATTTAATTCGTTTATTTATGCTCTCTATAATACTTGTAATTGTTTTTTTAGAAAAACTAATGTAGTTTGAAAAAACTAAAAAGTAAACTTTAGAATGCACTATTGAACAAATACTATGGTTTAAAAATAATTTTAATGATTTAAATGCAATATTTATTTAAAAGTTTAATAAAATATGCTTAAAATAAAATTTTAAAAAGTGCTAAAAAAGCTTATAGTTCTTAAAAACTTTTCATGAAAAATATAGTACATTATATAGTAATCCTGTATATTCTAAAATACATCTATTTACTTCACGCTGTTTTTAAAACTATTCAGAAAATGAATGCGCCATCAGGTGACCGAATTAGAAGTGTAAGTCGAAGATGAAGACGTCAAATTGAAATGATGTTGGATTATGGCTGGTAACTGCGATGTTGGTTTTTATAATATATATAACATATTTAAATATATAAAATATTTTGCAAAGAGTAATTTGTAGACTCTTATTTCAATGTTTTAATTTACATGTTCTTGTATTTATCCTTTTGAATGCTTTTTTCGATGTGTGACTTCTGACAATTCGTCCATAAATAAAAAATTAATGGAAAGCACTGACAATATATAATTCTTTCCATGGCAATGTGCAGTACACTATTTTTTAACTATCCATTTCCCAAAAGCCATATAATAATTACTTTTCGCATTGTGTCGAAAGTACGAAAAAGTATTACTTATTTTTAGTAATTAGCGAAAAAAAACTTTTAAGTAAACATGGGTGAAACAGAATAATTATCTTTCAATTTTATTTCAAAAGACATTAAACAAAAGCATTTCTCCCATTAGTCACAACTTTCTACAAGAGTTAAATTTGGAAATAAAATAAATGCTTTAAAAGTTTTGAATTATGTTTAACAGAAAGAAGTAATGCCAGACATATTTTGTAATTATAAGTGCTTTTATTAACATTTAGTCATTATTTTAAGAGAAAGGAACTCTTTACCATTAAGATTAAGATCTTTTAGAATTATTTCTCTGAAATTTATTTTAGAATTGTAATCATGTAATAAGTTATTATGGTATTAATTACGTTTGATGAAAGAGCAAAATCTGCAGATAAATGTTTTGTTTTTGGTTAATAATTACATGTATATTTTGTGATCCGTTTATAACGATATAATTAGAATTTTTTTTTAATAATTTTCAGTTCCCTCTTCAATTTACGAGAGCATATTTGTTAATTATTGCTAAATGATTTATGTCACACTCGGTAGTCATTAGAAGCGTGCACCAACTTACACATAAAGCAAAAGTATTTAATGTTCCGATGCAATTTTTTAAATCATACAGAGAGATGGATAATAAAATTTGAAGCTATATATTACGATTGTAAATATCTCTTTTAAAAGAAAAATATTAATCATTTAACAATGGAGAATTTAAATAACCATTAGTTAAGTTTAAAATGAAAATGTCAAAAATATGTTTCGAAATGTATCTTAGTAGTAAAGAGTTTAATTATAAGTTAGAATAATTTGTGCGAGACAAGTTTTTTTTATCTTGAAAGGCGAAGTTACAACCTTCCCCCGAAAGGAATACCGACCTAGCTTCAAAAATTAATCGTAATATTTTGATGCAAATGATAAATTTTCACGCAAACATTTTTGCCTGAAAATATAGTAATGTCTGAAAAATATTAAGTCTGAATAATATTTATAATCTTATTGAGATTTTTCATTTTTAGGAGAGTATTCAACACATGAGGTAAGCTAATTAAATTATTTTATTAATCCTTATAAATTAATAAAGTAGGTTCTTTTATTTCTGGTTAATTATTTGTACAGATACTGTATATTAATAATAATACATCATCTGTATTAATTAAATGTAATTTTTTGAATAATAAATAAACACTGTATTTATTAATGTATTATCTTTTAAAATAGTTAAAAAAGAACAAGATTTAAAATCTGCATACTTTTGATATGAATAATAATTATGTAAATGATGAATGGTGTCAAACATTTCCAAACACATTAGCAATTTCGCAAAAAATACTATTGAAGAAAAAATATACTTTATTTAATAATGAAGCAAGATATAGCATTAAAAATCTTTATTTTTTATTCCTTGATAGATAATAAACATCCCCTCTTAATAATTTATTATTTGGATATATTCTTATTTACACAAGATTCTATACATCTCCAAGACGTTCTTCGATATTCTGAATCTTGACCAATAATGTGAAGATATCGTAACAATACTAATAAGTGACCATGTTAGGGTTTCAGTCTGATTTTAGTTTAGTATAAGAAAGGGACAATTAAATACAATATTATCCGGCACTGGAACCAAAATTTGATACATATTTTAACTTATGATGCAGAGACCACAGCTTACTGCGTATTTGAATAAACGTATTCAGAAACTGAAAAACAATTAGCTAACATTGTGTCAAAGTTGATTGATAACTTTGATGAATATCTTTATTTTTTTTGACAAATTTAGATCAAATTCTCAACCGTTTAATGAATATGCTTTGGTGATCTCTAGTTTATAACCTTTGAAATGGATGAGCAGAAAAATTTCATTTAGACTGATTTCTTCAAATATTCTTTGGATATCTGTAATTTTTTTTAACTAAAGACATTTTACGTAATTCTTTCCTTCTAGCCCACTGAGTGTTTGAGTTATCAGATTCACAGTCAGACATAATTTCAATATAGCTTTTTTTTGGTTGACATAGAAATGCTAACTTCCTGTAGACATATTTTGTCAAAAATTCAAATATATGTAATGATATTTTAAAATATAATTTAAACTTAATTGATTTCCAAACTTTTGTTTTAAATTAGCCCGTATTAACTTCATTCTAAAATATTCTTTTATTTCCTGATTCCATTCCACGTTTTCTATTTAATCAATGCAACAAAAACTCTGTTAAAAATGCCTAATTAGCGATTCCCACACTCCGATAGAAAAAATAAAATACTGTCCATCTAAGCACATTTTTAAAAAAAGATTTCTATGATTGCCTTACTTGTGATTGACACGTGATCAAAATCCCTATTAAAATCTTACAGTATATATTCACAGGGATAAAATTTATATTGGCGTTTCCTCATTTCGTTTTGTTGCCTTCTGTGTTGTGCTCATCGCTTCTGCTTGTGCAAACTATCATATCTACCGGGACGGAAATAAAACGAAATTAAAACATCGAAATCTCTTCATTGACTTGAAAACTGCCTTCTGCTTCAAAAATTATATGCTTACATATATATAATTTTGTTCTAAAAAACCTCTTACTAAATTCAATACCACTAGCTGACTGTATTTT
Source organism: Argiope aurantia (assembly GCA_026543865.1). NCBI lineage: Eukaryota > Metazoa > Arthropoda > Arachnida > Araneae > Araneidae > Argiope > Argiope aurantia. Next base: position 98,230 of record JAPMOR010107860.1, on the reverse strand, counting down.
TGAGATTTTGTGCCTCCAACATTAAGTGCTTCACAATTAAAAACCAAGAAAAAAAGAACATTACAAATTAATCACTCTTATTTTTTATATTCACCTTTTATAATGAAGTTTCTATTCTTGCAATCTAATTATCAAAATACACATATTGTTATAATTTACTTTATTTCTTTTAAGTGTTTCTCGAGATCTGATTTTATTATATCAAATATAATCTACACTAGGCTTATTATTTTGTTGGCTAATATAGTATAATTTTATTTATTATTATTTCAGATTTGTTTTCTTCTTTCAATATCACTATATAGGAAACAAGCTCTGTATTCATTCAGCAGCATTTATCAGAAGTTCTAAAATAACTGTCTTCAATGTGCTTCTAACAGTCTTCAGAGAAAGATTTACATGAGATTAAAATTAATTTTCTCTATAACATAATACAGTTATAGTACCTGTCTCAAATTCGTAATGCAGTGTAATGGACAATCAATTCTTATGATCCTTTTTTTATACAAATATAACACAATCATCAAATTGGCTCATCAACACTAATAATAGTGCGTAAGCCATCCCCAAATAAAAATTCCTGAAAAATCTCTGTGAACCGAATCTCATAAACTTTCAGTTTTGCTATATCTAAGAATGTTATTTTTGCTTTCACAAAAACGGGATTTTCTCAGGTTAAGTATACAATCATTAGTTAGGCATAAAGGCTGTTTGTTAAATATTTATATGCAACAACGAGGAATTATCAGGAACTTTCTAGCAGTTATTTTACTACGATGTCATGTCATATCGAGAAGGTTTCCAATTTTATGGTTCTTGACGGATCTGCCTAATTGCATTTGTAATTTTCAAATAATTCTAATATTAGATTATCATCAGGCAAGATTTTCCTAATCAATCAGGAAATCGTTAAATTAATCAGTCTGGATAATACTAAGGACTTGCTTTAATTATAATACATCAGAAGATATTTTTCATGGAATAAAATAAAAATTAAGATTAAACTCTATGTTTAAATTCACAAATTAGAAAAAAAAATCCACTTTCAGTTTTCTTTTTTAAAAGAACAAAACTTTTAAAAAGTTTTATGTACTAAATACTTAACTAAATACTTAAATTTTATTTACTTTCCACCATATTATTAATTACATTGACATTTAGAATATTCTAAATTCTAATTATTATTCTTTGGTGACCAGCCGGTTCGCCAATATTACCGCTCGCTACAATTTTCAATTAAATATTTTAAGTAACTGGTCTCTTAATAGATTCTTAAAAAAAAACATTTTTAATCTTCAAATTTTGATAGTCATACCAAACTTAAACTGTTGTTTAGATCGTTTCGTTCAATTTACTATATATATTTTGCTAATTTGTTGTCATTTCCGGTAAAACTTCAACTTTAATTTAAAATGGAAGTGATGAAATTGCAATTAATATAAAGATAGTTTTTAATAAAACCAAGCGTTTTATTTTATTTATCATCTTTATTGTTATTTTTTTATTTATTATTATTATTGAATATGAGTATTGCAAACAGAATCGCTCGATATTTAAGTCTTATGTGAACTACAAAATATTTTTCATAATTTATGTAATATCTCAAAGAATAATTCAACAAAATTTCTCAGATTCAGTATAAAATTCAGTTTTTAATTTTGCTTTCAAGAGGATTGAAATGAAATCAATAATTATATTTTGTTCCGGCCTATAAATATATTTCAAAAATTATGAAGTCTAAATTTAATGCAGTAAGGTATATTCTGAGAAATATTCTGGACGCACCAAATTTTAAATAAATGAATGAAATGCTTCTATTTTCCACGATCAACTAAGACTGATTTATGAAGTTTTGAATGTTAAAAATTTAGAAAAACTCAACATTTTTATAATCTTAGGCCAATTAATCTTGAGAAACCTGCGCGCTGATTGGCGTATTTTCCTTGAAACGATCGATGGAAAATCTAAAATTATCCTTTTTTTATTGAATAGTGATATTCAAATTTTCATAAATCAGTCAGTTTAAGTGATTGATTTAGTTGATTGGAAATTAACTCTTTTTATTTAAAATATTAGTGTTTCAAGAACATTTTGTTATTCGTGATTTCCACAGTAGAAGCTTTATGTAAAATCAAAAATTCGTTATTTATTAGAGCATTTATTTAATCAAGTTACATAAAATATAATCATTTTCCATTTAGACCATTTTAGCAGATCTGTGTCTTTCTAAAGGTTTACAAATTAGCTGTGTGGCCCTGATTTGAATGGATATCCTGTTCATATTAAACAAAACTTGCCTTAAAATAAAACTGATTCATTCGATTAATAATATAGAGAGTGTAAATGATCATAAAATAATTTTTCTTGAATTTATTTTTTAGAAAAAATAATATTTCATATTTGTTTCATTTCCTACATACACGTGCCGAAAATTATATTTTTGCAGATTTCATTTCCGAAAAGATTTAATTTATTTTTAGTTGGAGCTTTAATCAATGTGATAGCAACACTTTGAGAAAAGCTCATTTTTTCCCATGAATGCGAAACGTGCACGTGCAGCTTAAATTTTATTTTTATTTTGTACGAAAAAAATTGTTGAAAAATATAGTTAAAATATTTATTTAAAATTTCATTAAAAATAAAAATTTAATTTTAGGGTTTAAACATTGGTATCATTTAAAAGATAAATTTTTGATCTTTAACCTCATGTAAAAATCTTTTTTGTGCGATAATATTTTCGGAAGTTATAGCAGAAACACACCAAAATTTCGCTTAATTTTTAAATAAATAAAATTCTAATTAAAAATTTGAAAAAATAACCCCCAGGTGCACATTTCCGACCTCCAAGGTATACACGTGCCAAATTTGGTAGTTGTAGGTTGAATGGTCTGGCCTGTAGAGCGCCAACACACACACACATTGAGCTTTATTATAAGTATAGATTACTAGAATTACTTCCTTGATTAAAATTTTTATGATATTTTTCTTATTACTGATGTTTACATTTCTAGAAATACATTTTTCTCTAAATTTATTTGTCAATATTTTGATTAAAATAAAAGTTCCCTTCTATATTCATCAAATCATTCAAATACTCGAGTGGTCTTGGGTATAGAGGTACTCGAGTGGTCTTGGGTATACGTTCTCTTCTTTTAATGTTACACATTAAACTTCGATCTATTATCAGCTTTTCTTCTGGCTATTATTAATTTAAGTTCCTTACAGTGCACCAAAAAAAAATATATATACAGTCACTTTTATCCATCTCTCATCTTTTCCGAGCAAACAGTTTATTTTTTCCAAAATTCCTTAGTCGTACATCATTTTGTTAAGAAAGGGGATGGAGGAGGTGATGAACTCTCGCAGTAAACCAAACTTGTCGGGAATTGATGGTGATTCTCTCCAGCTAATCTTCGAAGACAGCTGGGACTTACGACTTCGAACAAACGATATCCAAGGTCCGAATCACGTCTGAAGTCTGCCCTTCTAATAATTCTGTCTGTAAATCCTTTCCACGCTAGGATACTGTAATTACCGGGGATTATGGCCTTCCATGTTCACCGGAAAAAGAAATTTCACAAAGATTCGGAAATTTTTAACGCCTAATTGGAATCGCATCGAAGTAATTTGCTTTTCTACTTTTACATTCGGCTATACAGAGCCTAATGGAATCTAGACGGCAATATTATCTAGATGCAAATGTATCAAGAATGAACTATCAATTAATTAATCTTAATGGGATTATTTATTTACTAGCCGTCTTTAGCGACGGCTAGTAATAAATAATCCCATAAGTTGTTTGACCAGATTGACTTTTTTATGTTGTTAAACCATGAATATAGAACGCACTTTTTAAATAATAATAACTTTGTCTTTTCATTTATAAAATAAGGAATTTAAATGAATTAATGTGTTACTAAATACTGTAGGCATAAATTAAAAACAGTATGTATATCGAAATAAAAGCGAAAATCAAAATTCTAATATTTTGTTCAAAAAACCTAATGAGGCAGGAGCAAAACGAAAACTGAATTCCTTACTTTATTTAAAGGATCACTGGTAAATACTTGTTTACAACTAGTTAGATTAAAATTTTTTAATCCAAAATAAAAATACAATGAACAGAAATAAAATTGGTATAATTGAAAAAGTAAGTTTTTTTTAGTTTTTGATGATGTAAAATCTATTTTGATGAAATAATAGTTTTTGAATACATGATCATTACTTTCCATTTGTAAGTCATAGCAATTAACTATCTGGTGACGTTTATTAAGCATATCTCCGTGCTAAATTAGACTTTATCTTTGAGGCCTGTTTATTTATTTCTTTTAAACTTTCATTAATATGTCTGAATGTAGCTTTTAGTGTGAGAGCTTCTAATCCCCAGAGCGATTCTAATAATATTTTGTAGTTTCAATCTTTAGCAAACGATAAATAACTGCAATTATAAAAATATATTTGTTTGCATTTGGTGATTGCCATTCGACAATAAGTAATTAGAGTGATTTCTGTGCCAAGTACATTTGCATTTCAAATATAAATAATTTTGTAATGGGTTAATTAGAAATAAATTAATAATTTTAAATATGTAGGGGGCATGAATTAATTTAATTCTTTTTAATAAGTACGAATTTGAGTTGAAAGGGGTTAAATTATTTTGTAAAATGACAAATTATGACGCTTTATATTAGAAAAGTTAATAAAGCCATCATTATTTTCCTTATAATATGCATTATAAATATTTCATTTTCACACATTTTCAATACATATTTCATTTCCTTTTATAATTTTATCGTAAGAAAGAAATAATTCTCTAATTTATTAGTTATTTCTAACTCAAGAATGCAAAATTCATTTTTAACATTATAAAAAATATTTTCAATGATTTCTTAGATAATCTGTGTGACTTAGTCTAAATAAAGCGAGTATGAGAATTGTGTGAAATTTGATATTGTTCAATTTTCATACAAGCAAATAAAATGTATTAAAAATTATAATTGTTCTTAAATAAAATGAAAAATTTTTTGTATCGATAATTGTTGTTCTTTGTAATTACAAATTAAAATTTTAATTATCACAGTTGCTATGAAAAATCAACTGGCGGTGTACAAAGGAAGTTGTCTGACACAATGAGAAACGGCCTTTTATTATAGAAAAACCTAAAACATAGGTAGCCGCAACAGCAACACTGGCGGGAACTGTGGTTGAATCCCATGGACCATCACCGGTCACGGTACAACCCTTCCCTAAGGAAATACGTCCGATCATCGAAGGGAGGAACCGGATCCCAGCTTTCTCATGTACCCATAGGAGCGGCGAGAACCAACCACCATGCCGGAAGCTCCCCATCCTCAATTACGAGGTGTCCTTCCTGGGGGAACAAACAGAATTGATAAAGACGGAATGTTTTCTTTTCTTTTTACTTTCAGAATAGGTGTAGAATTGTTTTAAAAGTCCCTATCTTAACAGAGATATCTTCAAAATTTTTGTATTTATTAGAACTTTTATTTTTGTAGCCAAGCTTACCAAACACCAAATCGTCGTCATTACTATTGACAATGATCCGGTAGCCAGATGCCATTTTTTAAAAATATCTGAAAATTCTTCTCATTAATATGCGATTAATTATTCCAGAAAGCGATATTAAAGATTGAAACACTGTTTTTCTTTCTCATATATAAAGCTGGAGATTGCCGTCATTGTAAATTGTAATATATCGTCATTGTAAATATATTTGATAATTTAATACTAACAGAACTATGCAGAATGGCCATTAAATAATTATCACTCGTTTGGAGATACTTTGCAGCTATAAATAATGAATGAAAAGAAATCAAATTCCATATCCAGATATTAGTATGCATGGGGAGATGGATTTTGAAATATACTTGTTTCTAAAATTGCTAAAGCAGAATTTTGTACATAAGACTGGTGCTGCCGTAGCTTGTAGTCGCCAATGTTAATTAATAAAAGATTATTTTCTATAGGCCTTATCTGCATATCATTAATTTTGGTAAATTCATTCTTTATTAATCGAACATTATTGAAATTTTGCATAATCATTTTTCAATTTGTGACCCATTTTTTTCTCGAATATCCAAAAAATATTATTATTATATTTAATTATTATACTTTATTATTGCACAGACGAGCAGAGAAGTATAAGGATTAGATAAATAATAATACTCGCCTTCATCTAGGCAGACTTCCCGAAAAATATTTTGTGGATTAACGTTTGGAGTGAATGTATTGGCCAACACTTTTTCCAGACCTAAATCCGTCAAGGCTTCTTTACAGCTCAGAAGGAAATTGGCTGCTTCAAGTGCCCTAACGAGATTATCATATCATCTTGATCAAGAGAAAAGATGCTACTTCTTATTTCTTGGTAGTGATTGTTCTTCAAAAAGTGAAAATATACAGAATGGATTAAACGAATTCATTATAAAAAGGTAGGAACTATTCATGTCACATTCAATTATTTATTATTATTAAATATTGTTCATTTATTGTTTTTCTTCATTTGTGGAATTTTTAAAAAAGATGTAATAAGTGAAATACACATTATGCTTGATGCTTAAATTAATTAATAATTCAATAACTAAGAGTTTCGGCAATAATCTTACGGCGTAGGGCATGTAATACAGCTTAAATTAACCTGGAAAACGAACTTTAGAAGTGCCGAATATGTTTTAGAGAAAAATTATACCATTTTTCATAGAGATATTGAGAAAGTTCCAAGAGAAATATCATTACAAACTAAAATTTTCTATAATAATGGTTTGATTATTATAAAACTCTCTACCATAACTGTTTGATTACATTGAGGTCGTGGGACTCTGAGGGCCAAGGTAGATGTTTCACTTTATCTTCAAAGTTATTAAATAACGATTGGACAAGTCCCGCTGCATGAATAAAAGTATTATTAATTACAGGAGATGGAAAATTCCATCTCCTGCTGGGAATAAAGTTTGCCTCATAAGAAGGATCTAATCAGCTAACATTTCAATATACAACTTCCCATTGATCCTTCCTTTCAAGATTAGGATTGCTCTAGCAGAATACAGTTACATGGCTACCTATATCATGACAGATCACCTCCATGACAGTCGGAAGGAGGCAATTTAGATAATATGCTTGAGCAGGCGTTCCTCAAATATGTATCATTCTACTTATCAAACGACCAGGTTTTTTGATTATGGAACTATTGAAGACGATGTTTGGAATTAATATCTATGACAGGTTTCTTGGGAATTATTGCTTTGCCTTAAATGTTTGATTTACAATTAGAGAATCCTAACTGTAATTATTGATACTGGAGAATCCAGATACTGATTGAGTTCTGCTCTCACTTTACTGCAGTTTTCTTTTTAGACATAAAATCCCCTTCAATAGCTGTCGATCTATCTATTTTACTTTACTGAGTTTTTCTGTCTTTTGCTTTACTGCACATCATTTTATTTTGCTGAGCTTGTGTGCACATTATCATGATCGTACCTTTTAGAAGTACCTGAAATCTGGGATGTTTCTTGTTAAGGTCGCTCCAGTTAGTCGGACTCTGACAATTTAGCATTTTTGAAAATTTTGAGATTTGATATTTTATTCTTTTGACAAAACTCTAAGACTTATACAACTTCATTAAAACTATCTCGTACTACCACGATGTACATTTTTTCCTATTTAAATAAAACTAGGATTACATATTAATGCTTACTATGAAGTGAATTCTGATATATATCGATTTCTAGATGCGCTATCATTTCAATTCTGTACAATACCGCAATAATTAAACAATGTATCCATAAAACGCTAATTCCAATTAAATAAACGATTATTACTGGATGTTGCATCCCTACTCGAGAATTATCACCCCTTCCCCATTATGATGACCATCTGATCGGGAGAAGCATGTTCGGGTGATTGTTGATGACGGAACTACATCTCTTTTCCTGAGGCGATAGTGTGAAAATCATTATCATCCATTCTGTGCAACTCCATTTTACTCAACACTAATGACAGAACCTCAGCTGATGATAACTTGTTTAATTATGCCAGACCAATAAATCGACTACGATTACTGTTGTGGTTAATTAAATGAGGAGGCAGAGCTCTTTAATTTCGAGCTTCTGGATTTAACACTCTCTTGTAAATTTGCTGATCGTGCATAAAACATACTGTTGTTTGATACAGAAAGAACAAATATAAGAAATTATTATTACAAAAGAAGAAAGATCACTTTAAAACTTTCAAAGTCATTGGCCATGCTCTGCTTTTCATTTTCTATTCAAATAATTTAGTCTTCCTTACATTAAGCTTCATATTTTAGATAAATGAATGATTTAAATTACTTAGATTTCCTTTTGAAATAGAATATGTATATAATTTAGTGTTGATTTATATTTTTAATGTCATCATCAATCATTAAATTAAATTAAATTTGTTTATTATGTTTTAATATGACAGTGTTAAACTTGTATAGAGATTCACACAGAAAGAAAGTTGCAAAAATCAACAAGTATTTAAATCAAAAATCGACACATAGCATAAAGTTCTTTAATAAAAATTAATACCCATTTTTTCATTAATATTGGAAATCTCGTTTATTTCCATATGAATAACTTGACAGATAAATATTTGATCCTTAGGATGTGTATATCTAAAATATATGATACAGATATCTTGATGATCGGTATAGATATGCTCATGTAGTGATGAAGTAATGAGTAATTATAACTCTTTATAATGTTAATTTGGTATGATAGAAAAATGATGTACAAATGATGAATGTGTTGAGCCGATGTGAAAAAGGATGTATGTGTTCCAGCTGTTTATTGAGTTTGCATGTTATTGATGTATTGACTGATCGATAGGGAAATGGAAGAAAAAAAATGCTATTGACTAAGAAAGAACTAAAATATGAAGAACATCAATTTCTTGTGTGCGATTTCCTTTTGATAATAGTGATACATTTTTGTGCATAGCTCATCTATACTTATAATAAAGCTTAATGTGTGTGTGTGTTTGTGTGTGTGTGTGTGTGTGTGTGTGTGTGTCTTGGCGCTCTACAGGGCAGACCATTCAACCTACAGCTACCAAATTTCGCACTTGTGTACCTTGGAGGCCGGGAATGTGCACCTGGGGGTTATTTTTTCGAATTTTTAACTAGAATTTTATTTATTTAAAAATTAAGCGAAATTTTGGCGTGTTTCTGCTATAACTTCCGAAATCATTACCGCACAAAAAAGATTTTTACATCAAGTTAAATATCAAAAATTTATCTTTTAAATGATACCAATGTTTTAACGTTAGAATTAAATTTCTATTTCTAATGAATTTTTAAATAAATATTTTAACTATATTTTTCAATAATTTTTTTCGTACAAAATAAAAATAAAATTTAAGCTGCACGAGCACGTTTCGCATTCATGGGAAAAAATTAGCTTTTCTCAAAGTGTTGCCATCACATTGATTAAAGCTCCAACTAAAAATAAATTAAATCTTTTCGGAAATGAAATCTGCAAAAATATAATTTTCGGCACGTGTCTGTAGGAAATGAAACAAATATGAAATATTATTTTTTCTAAAAAATAAATTCAAGAAAAATTATTTTATAATCATTTACACTCTCTATATTATTAATTCAATAAATCAGTTTTATTTTAAGGCAAGTTTTGTTTAATATGAACAGGATATCCATTCAAATCAGGGCCACACAGCTAATTTGTAAACCTTTAGTAAGACACAGATCTGCTAAAATGGTCTAAATGAAAAATGATTATATTTTATGTAACTTGATGCACTAAATGCTCTAATAAATAACGAATTTTTGATTTTACATAAAACTTCTTCTGTGGAAATCACGAATAACAAAATGTTCTTGAAACACTAATATTTTAAATAAAAAGATTTAATTTCCAATCAACTAAATCAATCACTTAAACTGACTGATTTATGAAAATTTGAATAACACTATTCAATAAGAAAAGGATAATTTTAGATTTTCCATTGATCGTTTCAAAGAAAATACGCCAATCAGCGCGCAGGTTTCTCAAGATTAATTGGCCTGTGATTTTGAAAATGTTGCGTTTTTCTAAATTTTTAGCATTCAAAACTTTACAAATAAGTCTTAGTTGATCGTGGAAAATAGAAACATTCATTCATTTATTTAAAATTTGGTGTGTTCAGAATATTTCTCAGAATATGATACCTTACTGCATTAAATTTAGACTTCATAATTTTTGAAATATATTTATAGGCCGGAACAAAATATTATTATTGATTTCATTTCAATCCTTTTGAAAGCAAAACTAAAAACTGAATTTTATGCTGAATCTGAAAAATTGTTGTTTAATTATTCTTTGAGATATACATAAATTATGAAAAATATTTTGTATTTCACATAAGACTTAAATACCGAGCAATACTCATATTCAATAATAATAATAATAAATAAATAACAATAAAGATGATAAATAAAATAAAACGCTTGATTTCATTAAAAATATCTTTATATTAATTGAAATTTCATCATTTCCACTTTAAATTAATGTTGAAGTTTTACCGGAAATGACAACAAATTAGCAAAATATCTATAGTAAATTGAAAGAAGCGATCTAAACAACAGTATAAGTTTGGTATGACTATCAAAATTTGAAGATGAAAAAAGGTTTTGTTTGAGAATCTTTTAAGAGACCAGTTACTAAAAATATTTAATTGAAAATTGTAGCGAGCGGTTATACTGGCGAACCGGCTGGTCGCCAAAGGCGACTAGTACGAAATAAAGTAAAAACCTGAAACATTCTTTCTATATATAGTGTACTAAATTTTGTATTTGAATGACTATCAATATTTTTGGAATCGGAAACAATTTTCACTGAAAAGTCAGTATTCATATCCTAATCTCCCTTATTTGTAAATAATACTAAATGAATTTCTATAGGTATCCCAAAAAACACTAAAGTTTGATAATTAATAGATAATTATAATTTGGAATATTTTCATCTTGAAAGAAAAAAAAATTATAATATATTATTTATTTTAAGAACTATTATACCGTTCTTTTTAATATTTTTTGGCCAAATATGTTTGATTTAATATTTTCTGATTCAAAGTGAAAGATTGGAATAAATTTTTCTTATATTATTTAGATAATGGCGGTCTTGTAAAAGAGTTTCGAACTTTTAAAAATATAAATAGGATCTAATTTGAATTATATTGAAATTGACGACTTTAATGGAGCGTTTTTTTATCGATTTGGATAAATCCCCAGATTCTTTCCATAATTTGCTTACAAAATTTAGTTTAAATACTTATGTTTTATTTAGTTCAAATATTTAGTTTAATTTATAATTAGTTATAATATCATTTTGTCTCCAAACATGTAAAGTTATTTTAAGACAAACCACCCTATACATTTTCAGTAAATAGTTATATACTCTAAATTATGTGTTAACAAATATATAATTACTTCAAAGGGGTCTAGAATGTGTTCGATTGGTCTAAATTAGACATACATTAAACTATAGGTAATTCAAAGGATGTTCGTGACATTTATTAAATGAACTAAGCAGATGAAACAACTTTATTGACTTTATTAAATAAAATGTTCTTGACATTTATTACATTTAAATTGGAGGAATTTGTACTTTTTAATACTAAAATCATCTATTGACACACATAAAACATGAAAAGTCTTTGAATTAGAAACCCATGTAGAGGTTTCCAAGTGTATCGTTGTCCATAGTGCAGCTATCTGTATTAGAAAACAAGAATATTTCTTGCTAAGCCAGTGTATATGGATGTTCAAGCTCGACATTGCACCTCGATTATAATTGTAAGTATATGTCATCATGACTGTGACCGTAACATAAAATCATTGTCATTATAATCTTAAAGTTTAGTCAATAGATCCTTGAAACAAGAATGCTGTTGGTAATAAAGTTTTAATAATCGATTCTGTAGTCTAAAATGAAATTTTAGATAAGATGATTCCTGGAATTTTGGAATTTTTGGCAATAAAAATAGAATGTAATCTTATCTGCTATGGATTAATTTGTTTGAGGATTTAAAGTTTTTGATTTTTTGAATTTAAAAAAAATCAGCAGTTTAAGAAGTCATTTAACGTAATGTAGAAATAGTCGAAAGAGGAATTGAATCACTATTGTGACATTAAATGCAGGCAGTTGCAACAGCCCTTTCTAGAGTTGAAAATCTTCAGTAACGGCCAAATTAGCCACGAATACTATTATTTCCCTTCTGTGTTTTTGTACAATTTTAATATTTTAAATTTTATTGTGAAAAATAAATTAATAATTATTTCACTAATTTATTTGTTAATGGAGACCAAATGTTCACTTCAATATTAAATAAAAAGTGAATTCTTCATTAATATTTTAATAATTGCAGACAAGTTTGTTTATATATTAAAACACCAAATGGTGCATCATCCTTGATTAATGGCTCTTATTCAGTTAAAATGTATTAGAATTATTATCTTATGCTTATTAATGCCAAAGGAACTCTTCTATATAAATTTGAACAGATTTGATGTGGAATTTGAAAAGAGGGTAAGCACACTTCATTATGAAAACGTGACATCTAACAATCACCTCGAAAGGGCTTATATAAATTTCATAATATCCATTAGAATAATTATTAAGATAGAACGAAACGGAAGGAAATACTGAGAGTCTCTAGAGACAGCAATTTGTCAAAGAGTTGGTATATTTCCAGCTAGAGGATCAAGGACAAAATTACTGATTTCATTAACTGAATTGTGCTACAAATTAGTTACGCAAAATATATAATAATTAGCTTTGTGTCTAATCCAAAAGACGCAAATGGCATGTTTACTGTAAGCATTATAAGGTAAGGACCGCGAGGTCTAAGGAAATATTCAGTATTATTAATTTATTAATCCCAAATGAAGGTAGTAGTAAAGTAGGATGAAGTATGCACTGTTTAATATGCATCGAATTTAGTTTATATAACACATATATAAATTATGGTGTTTAATTTTACGAGCCCTTATCTACCGGTTTACGTAGCGTTTTTCAGATTCGTCAAAATTGTCAAGCTACAAATAAGATGTTTAGATTTCAACAAGATGGTTGAATTCCCGGATTTATTTGGCGATCATCATATTACTCCAAGATCGTCAATCGCCAAATTGATAATGGTTTGCATATTTAGCTATAGCAGGGACCAGAAGAATGAAGAAAAACCTTAATTACAGCTCCATTAAAGTGAACACATAATTTTTCGCCTTAATTTTAATATAATTGAAGCATTATAAAAAATGCATAAGAAAATCAAATATCTGATCAGGAACAATGTAGCTTAATTATATTTAAATGGTTAGTCTATTTTTATATTATCTTTTAAATATTCTCTTAATTATAGTGTAGTGACGATATATCCATAAAAATGAAAATTTAATTATTATCACAAAGTACATGTGTATAAAAGAAAATACAAAAAACTAGATAATGGAAAAGTATTGCAAAATATACATCAAAACCTTTTTGAAAAATTTAGTAATGTCCTTGAAAAAAATTGTACTGATTTAAGGTTAAAATTACTGAAGATATTTTTTTTTTCAATTTTTAAATAGAGATTAAGATAATAGAGATTCAGATAAGGAATATTGACTACATAAACTATCATTTCAAAAACATTTATCATGTTAAAATGTAGTAAAAAAAGTTCTTATCTAATAGCGATCAAACTGACCGGCAATGATAAAATAAATTTTATAAATTATCCGAAGCAAATGCTCCGAGAATGAATGATTCAAAAAATGAGAGGAAAATTATTCAAATAACCGCATTTTCTTGAGAGAATAGCGCTTAACACATGTCAGTATTTAAAATAAAATTGCAACTTGATTTCCACGGTGCCTGCGATAAACCGCCAAATCATGTAGGAAAAAAAGCCGAACGTAGCCAAACTATCAGCAACCATACACATTTTCGAGCGAGTAATTCGAGCTTGACGTTATTCTTGGCATCGTTTTAATTAAGGTCGGTGTGGAAATCAAGATGTATCAAATTAACAAATATATGAAATGTTTGAATAATAATAATAATAAATAGCAATAATAGTGAATTAATTGAATCCGTCAATTTATTGAAGAATTTCACGTGTATAACAAATATTAATTTAAAATGTTCAAATGCCACATATTTTTTTTGTTTAATAACTTTTATTCAATAAAAAAATATTATAACTGATTAAATTTCAATCCTATTCTTGCTCTTAAACAATATGAGAAATTTTACGTAAACTTACTTATTGTTTACCCACATTTGGTATAGAATTAATAGAAATAAAATTTTCTCTTCATTATGAAAGCGTTATATCTAAAAATAACCTGAAAATTGTTCATACAATTTTCAGAATTTACATTAAAATAATTTTTGAGATAGAACAAAGCTTAAGGAAATAATGAAGGTCTTCAAATCGAGCAATTTGTCAAAGAATTACGTCATTTCCCATCAGGAAGTTAGATAAAATGACTCAATTTATTAACTGAATTGTGAACTAGAATTTAACTATTCATTGTATATAACTATTAGATTGTGTCTAGTCTGAAAGGCATGAATTGTATGCTTACTTTAAGTCTTATGCAATAAGGTCTTCAAAGCACTGCGAAAAATGTAAAGAATTTATTAGTGATAAGTATAGTATACATATATAGAGGAATATGTTCTGTAATATTTCTGTAATCTAGATTATACATACATAGATTACTTTATCTGTATGTATAAACTAGTATTCTATAAATGTAAAGTATAAGTTTTAAGGTCTATTTACACATGTTTATAAAAATTGAAAAAAATATGAAACATTTAACATAAATTAAAAAAGAAATCTCCGATTGGAAACATTATACCATGACAACATTCTAGGACTTGATTATTCTATTTGTATATTATTTTTAAACTATACTTTTATATTGTAACGCTATATAAAATGTTATATAAAAGCAATTACAAAATAAAATTAACTAAAGTAGTGAAAAGTATTGTTGTAAAATATACACCAAAACATATGGAAAGCCTTATTTAAAAAAAAAAGAAAATTTACAAGGAAATAAAATTGATATAATTTAAAATTTTTTAATAAATTTAAAGTGGTATTGAATTTGTTTTTTTTTTCAAGAATACTAAAATGTTTTCAAAATTATAATTCTGTATGAAATTGATTTCAACGAACACTTACTAATGAAGAAATAACTACGTGGGATATTTAGTGATTCTAAATCCTAGTTTCAACTCTATAGAACATTTTAAGCAATTTCCACTTTTTGGCATACAAAATATACAAAGGGAAAGTGTAATAATCATCAAAACATGAAACTTGAAATTTCGTTGAATTCCTTCGTTTCAAACATCCCCAAGTTCGAAAAACATATTCTTGGAACTATGTCTGTTTGTGAAAACGAAAAACTCGAAAATGCTTTGAGTTAGATAAATGGTAATTGATATAAGAAAATTACATTAAATATGTCGATTCCTGTTAAATTTTGACTGAAATTCTGTCTGTCTATTTAATGAGAAATCAGCAACTACAAATTTAGAGAGCTAGATAGAAAAAATGTGTTATTCATATTCAGCATTTATAAGATCTATTCTATAAACTTTTGAATGAAATCTGTCAAAGAGTTGGCTGTACGTTGATCTGTATGCATGCATGTAAACGTAATAACTCAAAAACACTAAGACTTAAAACACTGAAATTTTGTATGTTATTGTACGATTGCAAATATAATTCTATGTTAAGTGTTAATCCCAATCATTTGTAAAAAAAATTTCCCAGAACATATATTCGATTTTCGAAATTTATAATTATTTCATTAATAGAATTCAGAAAAGATATCGGAAAATAAATATACAATGCGTATGGTCAAAGTGAATTCGATTACAAGAATTTTAGATCAATAGGTATTTAAAATATTTTTTAAACATATTGATGAAAAAACATAGAATTTGTTTTCTCAATAGTATGACAGTGTCTTAATATAGAGCCTTGATCTTCGTCCTATTATGAGAGTTTCCTTTAAATTATTTTTCCCCGCTTAGCATTCTGACTTATAGTATTTATTTCAACATAAAAACCGAGTATTTCAATTTTTTTATTTGTGCCTGCTTCTCATCCAAATGTCACTAATTACTAAGATTTGCTGTATTATTAAATGAAATGTAAGCATTTCCTCTACAATCTTTCGTCTCACCCTTACTTTAATAAAATCAAAGCTGCTTGACGCAAGCGCAAATGTACTGACTACTTCAATTTGTGGATAGACAATAACCATGCATGCTTTTTAACATACCTTTTCATTAACTATCTTTGCTAAGTAAATATTGGGATCTCAATATTTTAAACTAACTTCCCAATAACCTGGAGACTTAAAGTTTTAAACATAGCTCAGAACTGGGTTGCAATAAAATATGAGTTCGCTTTCTAGTTTATCTAGTTAGCACATTTTTGAAATCGATTTAATGCTTTTATTACAAACAGATGGCGCAGCACGAAATTGTGTGTTGATCAAAAATTCAAACGTTTAAAATCGATTGTAATTTCACACACAAAAGATTAAAAAACAGGAGATAATTATTTTAATTAATTATCGCGTTTCTAAAAGGGAATAAAAAATATAAAACGATTTCGCATAGCCTCATACAGTCATTTTTAGTCAAATTTTTAAAATTCTTAATTACAAATTTTCAGGAAATTCTGCATGGGGTTGTAAATTTATATGCGGCTAAAAGAAATGAATTTAGATTTTTGAGTACGTTTCAAAAACTTGGCATTAAAAATTATTTAAATAGTTATTTTTTCTCTTTTATAAGTAAAGTAGTCTTATATACTTCTACAAAGCGATGGTAATTTAAATATAAATGCAATTAACTTATAAAACTTAATATGAATTTCCTGTAATAAAATCAGTAAGTTACCAAAAATGACTCTAGAAAACTAATTTCTGATGTTACCTGAAAAATGAATGGAATAATATCAGAAACGAATTATCGCCGAGATGAATAATTTTCCTTCGCTGTCCAAGCTTAGTCTTTTAACGTGAATAATGATGCCGGCACATGATAAATGGAGGTAGTTAACAGGTTGAATAATTTCCGTACTTTATAGCGAACGTCAGGAAGGAGGTAAAAATTTCTTTCTACTTAGTGAGTGGCAAAAGTGCAGGGAGAATACATCGGAATTACCAAGGTCAAGGATTTAGAATATTTTTAGAGACTGATCGAGAAAAATGATTAACCAATATAATATACTACAATTATTCATTAAGGGTCCAAAAATGCTATTTCAAAATTTCTTTTATACGAAATGTATGAATGAATGAAATTATCACTACATTTATGTCTCTATAATCAGACTTTTAACGAGAAGTATTTATTCTGACATTATTTTAAAATATTAAACAGTTATTATAAAATATCAATAAATTATTTTGAAATATTTAGCAGGTTATTTATGACCTCTAAGTAGGCCGCATATGTTTCCAAGTATATTTTGCATCACGGACCGGTTATTAACTATATTGATATTGTTATGAATTCGGGGATCTTTCGATTTGTTAGTCGATGAAGAAACAGTCCTTTAGTAACGGACGACGGCATTTATTAAACTCGAAGATGAGAATACGCAGGGAACAAATATACAGCCCAGACGTCTACAAGCAACACACTACAGTAAACAGTAGCCCACAAGTAGTAATCGGTAGTGATAACAACCACATCACACAAAGCGGCCACGCAGAATTCAGTAGGAGGATGGAATCTACGTAGCTACACTCTACGGAAGGGGTGGCGAACCTTTATGGATCAACGTGCCATTTTTTTTCTAAAGAAATATCTAATGAGGTATAGACATGACTTCATATAATTTTGGCGGAGTGAGAGGGTCAATATTAATTTAGTCATATCAACTTTCATAAACTAGTTGCATCCATAATATGTTATTTTAACTTATACCTATACTTTATCAGCTATAGTCGTATAAATGCCGGAATTAATTTGTGAAATTGGAATAGTTGTGGAATAGGAAGAAGGCCACCTTTTTATTTTATGATTCATCCCGAAAATGATTGACAAAAGAAAGCTGGTGACGGTTAATAATGAAATTAGGATTAGACGATTTAATATTAAATAAAAATTCGTAAAAGATAAATGATGATTTAAGATGAGGGACTCTGACAATCCTTCCCATTCAAGGGCATTATGCTATGAAATTTTAGAATTTTCTTGTGAATCCATTTCGACATGGAAGAAGGTGATAGCGCGATGTCAGAAAGCTATTGACGACACAGCTGTGAGTCAAGGACTCACAGTTAAGAATGCAGATAATCGTAAGTTATATATTCTAATTTTACTGTATTATGTAATTATAGGGGTAATAATTTACGCGTGTCAACTTTATTATTTACAGCGAACACAATATTAGAACTGACTTCACATTCATAATCCTTCAAGAAAGTCACTAGCATTTTGTTGTTCTTATTTCTGGCAATGCCAACGCCGTTAAATGTTCGAAACTTTATCTATATTATGGTTTGGTTGAAAATATGTTATAGTTTGGTTCTATAACTTTTGGAAATTATGGTAGCGAATTATTTTTTGCTACCTCATGCTAGACTTTATACAATTACTGAGTTCTCAAGTTTTCAGTATTCTAACGGGCTTTTTAAAAATATTTAAGAAGTTTTGATCATTTTCATGGGTTTCCACATTCAAATTCTTCGAGTATTCAGAGAGTTTCAACAAAGGAAAAATATTTTTTTAGCATTATTACAATTCCCATTTATATTCCTTATTTATCAGATATTTCTAAGATTTGGATTAATCTATCAAATAAACATACGTCGTAATTTAACATACAGTTTTGGAATTTTGACAAGCGAAATAGGCTGAATAAAATATCGACGAATACTACCGAAGGATATATAATATGCAGAAAGCAGTATTTAAAAAAATAATTTGTTTCTATTATAAATAATAAAATTATGTAAAGAAGAGTAAAACGAGAGGGTTCCAATCTTAAATCTGCGATAGGGAGCTCGGAAAATCGAGAAAATAATTTGAACATTTTCCGTGAGTGTAACTGGCTTCTAAGAACAACAATTTTGAAATCAAGATCATATATTAATTAATTATTATTTTTATATGTCTTTATGGTTATCGTGTTTTCATAAACTTTGTTATTTTATGCAATAATCCCTTACACCTGAAACACAACCCATTCAAGCATTTCTAATTCATATTTAAAATGAATTTAAATCTACTTTTCAGCTACCGTTGTCACTAAAATTTTTATTTAAACAACAATTTCACAGTTTTTCTCCTAAATTCGGACCTTCGCACTTCGAAAATTGTGACAAAAGTATCAAACATAAAGAAAAAACTCATCACCACTAATGAATAATTTTTTAAATAAGAAGGCCCTACTAAAGCAGCCACTATTAATACTAGCATCAGATATCCATCCAATATTATTCTTTGATGAAGCAGACAATTCTTCTCTGACCATCCATAAAAAAACCATCCTGAAAGAGAGATGGTAAAGTAAAAAGGGACAATGTCCATTTTTTATCCCCCAGGCCACTGTAGAGACAATTCGTAAACATCGACTGGCCCGGGAGTAACTATTTTGTCTGATGAACAAGATGGATGGAATGAGCTCCGGAGGTGTTCCAGTGATGAATGGAGACATATTTCTTTGGCTGTTGGGTTGCCTTACGGAATCGGTTATTTTCAAGGACAAAGAGCACGTTGAGCTGCATTATACTTGAGAATATGTACCAAATGGGATTTGTTGGAGAAACTGGAAAAAAGTTAAAGTAATTCAGAGATCGAAATTTTTATGAAATACAATTCAGTAGTCGAATAAATAAGGTAGAAGATTTCGATTTCAAAATAATACACTGTCCATTAAATACTTAGTTGAAATGATCTCAGTTGTTTGCATTATCAAATAATAATTTAAAAAAACAAAATTTATTTTTAAAACCACTGCATACACGTATATATAGGTGTTTCCCGTCGGATTTGACATTTAAGAAAATATTTATTATGGATAAAAATTAGAATTATTTTTCAACATCATGTAGATAAAAGATTAACATGCTTAAAGAACATAGAACATCATGCTTGCACCTCCGTAAATCATATATATATACTGGTGTGCAAAACTTAAGCAACAATGCAAATTTTAAGCAGATAGCCATGAAATTGCAGAAAAGGAGTTCTTGCGATCTGTGCAATAAACACGTAATTCAAGAGAAAGGTCATGCGTATGCAAATATCAGGAACAAAACGTCACAGGTGACGTGAGCGTACGCAAAACACGTGCGGAAGGTGCGCGAAGCTCAACACTACAATAAAAGGAAGGACGAAGACGCAATTAAAGACATTCGCTGCAAGTGCACTTGAGTTAATTCGTGAAATATGGCTAGCAGAAATCACCTGGACGATTTCACAAGTGGGAGAATGATCGGAAAGCTGGAGAAGGGACGTAGTGTGACCAGTGTAGCTGAAGAGTTCGGAATCAACAAAAGTGTCGTTTCGCGCGCTTGGAAAGCCTTCCAAACTACAGGTACAGTGTGAGAAAGGTTGGTGGTGGCCGCCCCAGGAAAACAATTGCAGTGGATGACCGACATATCGTCCTGCAGGCGAAAGGAACCCGAAACCAGTCAGCAAGCGCCATTGCTCAGCAACTGTGTGCAGGAACGGGGCGACAAGTGTCGCGTTTTACTGTGTCCAGACGCCTTCACAAAGATGGCCTATTCGCCCGCCGTCCTGAACGCTGCATCTCTTTGACAGCTTCCCACCGGCGGCACCGTTTAGAGTGGTGAAGGGAGCACAAAAACTGGACATCTCATCAATGGAGTCGTGTCCTCTTTACAGATGAGAGTCATATTTTAGTGCCACAAGCGATTACCAACGCCAGTTGATTTGGAGAGAGGTCGGGACACGGTTGCATCCCAGTAACATCACGGAAAGAGACCGTTTCGGTGGTCCTGGAGTTGTCGTCTGGGGAGGCATTATGATGAACGGGGGGACTGAGCTCCACGTTTTCGACAGATTTTCTGTAACTGGAGATCGCTATTGTTAGGAGGTGATCCTTCCCCATGTGCGTCTGTTCAGAGGTGCCATTGCATCAGACTTCGTTTTCATGAATGACAATGCACGGCCACACATGAGTCATGCTGTTGAGTAGCTCCTGGAAAGTGAAGATATCACTCGAATGGATTGGCCGGCGTGCTTCCCTGATTTAAATCCGATAGAACATATGTGGGATGCTTTGGGGAGACGCCTTGCGGCACGATTACATCCTCCTGGGAACACCCGAGAACTTAAACTGATGCTGATTGAGGAATGGGCACTCTTACCTCAAGAATTGTTGGACAATCTGGTGCTGAGTATGGGGAGACGGTGCGAAGCAACCATTACAGTAAGGGGAGGGCATATTCTATACTAAGGAACATCTGCTTGCTGTTCTTCCTCTTGGACAGACAATCATGTGTAACGATTGAGTTCAATAAAGCCTTTTTTTGTTTGATTCCATACTATATGCATTGTATTCCTTTCTGCTCAACTATGCTTTCGTCATTCTTTCAGAACAAAATACTGTATATCATTTCTGAATTTCATGTGTCTCAGATGATTTCTCGTGAAGTTATGGCAAAAAAACATACCTGTTGTTTAAGTTTTGCACACCAGTGTATATATATATATATATATATATAATATAATATTACAGGGTGGTTACCTCGAGAAGCAAAGTGCCCCTATAGTGAAGTGGATATGCTGAGATTTCAGAGCAGATTACAGCACCTGCAATTATGAAATAAGATTGTTATAAAACGTAACTAAAGAAGAGATATATCAAGAAAATCACTAAGAAAAATTTAAACTATATCGTAATATATACTATGATCTGTAAGATTAGCTTATATTTTTGCAATTAAAATTGTAAAGTTTCTATGATTTGGAAAAAGAATTCATCCTAAAATTGAAAAATGAATTCTTCGGTATTGTCATAGTGTTTACGATTTAAGTAGCAAGAAGTGAAATTTAATCAATGAAATCGGTCTCAAGGGAAACTGAATTTGACGCTCTTATATATAATACAGAGAGAGAGAAAGAGAGAGTGATAATGCAGTTCCGATAAATAGTAATGGGCCACCCTTAGCAAATCTTTTAGACTTTTTTTAATACTGTTATATCTTTGGATTGTGTGATAACTGCAGTCATGTCTAAGAAATTTCGAATTGTGTTCGTCTTATAATTTAGAATACAGACTATGATTTTTACACATTTCTGATAACCCTCTACTCAAATGTGGGAATGATGAGGCTTCAGAATGGTGGTTGGTTCTCACCTCCCTGGTGGGTACAGAAATGGTGGAGATGACTACATCCTACCAATGACGGGACGTACCTTCTACGGAGGCCGGTGATAGTCTTTAGGATGCAATAATGTATCCTACCAATGCTTTTGCGGTGTCCGGTCATTTAAACTTCTTCTACACTGGAATCATTTCATGTCATGGCGAAGTTATCATCTATAATTATTTCTAAGATTGATTTTTTTTTCTCTTTTTTTTGCGAATTTTTGATTTTTTTTTAATTTCTATCTCGAAGATACATTTTTATATATTCATTTTTTTTTCCGTTGGAAGTAAATGTTCAAAATGGTCTTAGTATGAGATTAAATTTAAGGCTTTTGACAACTCAAGGGAAAAATTGGAAATCAAAGCATTTTCAAATACATTCCTGCAAATAGATTGTTTCTTTTGTTTACTCTTTATATTTTCAAGCTTTTAAATGTTAGAGTACGAAATAATAATGTTACTTTAGAGATTTTATTATATTTCAGAAAATTAGAACCATTTATGAAGGAATTTTTGACACTAAAGTTAAGAGAATTTTTTAACCAACTTTAATTTATAAACCATAATCATATGCAGACGTATTTACAAACTTGAGGATCTAGAATTTTAACCTATCTAGAATTTTAAACCAAATATCCGGTTTTAGGTAGGGAAACGGTATTTAAAGCGCTTTTTTTTCATATTTTGTGTACTTTCAAAATTTTACCATTTATTATATAAGCATATATTCTATTATAAAGAAGAAAATATGCTTATAAAAGTACTTGTAAGCTGTACTACGAATACTTTAAAGTGCTAGTAGCTGAAACTCTGTTTATAGTACAAATTAAAGCATGTTTTGTTTATTTCTGAAATAAAGTAAAAATCATAAATTTTATTAGAACTGAATAAAAGCTTTCAGAAAGATTAAATAAAAAAAAATATTTTCAAAAAATTTCTGATTTTTGTTATTTAGTCTCCAAATAATTTTTTTTCTTTCAAAACGAATGTCAAAATAAAAAAATGCATTATATTGAAGATGAAACATTTCTAATAACAGTTACGGGTTTTTCTTTTCCTTAAATATACTGACAATGGAAAAAAAATAGTAGATTTATCTAAAATATATAAAAAAAATTATTGCACAAATATTTTTAATATTTTTATCTACCTTTTTATAGGATGTTACAGATAAAAAAAATTATAATGCCAATAAAAAATAAAGCAGGAATTTGGAACAAGAGAATGCTTAATTAATTGCTTTCAAAATCGAATGTAATTTAAAATATTTTTTTGTTAAAAATGAACATTTTAGGAACTTTAATGCTTTTCCTTCATTAATGCGAGTGTTTATCATTGAAATAAAAAAAAGGAAAATGCAAGGTTTTTCTCAAATTATTTATATAGCAAACAACAATCTGACAAAGAATGAAGGAATATAAGAATAAAAATATCATGAATTTATATATTAAAATACATTTTATATTCAATTTAATTTAAGATGCGATGCCATAGTATTCTCTAATAAAATTTTATCTATATTCAAATCTGTAAGCGGAATCCACGTAGGAGGCAGGTAAACCCAGACATCCTATCAGCGTCTGAACATCCCATCAACGAGATAAAACACGTCGGTAGTAATAATAGGGCTT
The DNA here is from genome assembly GCA_026543865.1 of Argiope aurantia. NCBI lineage: Eukaryota > Metazoa > Arthropoda > Arachnida > Araneae > Araneidae > Argiope > Argiope aurantia. The sequence continues at coordinate 74,192 of JAPMOR010107860.1, read as the reverse complement.
AATGGATCTCAGAGACAAGGACATCCTCTTCTCCATTTCTGAGGACGAAACCTTTTAAGATGAGCAGCGGGATCGAAATAGAAATGGATGCATAAATATAGTAAGCCGCAGTTTGGCATACAAATGTCTTACCAATGCAAAAGAATGTCTGGAACACATTTCTGATATTTGCTCAACTGCTTACATTTAGATTAGGTTTAATGTTTGTCCCTTGTTTTCGGCTATCGTCGAGATAGTGTTTCTCAAAATTCTCATGTTTAAAACAGTATACGTTAATATATTTAGGGTAAATTTAATATAATGTTCCTTTTATAATAGGGGATTATTTTGAAACAAATAATTATGAATTATTCAACAATAGGCTTTAAACTTCTAGTATTTCATGTTTGTTTATGAATATAACAAATACCTTTATATTTCTGAACGAACCGCTGCCAAAACAATGCGAGGAGTTTTATTGCTCAGAAAAAATTTAAGTTAATAGAGTAAAGTATGAAATAAAATACCAAACTAGAGTGAATGTATAAAAATAAAATACGTTTCCATTTATTGAAGACTTCGGATAAAAAACACAATAAGTACAAAAATAATTTTTTTCAGCGTCAAACGGTAGTAAATGCTAAAGATTTCTACTCTAAATGAGATAAAATTATCTAACAGACTCTAAATTATTCTACTGTCCGTCTGTGTATGTCGCTAATGGGATAAGCACCACGATTCGTGTAACCCAAGGAACTTAGTAAATTGTATCAGGGTCGGTGTGATCAGCCCGTGTGCACCATTAGCCTCTGAAATGTATTAGTACCATATACAGCCAGATAAGAGTTTTTCGATCTTTTAAAAAATCAATGATTCGTTATTTAATTTATTTGAAATTGTCCGTTTTCCCTTTTGAAGGGAAACGATCAAGAAAGGAATGAATCTTTGCTACATTTATTATCATAAATATAATTATTATAAATAGGACGTTAAAACTGTTACCGAAACGGAAGCGGCTATTTAAAGATAAGCGTTAAGATGACTGTAAAATTTCGAACAGTCGCAAGGCAATGTTGAAAGAATCACTTAAACAAGTGGTATTCATGGAATTTATGAACCATTATTATAGTAAACCTATAAAAATTACAATCAGCATGAATTTACTCATGTAACATAATGTGGTCTTCTGGTAACGTAATTTGAATAAGCAAACCATTGATCATTCCACTTTATTGCACTGCTCGTTAGATTTTTAACCTTGTTTACTATTGTGAGCACTTCGAATTTTAAAATTTGCATTTGATTTTTTTACTGATATAATTCACCGTGCCATTTGACCAGTAATTTCTACCATATTATGGGCGCATCATGGCCAAATCTGGCCCTTGTGCAAAAAAAAAAAAAAAAAAAAAACGAACTAGCTTGTTATGTTAGCTTTCTGTTCGATTAGGGTAGCGGTGGCCTGATGACAAGAAACCGGAAGGTTTCGAAAGTCTTCAGTTCCGGTTATACTGAAAAATCGTCGTGTAAGCGAATTTGGAGCACATTAAATTCGTAGGAGCCAAACGTCCACCCGTTAATGTATTGTTAAAATATGGAAAGTGGTTTCCCAGCTCAGGCCTTGTTCTCATCATCTGACCATATTTCAAAATTAAGAACGCAGTAGCAAAGTAGCTCTAGTGTTGCTTTGGAACGGGACGTTGATATAGCGGAACTGAACTTTTCTGTTTGATCAGTAACTAATGATATTCATTGGCACATATATATTATTCTGCTGTTATTTATAGTGTCCACTTTAAGCGTGACCTAACTGCCAATTGCTAAATTATTAGAAATAGCCAAATATTTCTAACTAAAAAGAGCTCAGAATAATGCAAATAATTATATTTTACGCCGTTTCAGAAAATCACAAAGTCTAGCCTTTTATACATTCCACCTTCCCACTCAAAATAGTTATATTTAGTAAATAATTCTTCCTCTAAATACTCGAAAGTAATAAAAAAAAGTAATATTAAAATCTTCATCCTTAATCAGTTTTAATTGTAGAAGAGGGAACTTTATTTGGCAAGATATGTTATGTTAAGTGCCAAGAATATTTTACTAAATATGATCAACAGAGCCAACATATATAAAAGTTTAAACATTGCAGTTTTTCAACCATATATTTATTGACTCAAACATCCTACACTTTAGATAAAGCATTTTTTTCCAGTAGGAAGATTATTTCCCCTGTAATGGTCTAAAATTAGCTGTTATGATATGATTAGAGATGACTGTAAAAGTAAGCAAAATGTGAAAAGAAAACAGTTTCTATGCTGCAAATTAAATATTTTTACGAAGGATTTTTTAAATTTATTCTTGTTTATTAATGATTAACTAAGCATTTGTCTGCAATTTTTTTCATCTGAAAATCGGTGACAGTTTAATGTTTAAAAAATAGTGACATAGAGCAATGATTCATAAACTAGTGACATAAAGCAATGATATTAAGAATAATAAAAAGCTTTAAAATGTACATCTTTATATTGTGTACCACATACAAATATGCTTTATCTAAATTATTCTTTCTAACACAGAATCAATTAAACCATCTGTAAAGCAAGAGCTTTATTCCAGTAAACAATCCCTCATGCATTATATCCGATAGAGCTCCCTTACAATTAACTTCTCAGCTCCATTTTCATAATTATCTGATTGGAAGGAATATGTTTAGACAATGTGCGATGAACAACTTTCTCGCCTGCTGTCTTCATGGGGCAACCGAATGAATATTATACTAAACCATTCCATCTCTTTGTTCTAAGGTTATTACAAGGTTAATGACAGAAGCTCTTTTAATATATCATGCTTGTTTAATTATCTCTGACCAGTTACACCCCTACCATGTCATTTTCCGGAGTTAATGAAGTATGTTAGAAGTTTATTTTCATATTTCTTAGTGGAGTATTCTAGTATTAGTGAAGTTAATAACAGTTAGACGTTAAAATTCATTAGTTGGAATAAGAAAAAATAGACAAAAGATATTGAGAAATGATTTTCAATGTGCATAAATTAAATTTTATTATCTTTTAAACTGAGACAGAAGAAAAATGAATCTTATATTCTACATTTTCCCGTCCAAATGGATAAATATTTGCTTTTGAACATTTGAAATTGAGTAGCTATAAATATATTCTACACAGTGCAGGTACTAAATATATCCATCGTGGAATACTTATATTTGAACCGAGTACATTCGAAGATTTCAAATTAGTATTTGTATCTTTATTCGCTGTTGTTCATGGTAGAATTTTAAATAAATTAATGGCTATAGCTTAAATTAATGCAATCTTAATTTCAACCTAATAAAATCATGCTAGATTGCCTGCTAAAACTCAATTTTTTATAGTTATTCTAGAATTATTTATATTTTATTAATATATTTGTGAATTTTAATTATTTTTTTTATCCAATCAATTTTTGAAAATAAATCATTAACTATCAATTTGGGAGTTATGCTAATAAATTATTCTTATGCCATATTGGTTTTAAGGTTGGAAAAATATTTACAGAAATTTTTAATGGGTGCCATATTAATAAGTTTTGAAACCATTTGAGGATTTTGGCTAAGAAATGGTAAATAATGTTGAAGTTAAATATTATGTGGAATTATCAAAAGAAGAAACATGAATTAAAATTTTATTCCTATAAAAATCAAACTTATTTAAATAAAAACATAAAGCGAATCTTCATATATTATTCACTACAATGAGAAATTAATTTAAAATGGATTATCTGCATAAGAAGCAAAATTATTTGGATTTTATTACTGTAATAAAGTAGTTTTGTAAATAAAAGATATAAAAAATTAATAAAATGAGAGGAAATTAATAAATTTAGAGAAATATAAAATATTTCAATTGCTTCATAAACTAGTAAACTTTTATGAACTGATATTGATGTCATAGCAAAAATAAATTATGAATAATTTAATGCTGTAAAAATAATTATTTGGGCGGTATTTTTTTAGACGTTGTTAAGAAACGCGCTAAAAATTTGTCCAATTTTTAATTATGTATCATTAAAAAATGTAATTAATCTTTCATTATTTGAAATTAAAAAAAATCATCTGACTCATATTCTCATCCATTAAAATATTAGGAAATAAACCTCGTATCTAAGGAAATTTTGCTCCACTTTTATGAAAGCTCAAAATACTATCTGTGCTCAATCCGTTTTCTGTAATTATAAAAGTGAATTTAAATGAAGAGAAAGAAATATTTCTATATATTCAACAAATTTAGCTCAGAAATTTTTCAATATATGATTTTCTTCCTTTCTTGTTAAAATTTTCAATTATTTACTTGATCATTTGAAAGATCATTATTTGCATTTTGCATCATAAAGAAATATTCTTGACCTACATACATCTGGCTAGAATGGACTACAAAAGATGTAATTTGGAATAAATGTGGAATATTATAAAATGGGAAATAAAATCATATTCACATTATATGAAATATATAAATTGGCCTCCAGAGTTTCACCAACTTATTTCCACTAGAAGTGCTTTTGAAAATTTCTGTAAATTTATTGTTGACATCTGTGATCTTTCATAACTGTTAAATTTTCTTCTTTTTCTTTTTGTAATGTGTTACATACTTGCTTCTGTAAGCCCCGTGTGATACTTTGTGGTGCACTGGGAATTTATAAATGTTCAATTAAAAAAAATTATATGAAATTACTTTTCATTCTTTACTAGTCATTTTGAACTCTTTTGTTTTCCTATATATATATATATTCCCTTTTCTTGTTTTTATCGGATCGTATTCAGGAAAAAGTAAAAGTAAGCTTCTATTAATCCTTTTTTTTCGTCCCCATTTGCGTTCCGATCCAGTGCTTGAAATTTCCTAGTGTTTGCAGAGGACAAAAAATTCCGGAAAATAAAAAGACAGATAACGAAAACAAAAAGTTCAAAAAAAAATTCTGTAAAACAAATGTATTAGCTATTCTCGTACGAGATTGAATTCGGAACATTCGAGATCTCAAATCTGCTAGAGAAAAACTGAAAATGTGTAAGATTTATCAAATGTATTTTAGGAGTTGAAATATTCCTTTTACAAACTCCTTTTGTTCTTGAAATTTTCTGCGTGTCTCCGAAACGATTCATCGATATATATCCTTTTATTTTGAGTTATAGAAATAATGCTTTCAAATTGAAGTTTTGGGAACAGTTGAAATCAGATGTTTTGTTCAAAACTTATTATTCTTATTATAAACTTTATTGCCCTGAATTATGTTTTAGAGAAGCAGCTACAAATAACAACACATGTAAAACTGCAATAATGAATATATTCTGCCTTCTTATAGTTTCTGCCTTTTGATATTTTGAGAGAAACATTTCGTTTTTAAAATCTAGCAAGAAGTATTTAATACACGAGGAAGTAAATAATATTCAAGACTCTCAGTTGTACTGATTATAAAATGCAATTTAAGTTAAAAATCTATATTTATTAAAATTAAAATACGATTGTATGCTTGCAGATATGTAAAAAAGTAGATGAAAATGATCTTGTCTCTTAAATGAATTAATGGAATGCTCATAAAAATGAAGAAAGTTTGTGGTAAGCCTTATAAGCCAGATAACAACTACGAAACACAAGTAATTACTTTTGTCTTGTGGTCTTGTTACTCGGCTGCGAACTACAAGGTTCCAGGTTTTATCATCACTCATAAAAATCAGCTACAAGATTTATCTAAATGAAGAATTTCTACTTTTTATACCAAGACATACATTTTACAACTCTGATTCTTCAGATATAGGCAATGCAGATGATTACGTGAAAGAAAAAGTTACTTTTAAAATTGTAACTATATCTAAATTTAATTCATTTGAATTCCTACTTTAAATTTAGATTCCAAGATCATTAAAATCCCATTATAGATTGAAATCTAATTTAGAGTGCCATTTAACTTTCCCAAGGGTGTGAACAATGCCAAGAATAATATAATACATTTTTGGCACGTTTAATCCTGAAACCAAAGTAAATGTAACTTACACCACTATAAAGTATCTCATCCATTTGCAATATTCAATATAAACTTATTATCAGTTTAGAAGTCACTATAGTTTAAAGAGAAGGCTTCAGGAAATGACAATTAATATAACATATCATGAACATTTTCTAAATTAAAGATATCTTTAGTTAAAACATTTTTAAATATATATATTTTTTGTGTCATATTAATATAAAAAACCACAAAAACTGATTTAAAATACCAATTTTATTTAAATACAGTTTTTTTTTTTTAAATTTTTGTTTCAGGACTTTTGCCAAAACAAAAAATTATGAAGAAACATGAGCTTAAGATAAATCTTCTTTTTTTCCCTCTATGATGTATGATTCTTCAATAGATTAAACCAGCAATGTCTGGAAAATGTCCAATCTTTAAATGTCCTCGAATTTAGCGAGTAAGTAGGAATCTTATAATAACCTCCGTTACAGCCATTTCAGAGGATTTATATCGCATAACGATTGAAGCAATTATTTTATCGGAACCCATTTAATTACTTTTTATTAATAAATATGTGACTGTATATATATGTTCTCCCTGCACATTATGCTATTTATTCCTTTTTG
>JAPMOR010107860.1:35203-59342 GCA_026543865.1 Argiope aurantia | reverse complement strand
AAGAGGTCAATCTCTTTGGTGTATTAACATGAAAAAGTTCCGAAGAGATCAATCAATTTCTTTGGTGTATTAACATGAAAAAGTTCCGAAGAGATCAATCAATTTCTTTGGTGTATTAACATGAAAAAGTTCCGAAGAGGTCAATTTCTTTGGTATATTAACATGAAAAAGTCCCGAAGAGATCAATTTCTTTGGTGTAATAACATAATCCCGGCGACTGTTAGTTGAAAATAATCGCAAAAAATCGCATGGTAATAGGCTCTTTCGTAACTACTATTATTCGCCAATGACACAGAAGAAATTATACAAATATATCTATACAAGAAAATTTCAATTCATGAATATAAAACGACTCACTACAAGATTGATTAAAGAATGCTCTTCCTTTTCTGCTTAATAATATATTTTTTCTACAAGAAATCAATTTGTACGGGATAGTGCAGAGACAAATTTAAGTGGAGAGACAAAAATCTATAATGCACATCTGTAATAATAAATATAATTACAACAAAAAGCACGATAATTTAAAGAAAACTGATTTCGACACTTAGTTGAAAATTTTCAATGAAGTGGTACTAATACTTGTCACTAATTACTGCATTTTCCTTTTCAATGGCTTTAAATCAGTTAAAATGTTTTAAATGAATTAATTTCCATCATATGCGTTCTCTTATCAATTCAAGAAATATGATACAAATTCACCTTTCATTTGCGCAGATTGGAGTAAGAATTCGAAGACAGGGAATCAACCTTTCACTTTTTAAATATTCTATCGAAACATAGCCTCAAAATGGTTCATGAAATTTTCAGAATTTTCTTTAGAATAACTGTTCAGATAGAACAAAACGGAAGGAAATACTGAAGATCTGCAGACAGAGCAATTTGTCAAAAGGCTGTGCCACTTCCCACGAGAGGGGCTAGAGAAAAGTAGCTTGCTTCATTAAAGGAATTGTTACATTTGAAACTCACTATTCATTTTATACAATAATTATGTTTGAGTTTGGCTTGTAAGATACAAATTGCATGCTTACTTTAAGGGTTATGCCATAAGTCCGCAAGGTACTGAGAAAACGTTATTAATGATAAATGTGTCATTCACATATGAGGCAGGGTTATCTATTTTATTTCAATTGCATTATGTGCATATATAAATCGTGATTTCACAAAAGGGAAAATATAATTTTTATTTTCTTGTATACTTAGTATAGAGAAAATGTAGAAATCGTCAAAAAAATTGAATTCGAGAATTTGACGAATCTCGACGTTTTAGACCTCCATCAGTTCGAAAAACGAATTTTTAGAAAATGTCCATCTGTCTGTGACAATGATAACTCAAAAGCACTTTTGCACTAGACGGTTGAAATTTGATATAAGATCTTTATTCTAAATTTATATATTTCTATCAAAGTTTGTGCAAAATCCGTACATGCAAAGTCCGTCTAGATGATCGAATATAGCACCATAAATACAAAACAAAGGGAGCTAGATAGATAAAATTCTGTAACATATTTCAGACTTACAGATTAGGTATCTATCAGAGTTGGAGACAGATCCAACTATGGATTGACTGTCTCGCTATGTGCTTCCAGAAACATGTAAAATCGCTAATTCAAAAAAGCAATGAGTTAAATATATCAAATCTGTCTTGGGACTTTTTTGACTATGACTGCAATTTTGTGTCAAATGTTTGTTTCAATTGGTTGGGAAAGATCGAACGGGTAGCCTTTGAATTAATTTATCAGCTTGAATGTTGCTTCACGGTAATTTGGGTCCTGAAACTGTGTTGTTTAGTAAAGATATCACCTAAAAGCAAGTAACTTTCAGAAGCTGGAATAGAAAAAAATCAGAGTGAATGAATCCACAAGTGATTAATTAATAAAATAGACGTATCTTTTTTAAAGAAATGAGTCCATGTAACAGACTGCATTAACTGAAATTAATAATTAATTCAATAAGCCATTTTCAGTATTGGATCTTGGAAATTAAATAATTATTTTGCTTACCCAATGTGATTGGGTACAATCCGAATGAAATGCTAATACCATGATTAAATTTTTAAATTCATAAGCATTGAAAATATCTCTTAAAACCCTATTGGTAACAAAACATTTAATTTGTTTCTGTGAGAATAATATAATTTTAAATACTTAAACATCTTTTTTTCTATTTAATGATATTTTACTAGTTTGATAAACGACATGTATAAAATAGCGTTTCATTTTATTTCTGAGTTGATAAACGACATAAACATGCGCACTTATCACTTTATCTTTTATACTTAAAATACATAAATTTTATTCATAAATTTCTTGTACACGTGTACATAAATTTCCCATGCGTATGCACGAATAGACGATAATCAATATTAAAATACAATTAATTAGCAAAATTTGTGACAATCCGGTAATGAAAATCAGTAGATTATTGAAAATGAATCTTAAATTCTAAGTTTGGAAGAAAGCTAATAGATGAATGGTGTACAATATCTAAAAAGAAACATTCTAGCTAGAAATAATTCTCCATCGCTGTTGGGTCTTATTCTCTTAATGTGAATAATGACGCTAGCAGACGATATATGATGATTGTTAGCAACATGGAAAGTCTTCATGCCTTTCACCCCGCTAGGCAAGAAGAAGAGGAAGATTTGTTTCTAGTTATTATGTGGCCATAACGGAAGAAAAGTAAACAGAAATCGTCCAACGCGGGAATGGGCATTTAAAAAAAAACGGGTACAGAAAATTAATGGTGACATTGCAATTATTTATAAATAATAATCAATGGTGACTTAAAAATATTATTAAAAATTATTACAATAAATAGAAATCCACCAGCGATGAAATAGGAAATATTTTTAAAAAAGGATATAGAAAATTTAATGGCGACTTTGCAATTATTTATAAATAATTATGAATGGCAACTCAAAAATGTTATTAAAATCTAATATTAATTTGATGAATAATGTAATGATCATCTTCTAAAGATTCCTTCTAATATGTTTCGTATATGGATATACTGATTAAATCATTTTTCTTAAATAACGAAGCTATTATTTCTAATTTTAAAAATATTATTTATAGCCTTTTCGTGGGCCAAATCTGACTTGCAGGCGATGTGAGCATTACATGCTTAGATGGATTAATGAATTGTTAATTAAAGTTGTATTATGGTTAAAATGAGTTTTTATGAATAATTATTCTCTTTTAATATTATACTAATGATTTAATTTTTATAAATGATAGAAAAAACTGTATGTAATTTTGGGAAGTCAGTTGATTTACTATTCTATATACTCTCGTGTGTTAGTGATTTCAGAAAGTATTTTTTTTTTAAATTATCTTCTTTGAATTTTAAGGTTCTAACAATACTTCGAAAGAAATTTTTCCATTTTTTTACAGTTATTTAAAATATGCGGAGACTGTATATGAAAGAAGTCATCATGTAAAAGCTCAATATATTGCCCCATTGAAGAAAGACAGTCGAATCTCCATGGCCGAATGGTCATGGCACTGGTCTCATGATCAAGAGACCTGGTTTCGAATCCCTCAAGAGACAATGCGATTAATAGTATATGAAAATACTTAATTCCTTTCCTTTATTTCAAGTTCCAGAAGATACTGGACATCTCTTTAGTTTACCAGACAAGTGTTCTGGACTTTTCTTACTGTCTCCAGAAGAGTATTCTGGAACTTTCTCTGCTTGTATAAAAGCAGAAGATTTGTCAGTTACTGTATTTTCAATTCTCAGTTCAGTTAATAAATTGGTTTAGCTCTACCTCTTGTATGTGTCATTGAGTTCTATACTATAGTTCTACTTGACAATATATTAATATTTGTTAATTATTAAACAATTAAAACATTTAATAAATTATGCACAATTAATAAATAATCTAAATATTAAACATAGTAGCAATAGTTATAGTTGCAATATTTTAACATTGATATAATATCTTTTTTTTTTGAAAAATTTCAATGTTTTTCTTGAAAGTTACCTCGCTTGTTGTTGCATAGAATCATTTGAATTGCTAATGTATTCAATAAAAAAAATAATTCGAAAACGGTTATCAATAAAGTAATATTAATAAATTGTATTAATATTAATTATTTTAATAGAAATTACTTCCTTTTACTAAAAATAATTGCTACAAATCTAATTTACTTACTTGCCATGTCCAGCGTTTAGCTTTAGTCTGAATCAGTGGCAACATAAACATTAATTGAACGATAAAAACAGTGCATTCTGATTGGTTAACTATAGTTTCAAAATGCCAAAAAATTGATGAAATCAGTTCAGTACTTGAGATATCCAGTTTGAGATATCTCTCAAAAATGGAGAATGTGGAAGGCGAGTGACACAAACTGTTGCGGCATTTGCTGAGTTTTTCATTTTTCATTTTCGATTTTTTAGACATTTCCAGGCTTTGTATTTATCTAAAGAACAACAATTAAATGGTAATTGAAGTACAGATTTGTAATTTTGATATTATATGATAGTCTGAGAAAAGTGTTGACATGATATCAATAGGTATATAATGTAGAATACAGTAGAACCAATGTACAATGAGGGGGAGTATAAATTATAAACAAATGTTAACCGAAGCCAGCCGTGAAAGTTCTTTATTAATGGATCGTTTATCTGCAGATTTTTGTTTCAAACAGAAGTTCAAGGAATAAAGGATACAAAGGATTCCAGATAAAACCATTATTTTATCTACGTAAATTTATGAACAGCTATTTATAGGTATAAATGTGGGCATCTTAGGGGTAGCTCGACTTCTCCGCGATATTAACGTCCCGGGTTCGAGTCCTGATTCGTGCATGGTTGTTCTTTACCTTTTTTTTTTATCTGTGATGTGTGTGAAAGAGCCCAACCCCCTGTACAAAGGGGTTGTGCAAACGAGTGTGTGAGTTTCATTTTCATATGAGCTAGAAGTCAAAAATCTACCTTCGAATGCTCAGGGGTCCTTACCCTAAGAAACTACTGCACCACTCTCGCCCCGATCTCTTAAACTTGGTGTTCAATCCAAGGGGGATAAGCAACAATAAGCATAGACAATAACAGTACACTCCCGAGTATTCGGTTAGTGACTAACCTGTTTCCGTTCTATCTGGCCAAGTTTTCTTCATCATAATTAATTGAGAAAGGCAAGGAAACATTCCCAGTGCATTAGAAACGGGAGTCTGCTGAGCTCCTCCTACGTGTCGTGTGCAAAATACAAGTTGCGGTAGGAAATGAGCAGCGTTCTGCTAGTCGTTCATTGTTTCATCAGTGTGTAACGGACTTCGATTGTTGCTGCTGTTCCTAATTAAAACTGCACAGACTGCTTATAACTGTACTTTCGTAAACTGTTCTTGAGATATGCTTAATATTTTTATTTACTTTTTCTCTAATAAATTCTTGCAGTGCAGTTTATAAACATGTGCAACTTGCCAATATAGAGTCTTCAATTTTAACTCGACACATTATCGGCAACTGCTTCTATGATTGACCCGAACGATAAATGAAGGGCTGAGAACTCAATATGAAGCGAGGAAAAACGTATTTCAACAGTAAGTTTCGGATAAAAACTTTATCTTCTGGCATTGGTATACAAAGAAATGAATTCATAGGCCTATCCGATTATTCTATCCGGCCAGTCTTTCCGCTACATTAGGCCTGATACTCGGGAGTGCACTGTATTACTAAATATTTTCCCTTCAATCTCGAAATTAAATTAAAGTTATCACTAATTATGCTTCTCTTTATTTCCTGGATTCCTTGTTCGGAAAAGAAACTGGTTCGAAACCAGTCCCTTTTTGCAGAACTTGCACCTTTGGGATAGTAGTTAGAGGGTTAAAATTACATTTCAATTCATGTTTCACAATCAACTATCATCAAAATTATTACTTAAACCATAATTCTACAACATTTTCAAAAAGTTCAACTCCTTCTCCTATATTTTATGACTAAAATATCAAACTTACAGTAACATCTAAATAATTTCCAAAAATACTTCCAAATATGCACTTCTCTGAAAATAAGAAGACCTTACTAAAATAAGCACTACTAATACAAGTGACATAAATCCACCCTGTATCATTCTTTGATAAATCAGACAATTCTTCTCTTTCACTTTGACAATCTATAAAAAAAAGACCCTTCTGAAAGAGAGACGGACAAGTAAAAAGGGGCAATGTCCCTTTTTTATCCCTCAGGCCGCTGTGGAGGCAATTCATAAACACCCACTGGACCAGGAGTAACTATTTTGTCTGATGAACAAGATGGATGGAATGAGCTCCGGAAGTGTTCCAGTGATGAATGGAGACATATTTCTTTGGCAGTTCTGTTGCCTTATGGATTCGGTTATTTTCTCCAGGGACAAAGAGCGCATAGAGCTGTGTTATGTTTGAGAATAAGTACCAAATCGGATTTGTAGGAGAAACTAGGGGAAAGTTAAAAATAATTCAGAAATAAAATTTTTTATTAAATTCAATTCAATAAACAAATAAACAAGTTAATAAACCATCTTATTTGTGAACATTATTTATATTCTTATTTTTGGGGCTTTACATTTACATCTCAAATGCCATCACTACACTTATGAAAAGGAACGTTTTATTTAACGTTCTTTAGTGATCAATATGCGATTGCGTTTTATCATTTTTGTAATCACAGAATTCGTTTTATCAAATATTGATATTTATTATAAATAAAAAAAATTATTTCGAATAAAAAATTACATTATTTGCATTTTATTAATTAATTTTTAATTTAAATATTGATTTTTTTTCACTTCATATCAAGATTCTTTCTAATTCGAAAATGCTTTATATGATTTGATTATTCATTCTAAACCTTATAATTTCAACGAGACAGGCTCCCAATTATCATTTTGCCCAATTCTGTGTCAATAAGTTAGTGTTATGAATGTAACAAAATGTTTAAATTTTATGATAAAAGAAGTATGGCACATACCAGATCTTTAGTGAGTCTAATAATTTATTTAATACATAAAGTGGTACTCGCCATACAGTGCCATTTCCCCGATCTCTCCTATTTTTAATATTTCCAAAATTTTAAATCTCATAGTTGTTTATTTCGGTAATTATCTTATATTTCAGAATGTCAGATTTTTTAATGAAATAGACGTTGATAATAAATCTTAGCAATAATACTTATTTTATCTACATTAATTTATAAATAACGGGCATATGTAGAGATATAAGAGTTATTAATACATCACTAGAATTATAAAAATTGATTGCCTGTTTTAAAAGGAAGAGAAAATTATAAGAAAAAAATCAGAGGGAAATTATATAAAATGGTTTTGAGTATTCTTTTTATATTATTTAACTACTAAGCAATGCTAAAAATGTAATAATTTTATGCATACATTTATATGTCTCTCTATTTTACAATTCGAGGTAAGTATTAATATTCAGGAAAATATAGTAGTTAAAGTTCATATAGATTATTAAAATGATATAAATATTCAGAAATTAAAAATATAACAGGAATTTTTTCATGAAAATTTATTTTTTTAAAATATTTTTTCCTCAGATTTTTTTTTGTCAAAATGAAAACCAGAATATAAAAGCGCATTCGAATAAATTTGAAGCATATTAACATATTTAATATCATTTTTGCATTCTATTTACCACAGATACTTCAAAGTGTGGATAGTAGAGTAAGGAAAGGGCAGTTATTAAAACAATAATAAATATTACACAAATATATTTTTTAAATATTTTTATCTAACTTTTATATAAGATATAACAAAAACGAAAACCATAATAGCAATTAAAAATCACTGAAGGAATTCTGCACAAGACGTAAGTTAATAAAAATTGGCTATTTAAAGCTAATACGCTTGGATCTTGAAACTGTGACCGATGTCAAATATTTTCAATTAATTAAATAAATGGGAAATGCATTATATATTTTAAATAATAAGAAAAGCATCAACTAATTTAACTAACTATAGCAAACAAATAGAACAGAAAATATCAGCAATATATTCACCCATATGCAATTTCTATTCAATTCAAGTATTGATGCTTTTATAGGTTCTACGTATAACATTTAATATATACTCGAATCTACATTTGAAATACACCCATAAGGGGGAAGGGTGTATAAACGGATATCCCATCAGCGATAAGACGAAATATCACTATCGGCTGGAATAATAGGGCTTAATGAGTCTGAGAAACAAGGACATTCTGTTTTCCATTTCTGAGAATGAAACCTTTTAAGGTGAGCCACTGGATGGAAATAGAAACAGATACATAAATAAAGATAGAAAGCAGCCTTTGGCATGCAAATATCTTATCAACGTCAGAGAACGACAGAAATACATTTAAGATATTTGCTGAACTGTTTGCATTTAGAATGGATTTAACGTTTATCCAATGGTTTGCGTTACCGTAATGGATCCTGGCTTTTAAAATTCTCATCTTTATAGCTGGTGCATCTTTAAAGCATTTGTAAGCTAATGTATTAGACTTAGATTTAATCTGGTATTCCTTTTCTAATTCGGGTCACTCATTTGAAACTAATTATTGTGAGACATTATTGAACATATAGGCTTTAAAGGACTTTTCTACAAATGTAGTCAATATATACATACTTCTTAAATTATTTGGAAAAATACTGCCAGGAAATTAATATTTATAATGTCCAACGAAAGCGTTTAGTTGGTAGAGTTCTGCCTCAGTTTAAATTAGACACTGAAACGAATATATACGAAGAAGAAAATGTGATTGAGTTTAACTTTTCTAGTTTTCAAACAATGAAAATTAGAAAAGAAACACTACATTAAATGCTGGAAATGCTTGAATTAGAAAACTATGAAAGAGTTCGATACAATTTAAATAGTTGAAAAATAAGTTTGTATATGCCGCCAATGGCATATGTACCATGATTGCGTAATTAAAATGACTTAGGGAATTCTGCCCTGAAAGCGCAGTAAATGATGTATATAGATCTGAAACTTGTTTTTTTATTCGCTTGTAATATTTAAAATTCTGTTCTTATTTGTTTTTAATTGTACAATCGTGGAAAAACGTTATTAAAAAAGGATTGAATCTCAAATACAATTACAATCATAAAAAATTGCTACTATTAACAGGGTGATAAAATTGACACTAAAGTCCAAGTGACTTAATTCATTTCATACTATTATTTATTTATTTCATGCCAAAATTTTGCTTTTAAATTCATTAATTTGTTGATTGTTCTTTTCACCTTTTAACTGCTACTGGAGTGTAAAGAGGGTTGATGCTTCTTCTGAAAATCTATAATATCCTTTAGCATTTCATAGAATAAAATTTAAATATTAAAAAAGGGCTTTTCTAAACAGACATTACGGAATGGCCTTGCTAATAACCTTCATTTAATTAAAGCCGTCACCGCATATACTGACAAGTCCGGAACTTCGTTAAAAGACATCATGATTTAAAATTGCATCAACCTTTAAAAATACTATCTAAATAAGCAATTACAAAACCATGAATGAGTGATTCCAAAGAACTCCTTCTGCTCCTTCATTATCTAAATGAATTATATTGCGCCAATCAAAAAAATCTAAAATTTCCATGCTAACGAAAGTGCATTGTCAAATAAGACAAATAATGAAAAAAAATGCCAGACGTGCATAAAACATGAAACAAAAGAAAAGAAGAAATGAGGAGGCATTTCATTAAACAACAACAAAAAAAAAACGTATCAAGATTTTTATTTGTATAATTTTTTTTTTCTATTCATATTTTGAACTTACATCTTCATTTTTTTCAATCATTTTCTTTCATCTGTAATTATTTGAATTGCAAACACAGGTGGCTATTAAAATAATGGAAACACCTTAGATTTATAAATAATTCTTTATTAGTATGGTATAAGACCACCTTTGGCATGTCATACAGCTTGGATTCGCCTAAGAATCGATTCATACAAGTATTGAATAGTGTTTAGAGGAATATTGTACCATACTTCCTGGAGATATTGTGACTGTTTTGGGAGAGATGTAGTTGGAGGATAACAATTCCAAATTGAACGCTCTAAAATAAACCATAACGGTTCAATTATATTGAGGTCGGGTGACTATGCGGGTCAAGGCTAAAAATGGCATTTTACAAATATTCTTTTATTGGATAGATCAATATTTGAGCTATCCAAAGCTATTTGCTTTTGTCTCTACGTTAATATGTCAAGATATTAATATGTCCGTAATGATCAGTAAACTGGAAGTGGACATTTAAATAACCGGAAGTACCGATTTAAAGGCTCTAAAACATATTAAAAATTTGTATAAATATAAATTTAGTTTTAAATATGGAAAATGTTTTGCACAGAAAAGCACAAAATGCCAAAGAGAGTTTCAACGGTGTTTTGTGGAAATTTGTACCTAAAGATGTTGAGCTCTGAATCCTCAGATTAGGGGTATTTATGTCTGTAATACATTTTAACAAAGGTTTTATAGGATTATTGAATATCTTGGAAGATGTTGTAGTGCATACTAGTGCAAATTCAGTTAGAGTATTTGCTGAGCTCTACGAAGACAGAATAAAAAAATATAAGCGGCATTCACTGTCAAAAGCAAAAATTGCCAGAAAAGAAATTAAATAATTAAAAAAGGAAAATTATTAAAAAAATGAGGAGGAAGAATGTATAACCTATAAATGTGGTGAATTTTAAGTATGTTCTCCCTAATTAATTATTAAAACATGTTACTATATTCTTTAAATGCATTTTTCTCAAAACTGATTTTTTCTGATTTGTTTCTCCCTTCAAATCAAATAAAAATATAAGCGGCATTCACTGTCAAATGCAAAAATCGCCAGAAAAGAAATTAAATAATTAAAAAAGGAAAATTATTAAAAAATGAGGAGGAAGAATGTATAACCTATAAATGTGGTGAATTTTAAGTATGTTCTCCCGTAATTAATTATTAAAACATGTTACTATATTCTTTAAATGCATTTTTCTCAAAACTGATTTTTTCTGATTTGTTTCTCCCTTCAAATCAAATAACACAAAATATAATTATCATATTGCTATGAAATTTGGTGAACTTTATACTATTTTCTACGGAATAAACAACAAGAATTTAGATCGAGTGAATATTTTTTTTATAATTTACAACCTGTCGTTTGAGTAATAATGTCATAAATTTACTAAAAATTTCATACTAAATCTTCGATTGGTTGTAAAGTTTTATTTATTATTAGAACCATACGATTGTATTACATTCCCTAGAGAAAATTATGTAGTTTATGTGTAAGTTTTGTTACAATGAGAATAGTAGAATTTGCTTAAATTTATGCTATTAAATACTGATTTTCAAAAATTATTAATGTTTATTTCAAATTTTGATATTGTATTTTTAATCTTTAATAGTCTTAAATCAAGAAATATGGTTAAAGTATATCTACACCATGTTTTTCTAGAAAAGTGCTCATACGTGTTCGGATACCTTAAACAAGTTCATCTGAAAAACAAGAGTTCTATTCAAATAAGTAATCCCTCAAGTTCTGTATCTGATACGACAATCCTGCAATTAACTTCTCAGCCTCATTATGATAATCGTCTGATCGGAAGGCATATGTTAGAATAACACCCGATGAACCAGCTTTATCCCTTGCCTCTTCCTGAGGCGAAAGTGTGAATATTATTCTGAACCATTCCATCTCCTTGTTCTAAGGCTATTACACGGTTAATGACAGAAATGCAGTTAATAAACTTGTTTAATTATCTCTGCCCATTTCCTGAACAACGAAATTTC
Organism: Argiope aurantia; assembly: GCA_026543865.1. Lineage (NCBI taxonomy): Eukaryota > Metazoa > Arthropoda > Arachnida > Araneae > Araneidae > Argiope > Argiope aurantia. Next base: position 47,584 of record JAPMOR010107860.1, on the reverse strand, counting down.
CCGGAGTTAATGAAATGAGAAGACAGTATTGTTTAATTTTAGAATTATTGATTTGATTATTCTCTTCTATAATTATTATTCGGGAAACATTCTTTTGATGAATTTAGAAGAAATAGACAGATGTCATTGAAAAAAGAATTTTGAATATGTATATATTAATATTCAGAATCATTATCTTTAACCCTCCTGCTGCTTTTCAAGCGATTTCCGTGGGTTGTCAGTCAGTTCATTTTCTAATGCTTTCTGCGTATTTTGCATTTTATTTATACGATTGCAGACTTTTATTGTATCATATTACTATTGTGCAACATATAGTACCAGTTCACTTTGTTTGAAAAAAAAATATTTGAACTTATTTGCAAACAATGCATCTAAATAGTGATTTTAAATAATTAGGCAATTTGAGCGTTAAAATAGATACATATTTGAATAATTAATTTTTATTGTTCTACTTTGTTTAGTCAAAATGAATTTATCTGTGCTTCTATACATTTGAGATTCTAAGTATCGGAAGTATTTTCTAAAGAAACTCGACGCTAAAATTATCTATCGTTATGTTATGATATCTAATCCGAGTATGTCCGAAGCCTTTCAAGTTACTACATGTGCGGTTATTTTATCTTTTTTTTAAAATTGAATTTTAATTAAAAACAAATATTCTACTTAAATATTTCATTAAATTAAAATTCGATTTCATGCAATTCAGATTTTAACCACACTTAAATTACTTTAAAAGTTCAGTTTCTGTAGTTTACATGGGAGTCATGTAAATAACTTTGTAATGTTTAATATTAAATTCATCAAAAAAGGAGAAAGTTGAAGCATTGCATGAGTCAATATACTGTAATGAATCTTTCATATCGATTCCTTATAATGTCAAGCTTTCGGTAGAAATGAGAGATTTGCAGAAACTCTAATGGATGCAGAGTTTTAGCCTTTGCGACGATTTGGTGATAAAAATGAAGGTTCTGGAAAATGCAAAAATTATGGCCTTATCTCTATCAGAAGTTGGATCTTGATGATTTCATGTAATGATATTGCCTAATATAAAGATATAAGTACTGGAGTGGTCTAGCGAATTGATTTCTGGAATTATGATCGTAGTACGAGTTATTGCATGCTGAATACTATTGAAAGTATTGCATTTGCAATTCGAATATATATATGTTAGCATTCGGAATTATTATATTTAAAATGAAATGTATGAATATATATTTTAATAATCAATTTTTATGGTTCTGATTTGCTTAATAAAAATGAATTTATCTTTGTTTACACCGATATTAGATTGTAAATATCCGGAGAAATTCGATGCTAAAACTATCTACAATGAAGTTATATCTGATCAGAGTATTTTTGAAGCTTCTCAGGCTGCTATGTATAAATTGATTTTATCAAGTTTTAAATTGAAATTTTAATTAAATTAAGATCTTCAGATTAAATTTATGCAATTCAAATTTTAACGTAATCAAATTACTTTTGAAGTTTATTTTCTGTAGCTTACATAGAGATACTTATAGTCATATTAATATCTTTGAAATATTTAATACTAAAATAATCAGAAAAGGAGAAAATTGAAGCACTGCATGAGTCTGTATACTGTAATGAATCTTTAATATCCATTCCTTGTCACGCCAAACTTTTGGTAAGAAAGATATATTTTTAAAAACTAATAATGGATGCAGAGTCTATGACTTTTTCTACCTTTGCGACGATTTGACGATCAAAATGAAGTTTCTAAAAAAATGCAAGATTTTTGGTATTATCTCCATTACAAGGGGTGTTGAAATGAAAAGGTACGAAACGATTCTATGGGTATAAATGAAGACTTTATTCAAAGTATACACCATGGGCCTAAGCACAACGATCCCATTGATTAACTAGCCAAAAGACTGCTTGTTCCCAAAATTTCTGTGGTCGTGATGAGACCCAGTCCTTCACAGCGTCCTTGAGTTAGCCGTCCGAGTTGAAGCGCTTCCCTTTTAGATGTATTTTCAGGGGACCAAACTCATGAAAATCGCAGGGCGACTTGTCCGGGCTGTAGGGTAAATGTCCGTGCTGCTCCATCTTGAACTTGGCCTTTTCCGCATGTGTAACCATGGAGGCACGTGGACGCGCGTTATCATGGAGCAGAACCACACCTTCCGTTAGTAGCCCCTTTCTTTTGTTCTTGATGAACCTGCTTAGTCTTCAGAGTGTCTCACAATACACATCAGAGTTAATGGGTCTTCTGTGCTCGAGGAATTCAACAAGTAGCGGAGCTGTCACGTCAATCTGACGGCGCTCTTTATAAGTGCTCTCTCCTGCACATACTTCGATCTACGCCGGAGATCCAATCCCATCCCTAGATGCCTCGCTACGTTCTCCCACAGGGGCATAGGCAAATATGTTAACGGTTACGTTTTTACGACGTTTCGTACCTTTTCATTTGAACACCCCTTGTAGAATACATGTAATATTATGGCTGTAATTCATGTAATGTAGGCATTCTGAAATTCACGAAATGTTCAGTTGATTTCATATAATGGTACGGCTTTATGAAAAGGTGGGCGTATCTGAGGAGCCAAATGAGTAGATCTTTGGAATTATGATCGCAGTATGTGCTATTACATGCTGAGTACAATTGAAAGTATTGGTATTGCAATTCGAATATGTATATATTAACTTTCGGAATTATTATATTTAAATTGAGATCTATGAAGAATTATATGAATAATTAATTTTTATGGTTCTACTTTATTCATCTAAATGAATTTATCAATGTCAATCGTTCTGTAGAAAAGAGATATTTACAAAAACTCATAATGAATACCAAATGTATGATTTCAATCTTTGCAAAGATTTGGCGATAAAAATGAAAGTTCTAAAGAATGCAACAGTTTGGTTCCTTTATATATTTAGCCGGTGTCCTGGCATAGGGGTAGCGCGTCTTCCCCGTGATCTGGGCATCCTGGGTTCGAGTCCCGGTTCGGGCATGGTTGTTCTTCATCTGTTCTATCTGCCAGATGTGTAAATGTGCCCTCCTGTAAAAAGGGGCTGTGCAAGCGAATGTGATGAGTGAGTAGCTAAGACGTACTCTTGGCCCTAGTTGGCGCTACTTAAAAACAAGAGACGCACCCTTGGCTTAAAATCGCTGATTTCGTCAGCGAGCTTGTCCATGGCAAGTGCCATTAGAAACAACATATATTTCAAGAAGTTTGTCAAAACTTGAAATTCTAAAGCCTGAAGTTAAAATGAATGGATGAATATTTTCTCTTAAAAGGTATCAATTTTCAGTAGCTTAAATTAAAAACATGTGGCAGATATTCATTCTTTTGATAACCTCATATCTTAGAAAATTCGAATATTAATAAAAATAATGACTACTTATGCATTGTTTTACAAATGCTTTTAAAATTCTTATCTTTTTCATATTTTATGAACAGAAAATAAATAAAGAATATTTATTTGGAAAAAAATGAGTTTTATCAAAACAAAATAAAAAAGTATTAGAAATCATTATCTATCACGCATTTTCAATACAGCTCGCATGACAGCATCATAGTAAAGCCTACATATCCGTTTTGATCTGCATTCAAACTGACATCTGAAATTCGTATAGAAGTGAGGCAAAACAGGATAATTCTGAGAATCGAGGCGACATGTCACTCTTGATAGAAATAATAGGGCGTAATGGAGCTACAGAAACGGGATATAACCTTTCCCGAATCTATTTCTAGAAGAGAAACCTTTTTGGGTGAGCCCCGGAATCTAAATAGAAATGGATATACATATGAAGATGAAATGCCGTATTTGAAATAAAAATACCTTGCTGCCGAATGGCGGAAATGCATTTTGAACCTTCTTTTATCTTTGAGAATTAGTTTAAAATTTGTCACAGAATATTTGCAATAGCATTATATGTTGTATAATTCGATACTTCGGTTTGTTTAAATCAGTTTATTTTAATTAATAGCTATAAATAGCCAAAAATGACAAATAGTCGCAAATAAAGTAACGAGAGCAATCTCATTTTGGCGTAATCTGAAAATCGCCAAGTACACGCGGGAATGCAACCATCTGGGCATCTTATATATTATAAAGTTTGTGATTTTGGTGTAATCTGTAAACGCCAAGTACATTCGTCATATTGGATTACTTGGCGTGATCTGAAAATTTTCAAGTAAATACCGGAAGCCATAAAAATAAAGTACATTTTTTTCATTTAAAAATTCTTTATGTGGTAAATTAGAGTGAGTAAGTGATATTTTGGTACTTTCCCGTTAGCCAAGAGCAAATGTCGCCAATTGTAAACCAAACGCAAATTTGGCGTAAGAAATTTGGCGGAATTATACATTATTTGACGATTTTTCGCGTGCGCCCGGCAAACAGAATGTGAATTAAACGGAATTTGGCTTAAAAAATTTGGTGGAATTCTACATTATTTGGTGATTTTTCGCTTGCGCCCGGCTAGCGGAAAAGTACCTATATTTTACCTACCAGATTCACCATGCTAAAATAGCAGTAATGCAAATCTTCATATAAAAAGTACAGTTGCACACATTAAAAATTCAGATACGGTTTCAAGCAATACAAAAACCATTTAAATTCTGTGTCGCATTATTAGATACAAGAAGCCCTAAAATTAATGGCATTGCTATATGTTTATTCCCGTGTATATTATGTCATTTTCTATACTTTAATTTCTATCTTTATAGAAGTGTAGAAAAAGTTTAACAAAATTATCAAATCATTAAAAGTAATAACTGCAATAATATTTAAATTTGTAAAAAGTGCGTCATTTTTTATTTACTGCAAAAATTATCGTCCATGGTACAAACACATATCAAAATATTTGAAAAATATTTTAATATTGTAATATATTGTATTGTTTTTCTACATAAACATTGATTAAAATACTCAAAATATTATTCAAAAAATTAAACGTATCTTGAAATTATATTTTTTCGCTAATGACAATGTGCAATGGTAGACAAATATCAATCACTACGTTGAACCTGCATTTTAAATTACAAGGGGTGTTCAAATGAAAATGTACGAAACAACGTAATAACGTAACCGTTAACATATTTTCCACTACTTGATAAGTTCGCTACTTGTTGAATTCCTAGAGCACAGAAGAACCAATAACTCCGATGTGTACTGTGAGACACTCCGAAGTCTACGCAGGTCCATCAAAAACAAAAGACCGGGGCTACTCACGGAGGGCCGGATTCCGCTCTATGATAACGCGCGTCCACGTGTCTTCAGGGTCACAAGAGCGGAACTGGCCAAGTTCAAATGGGGGCAACTAGATCATCTGTCCTACAGCCTGGACATGTCACCCTGCGATTTTTATGTGTTTGGTCCCCTGATAAAACATCTGAAAGGGAAGCGCTTCAACTCGGACGGCGAATTCAATGACTCTGTGAAGGACTGAGTCTCGTCACGGACACATGAATTCTGGAAACAATGAATCCTTTGGCTCCTTAATCAATGGGATCGTTGTGGTCAGGCTTATGGTGTATACTTTGAATAAAGTTTTCATTTATATCCACAGTGTCGTTTCGTACCTTTTAATTTGAACATCTCTTGTATATACAGAAATATTTTAAATTAATCGGTAAAAATCATGAACGCAGATAAAGGATTGGAAAAAAAACACATATTTTATGATGAAGCGCTTGTGCAAAAACGATCTGTAATAAAAACAAGTGCTGTTATAAGTTCAAACTTACCAATAACATAATTTTCTAAGAGCAAGCGGAAGTGCAGAAATTCTAGTTCCAAAGGTCGGCCCTAAAAAGCGTTTTGAATTATTTTTGCTTTATACAATTAACAATGCCATCTTAAAACAATACTTTTCATATTTTTTTTAAAAGTGCTTCAGTGTACTTTTAAAAATGTAAGATTTAAGAGGATAGGTGCCCATAGATGATATATCTAGAGGTCATAAATTTTCATATGAAATAAAAATTTGTGAACGCGAACCAATGTTTAGAATGGGCAAGTTTTTAATATTGGTATCCTTTATTACTTTTAGTTTACATAGTATCGGTTATAACAATTTTAGCTTCATGAATTCACCTTCATTAATTCTTTAATTAATTTCTCTTTTTATTTAAAAGGCCTCATCCGTTTTAGTTACTTATTTTGATTTTTATCCTCTGTAAATCACCAAATAATACCATGCTCACAAAAAAAAACATATAAAACTATTATTTTTTTAATTTGATAGCTTTATTTTTGGATTTTCTCATTTTGATTTTTTAAACATTCACTGGATCTAAAGCAACGCCATGTTAGTACTGCTAGTCTTAAAATGAAATAAAAGTAAAATACAAGATGCCTGTTTCCCAGATGTATTTGAAGCTACCTATTTTTCTAGAATAGATTAAACATTTAGAGTCATTTATTTCTTTAATATACTCAGAATTTATTCAATTACTGATTTTATCTCAGAGTAAACAAATAGCTTTGCTTTCGATATTTTTCAGTAGCTATTTTGTTTCTCAGAAACCAAAGTTAGGACGAACATTTTTATGAATAATTTATTTTTTCTTCAAGTTTCTTTTTTCTATTCTAGAATCTCTCCAATTCTTCAATGTTCTTCTTGTTTTTAAGAAGCGGAAGTAAAACCAAACCAACCAAACTATACCATTTTTTTTCCATTCAACCTGTTTCAAATGGATCGAGACAAAGAAAAGCAATATCTCCGTATGCAAAATGCTATTTCCTTTAAAAGTAGTTTTTCTTTTTAAGCGTGAAATATAGTTAAATAAGACATAAAAAATTGAAAATATTTAACTTTCCTCCTCATTATAAATTGAATCTCCCAATAAATGTTAATAATTTTAAGATAATAATTCAGATTTTGTAACTAAATACTGAGTTAGATTATATATTGTTTTTCCATAATTCAGAAGAACTTTATTTTATTTTATGTATCTTTATATTAGCTTTTAAAAATCAATTCTTAAACGCATTTTATTACAACATGTAATAGTTAAATTGACCTGTTCCTTATTTACCAGTTCTGTGTAGTCAGCACAGATAAAATAGAAGCCCATTTTCATACAAGAAACAATTTACATACGTTAGGACAATATTTGAATTTCAAAAAGAATTTAAAAGTCTTATTCAAAGCTTTTGGATAAAAGTTTATCTATCCCTTTTTGCCCTTATTGGTTGTTTTCTCCTGTTTTTAAGTATCTTTTTTGCGCACATGTTGTTTTGTTGCGGAAGCACTGTCTTAATACCATTTATAGTTTTTTCAATATTAGGATGTGGTTAAATCAATATATCTCATCTGAATAAAAAAAATAATTAAATTAAAAAAAATTTCATTGCGACCACACTTTTGAGAACTACATGAATTATTATTTTTTTAATTATTGTTAAAAACATGCTATGAAATATTTACATCCGCAATTTAATCCTTTAAAGGGTCTAGTCATATTATGTTAAAATATTTTTAGGCTTGAAATAAGAATAAGAAAAGGGATTTATTTAGCTTATTAGATAAATTTGATTTGATTAATTAATTAATTTAGTTAATTAATAATTAAGTGACAAACCAAGACACAACATTTTGTGTGAGATAAAGAACTGAAGCATCTAAGTTTCTGTCTTTCTAAAAAAATTTGTCAGAACTTATGCCAACTTACATAATTTCATACAAAGATTGATATATTTGGTGGGAAGCATACTTCCCACGGCCTTAGAAAGGGTTAATTCGATTTTTTTTCATGAAATAAACTTCAATATTCTCATTATGGTATATTCCATAACCGCCTAGATGATATAGCTGTAATTTATGCAGCCTTACTCCTTTTTCTTATACATCGTAAAAGAAAACTATTGTTCTATTCAGGAATCCATAGATATCTCCTTTGAAAGTTTGTACCTCGAATAAGAAAAATATGTAGAAGTAAGGTGACCACGTTTCCGGAGTTCACTGTAAAATCTTGACCAATGTCCAATCAACTGCGTTTATTTTCAGCAATTCTTTCTGTCTGCTCACTTTTTCTGTACTATCTGTTTTAATTCGAATTTTATAAATTTATTGTTCGTAAGGTTCGTTCACCTTTGGAGGTTATCCCGATTCCAAAGAAAATCAAAATTTAACAATATTGCTAAATAAATTATAAGCATTACCACCTCTCTCTTTTATTTCGCCCTTCTTTATTTTGTTAATAAACTCTTTCTGGTGTATGCGCAAAAGTGGGGAAGATTTTCGTGTCTGAGAATAGAGATTACGTAGATATAAAAAGTAACACTTTTTAATTGAAATATAAGAGGCTTTAATTCCAATATTCTGTCAGACGATATTTGGGTTCAAACCCTGTAATTGTCAAGATCAATCGTCTTAAAGCCCGCAGAGTAAAATGTTCAAATAATAGCAGTGAAAAATGCATGTGACTGGTGCTTATAAAATGTTGTAGGTCGATAAGACTTCTTAAAAACACAGACTTTTATTTCTTGCGACAAACAAACATTTAATACATTATAACATATTACACCGACACAAACAACGAACACAAGTTAAAAAAAAAAAAAGAATCTGAATCAATCTACGTCTAAGCATGCGCGCACACGTGCTCCCGCTCTTAGATAGAGTGAAAAAAACATTGGCATAAAACCGTCAAATAACATCTTGCATAAATAATTGGGAGCATCCTTTTATTTCATGTGATAAATCGTTGCGAACGGGGTTCGAATCATCAACAGTTTGTGTACACGCATTCGGATGGAAAGAAAAACCCAATATGAAACGAGCATCCTATTTCTGCTAATATATTCAATAGAAGGTATGTTTTGCCTGGTATGTGGCTTATGTTGTGTAGAAGTATTTTGAAGGGATGAAGATTCGGGTGTTCTTCTCTAAATACACTCAATCCTTAAAAATTTGGAATCATATTAAGGCGTTGCTTTCTCATTACTTAAAAGCCAAATGGCGATCTAGCTATAATTTATAACTTCTAATAAGTTTTGACTTCCAAATTCCTGTTAAAATGATCATTTTATTAAAATTTTTTGCAGTTGTTACCTTTGTATATACTAATTTACTTTTTTTTTCAGTATAGATCCACTCATAATATCAAAAAATGGAAATAACCCTTCTAATCTTGATTTACTTTTAACATTCTAGTTACGCACTTTCCAATTTCCATATACTAGTTATTTTCATATTAAAATAGTTAAAATTTAAATACCCACAGAAAATTTTCTTATTTTCAACCGAACCAAAAAAATACTAAACGAACACTCAGGCTTTCCATTTGATATTTTAGAAACATTAAACAAAGTCTAGTTTCTGTTGCATTGTTTTAAATTATTTCAATTACCGTAAAATAAAAATTAAGGAAATGCAAATGAGTTCAGTTTAGAATTGTATGTCATAAAGAGAGTTACTCTTTGAAACGTCCGATAATAGTAACGAGACTTACTATCGTTTAATATGTGAAATGGAATGCGTTATCATTATGCTATAGCCATTTCATTAGAAAGGTTTCTCATATTCTTCAACATGAGAATTACATTTTAATATTAAAAGTAGCATTAACTAAAACAGCTGATAGGTTTTAATGGCGTATTCTCTGAGATTAAAATTAAAATATTTTTATTCCACAGACAGTAAACATTAGAAAACTAAAATGTTGAAAATTATTTTATTTATTTAATATTTGAACGTCAAAACAGAGCATTAAAAAATCATAAATCGTTGAAATGAATACTCCATGTAAGTAATAATTTTAAAACATTCGTTATATTTTTTCAAATATAGCGAGTGTTTAAACTTTTTTTTTAGTTTTGAAAACTATTGGGTTATTTTAGGTTTCTAGGTTTCAAGTAAGGATAATACTTGATATCCTTTGTCGTGTTTGTTTTCCAACAAATCCCAATTTTATGAATATTTTGCTTTAATATCCGGATTTGTTGTTAAAATGATGTTTCTTTACTCTAATTAGAGACATTTCAAAGTTTTTTTATTACTGAATTTTTATTAGCATTTAATATATTCCACATTTTTTCTAATATTTATGATAGAATCTTTCATACAATTTCAACGTAATCAATTCATGGACCTTGTAAACTATTCTACTTAGTAGTAAACAAACACTAAGGAATATTTTTGAACAATAACGTATCAGGAAGTGAGTTAAAGATCTATTAGTAAATTAATCTTTAAGACTAAGAAGCGCGTTATGTTAAAAGAGAGGCTTGGGAAATTAACCCTGGTCCTGGAAGAAGTTAAATTTTGAAAATTTTCATCAGTCAGTCACAGCTTAATTTTTATAAAAATACTGTTACGAATGTCAGTATCCAAAATTTTTTCTAAGAATAATATTTACGAATTTCAATATCCCAAATTTTTTCTAAAGATATTATTACAGTAACCCTTATTTTTTTTTCTAAAAAGATTATTTACGAATTTCGGCATTCAATAATAGCATCTGTAATTTCCATTTGACAGTAATGAGATATAAATTGAATAAAATCCCTATTGCAGATTTTTAGTAATATTTAAAATATGAAATTTGTAGAAATCTCATTTATTGATGTAGTTTTAAAGATTACGGATTGATATGCATTTATTTGTTCTTTTAAAAATTTAACAAACATCTTACTCTATTTTTAGAGTTTTAATAACATTGAAAAAAAGAATATTTATGAAACCCATTCGTCGCCGTATATTTATTTGATTTGTAAGAAAAATAAATATTGATTTGATTTATAAAAATGTTTAATATGATTATAATTTTAATTTTTTCATTTGAATTATATTTAGTTTCATCTTCTTTATGCAACAAGAGCTTAACACAGGGCATAAAATCTGAAGTACCATGATTTAAATACTTTGTTATTTGTGTTTTAGAAAATACACCAACTTTCACGGATTATACATTAATTAATTAAAACATTAAAATGCAAAAATACTATCACACAAATAATATGTTAAATAAAGTCTTTTATTCACTTTATTCACTTATTTATTTCAAAATTGATCATTTCTGAACATTGAATATTTTAAAACTTTTAATTATACAATATGTCTTATTGTATGAATTATTATATTTGAACAAGACTAATTTAAAGATAAAAATTCATCTTTGTTTTTCACTATGTACACAACACTTTCACTTTCTTCCAAAGAGGTGTACAACAAAAATTACTAAGAATATATAAAATACAATTTAGCTCATTATTAAATTTACAAATATATCTAAACAGAAAAAATAAAGTAACCAAAACTTTGCTTCTGTAAGTGATTAACAAATTTAAAAGTAAAAAAATAAAATAAAATAAGAGTTTTTAAAAAAGAAAATTATAGAATATATTTTTATTAGATCTATCTAGAGATTATAAAAACCATTTTTTCAAATAACATAGAAAGTTTACGATTTCATAAAGCGATAGTGTGAGTTTTGATCATCGACAATTTAGCACGTTTCTTTCTAAAGATAAAAAGTAGAAAATGCTAATGATTGCCCTGAAATTTTTCTTTCTTTTCTATAAAACCTTTTAAGACTATGAATACCTTTAGGGAAGCTGTTCAGTTGCAAAGTTTTCTCATTTTCTTCATTTGTTATTATATAATAAATAAGCGATGTCTTCGCTTTTCAGCCTAATTAAAATAAGATAATTTGCTAAATATGTAAAGGTTTTTCTTAGAACTTAACTCTTAAAGTAAAATTTCAGGGTTTTTATAATTATTTATACGCAAAACTATTTTTAGCTATGACTCTAAGAGATTAAAGTTAAACGATCATTTCATACTTTTACAAAAAGTATGATAATTAAATTATTAAAGCATGAAATTTGAATTAATTACCTCAAAATAAATATTTGACTTTATTATTAAGTATTGAAATTTTTTCTTTGCTTAGTCTGCCGCTATCATTCTTTTAACCCATCAATATGAGTATATAGAATTATTAAAATGTAAATCGGTTAAATGATAAGTGAAAAGCAACTTATTGCCAGAGATATGGAAGCAGTACCAGAAATAATCATGGCTCAATTGGAGCGGTTTATCTCTTTAAGAACAACAATCAAATAATCTAGCTGATGTAAAATAAATGTTTGATTGGAATGTTAATGGATCTTCGGAAACTGCTGATCAAAAATGAATTAATTTTCTGTTTTTGCAAATGTATTTTGATATCTAATTCTTTTTTTATGCTATCATATAATATATAAAAATGCAATCAACAACCAAAAAAAATTGACGACGAGATTTAAATACATTTTTTAGCTTTTGTTCTTAGTTGGAAACTTTTTTTTGGAATGATATAAAATTGACGGCGAGATATAAACACATTATTTTTGTTTTTGTCCCGAGTTTGAAACTTTTTTCTGGAATGCTGTAAAATTGACGGCAAGATTTAAACACATTAT
>JAPMOR010107860.1:7630-35193 GCA_026543865.1 Argiope aurantia | reverse complement strand
CGGCAAGATTTAAACACATTATTTTAGGTTTTGTCCCGAGTTAGAAACTTTTTTCTGGAATGATGTAAAATTGACGGCAATATTTAAAAACATTTTTTTTGGTTTTTGTCTCTAGTTTAAATCATTTTTATGGAATGATGTAAAATTGACGGCAAGATTTAAATATATTTTTTAGATTTTGTCCCGAGTTTGAAATTTTTTTCTGAAATGATGTATGTATGCAGGTTGGCCTTACGAAAAAATTCAACAATAAAATTAAATGGATTGGTTTTTGTGTACTAATTGCACATCAACATTATAATATATAATTTTGAAGTGAAATTATATATTATTCGGTTTATCAAAAATATATTAAATATTTCTGATTATCAGAAATATTTAATTCAAGCATTTTTAGACAGGTTTCTGAAATCAAAAAGTTTATTAATGATTTAAAAATTTTAATTTCTAAAAGAGTGCCAACATTTTCGCCAGAAAATGGGAAAGTGAGTCTAAAATTAATTCTTGATAAACTATCACTAATTATTTTAATCTGACTTTGAATTAAATATGTATATTTATAATTAACCAGCCATTTTATGTAAGTAAAATACATACTTTATTTATTATGTGTATATGCAAATTATATGACAGAGGCAGCTGCAGTTAAAATAAAAAAATAACTATCATGAAGAAGAGGAGAAATCGTCTGTCAAAATTTCTATGCAATTCGAAGCAACCTCTCGTGTTTTACAGGGAAAATCATTACATTTCATGAATACTTAAAATTCGTCATCTGCTTACATTTAAGTTCCCTTTCTGCTTTCATTGGAGACAACATTTATTCAATTGTCCTTTTAAACTATTCGAGAAATAAAAAGTTTTACTTCGCAAATTCGATTTCAGAATTTTGTGTTGTTGTTTTGTCTTCCCTCATACAAGTTTCGAACACAAAATCGTCATGAATAATTTATGAGTTATAAATGTCACCTTTCGATTTACGTTTCTCAGAGTGTGTATTCCCTAAAATGTTGTTTTTCCTTTTTATTGACTATTTCAGTTTGTACACATTTTACCTTATTTTAAAAACCCTAATATAAAGGGGAAACCGATCATTCTTTTTGTTATTTTTCATTCGAACGTAAATAGAAAAACAAATACCATAACAAAAAAAAACCACCTTTTATCCGAACATATTCGAACGATAATTTGTATAACATTATTCTCATAAAAGCAAAATGATAAAGAATGTAAATTGTACCGTGAATAGATTCTAATTTGCATTCTAGATTTATTCCCAAACGAAACATTTTTTCTTATTTTAAAGAGCAAGACAGATTTTATAGCCAAATACTCATTACGATAACAAACTGTTCCGTGCTTCGGTTTTGGAGGAAATTATTTTTCTTGGACAAATCTAAGAATAAATTTTAATAAAAGTAAAAATCCATTACGATTTAGACGCTTTTATAAGACCTAAGCTGTTATTTACAGTAATGACTTCTGAAACAGAGTTTCTAATTTAATTTAATGGGGGATTGGTATTTAGGAGAGAATATAAAATATTTTTGGTAATTAGCCTGAAAGTAGTTTACTTATATTTCATAAGAATTAGATTTTTTAAAATCATGTTTAACAAAATATTTATTTCTAAAGAAAGTATCAAAAGATATTGATAAAACGTGCACAATTTAATTTACCGAATATGAAATTATAAAAGAAAAAGAAAAGAAAAAAATCATCGAAATTTTTGACCTTGAGAATTCCGAATCCGATCCTTCCTATATGTAAAAAATCATGACAAGAGTTTACAAAATCGGAAAAAATATTATGTGCATTAGTGTATATGTAAATATGATGACTGAACAATAGAAATAGAAGATAATAAAAATATTGCATAAATATGGTTACATCTGTGTTTATTTTTGACCAAGTCCATTGCCTATATATATTCTTTCGTTAGAATACAAATAATGAAAAATGCAAGGACCTAAACAAATAAAACAGTTCATGTCTTTCAGATTCAAAAACTGTTGTTCGCCGTCAAATTATTGCCAAAACTCATCGAAGCTATAAAAAAAATAATGTTTTGGAGAACTTTTATAACATGTCTTTTATGTCTGTCAAAAACAATCGGCAACGTATCTTCAAAAGAAAATCCTTTAGACCCAACTGACATGTTTTTGATGAAATATATTATAAAGTTCACTGGAAGCACTTTTAATTTTTTTGTGATACGGTCCAAGTAAATTTCTCTTCTGTAAATCAACCTCACGGTGCCATCGAGTTTTTTTATTAATTAATTTTATTTTATTGGAATTAGAAATTTTATAATATAAGCACAGAACTCTATAATTCCATATAATTAACAAAATCCGTATTCCAAGTATAAGTTAAATTTGTAAAGATACAGACATTTAGATTATCAATTAATAGTTGATTAAATTTTATCTAATATACATGCTTTCTCTTTTACAATTAGAAGAGATAGGAATAAGCCGAGAGAATTTTTTATCATTTAAAATATTGTAATGCTTTAATGGTAGTGAAGATTTAGAATCTAAATGGCAAAGTTTTTAAAAAGGTGTGGAGGAGTTTTTCATTGGTTTTTTCCCTAGAGGAAGCTGAGTGCGTTGCATGTAATTTAGAATTATTTCATTTCGTATATCATCACTAAACACTAAAAGTGTTTAAATTAAAAGAAAAATAAAAAAATAATGCGTTATTGTTGTCTGGGATAAAAAAATCAGGACGACAAAAAAAGGTATATAAAGATAAAGAAAGATGACTAGAAAATATAAACAATAAAAAAATGTGACAAAAATCTTGCTATCGATATAAAAAAACACATTTTTGTAAAACGTCTTATTATATTGAAGACTACAATAACTGGAATGCATGGGAACATTGCAGCGCATAAGAAAACTAATAATTCACAATTTCGTAAAACAGTTTGAAAGTTTAAAAAAATGCTTTCTAATTAAAGGTGCAACGAAAATGGGAAATCAATGTCTGTCTGGCAATGACAGTTGGGCGGTAATGACAAAGAAAGAAATAATTGAGTTAAGTGTAAGAGACAAAAAGGGGAATATTTAAAACTCAATTTGTTTATTTTATTCCAGCTTTATTTTCCAAGCTTTTGCTTTATATTTTAATACAGATTTTAATTATTTGTTTTCTTCTCTTTCTTATATATTCTAAATATTTTTGACATATAAGTAAAACAAATTTATACGTACATAAAAACGTACTGCTGGGCACGTTGATTGTATTACTTGAATCTTTAAAGTAAACATAATAAGCTTGATAACTTTAAAATTATTGGATGGAATTTTATAATTGGATTAATTACAAAAAAATAATAATTTTTTGTTTCCATAACTTTGAAGCGATTAGTTAGAATATCTTCAGACGCAACTAAAATTTGAAATCCATTTTTCCTTATAGAATAAAGTAGAAATTACTACAAGTTGAATTTAGATAAACAATGATTCAACTGAACCAATGATTAGTCAGAACAAGATGTGGAATCGAAAATGCAGTGTGTTTCAAAAAGTGCAAGAAGTATTAGAATCTGAATACTTATCAAATAT
Organism: Argiope aurantia; assembly: GCA_026543865.1. Lineage (NCBI taxonomy): Eukaryota > Metazoa > Arthropoda > Arachnida > Araneae > Araneidae > Argiope > Argiope aurantia. Next base: position 31,621 of record JAPMOR010107860.1, on the reverse strand, counting down.
TTTATGAAAAGAATGATGATGCATTATTAAATGCATATGTGAAAGTATACTTGAATCTATCGTTCACTATAAATCCATAATAATTATGTACTGAGAGAATCGGGGGCCATTAATTACAATATTATATTTATTAACGAAAGTTTTCAACTTTAATGTGAATATTGCATATTTTTACAATACATGAAAAATAATTAAAAAATTTTATTAAAATAATTACCAATAACTGAGCATAAATGTCATGGTTGCTGCAGTTCATCATCAAAGAAAGGCGAAATGTGATTGTGACTATCTCAGTTTCAATTGTTTATTAAATAATCCAAAAAACTTAACTCTATTAAGTCCTATTGTGTATTATATAATTTTCTAATTCCAACTTAATTTATTTCTGATAAGTTCTCTAGAAAACTGATGACTGTTTCATTTTCTCACGTTCCGAGTGAAGGGATAAGAACCTCTAACATCCACACATTCTTTTCAAAAATGCCAAAGGTTTCCTTGCATAAGTCTACATGTGTAAAAGAAAACCCTATAGATTATCTTAGTAAAATCAATGAAGGAAAAAATGTCCTTCTCTTTGCTCTTGAATTCCAGTATAAACAGACATCTGTTTATCATTGCCTCACCCCTGTACAAATAATGATTCCGTCTGAAATGAATCGAGAATAAAATTCCAAAAGTTCTTTTCGTCCACGCAACTGCAAAATTATACTATATAAAAAAACGGGAAAATTTAATGGTTATTAATCATTAAATTGTGAATATTTGGAATCTGACATCTTTTTCTTGTATGTTCAGTCATGTGCATGACGTTTATTTATTTATTAAATTTCCTGATATTTCATTCAATTCATGCATGGACGAATAAATGAAACACTGATATTTTTTTGTTAAGTTACTCATCAATTCATGATTCTATGATTTTTCCAAAGTGCCTACTCTAAGCAAAATTTCCATAATATTTAATTTAAGCAAAAGTCCCATTACTTTGTTGTCTAATAATCATTTCTAAATGAAATGTTAGTCTCAGCAGCATGAAAAATAGATAAGAACAGTTTCAAATTTGACTTATTTTTTTAAAGAATATTTTGAGATTGTATGGAATGTCACATATGTGAGATTTTCGCTTAATGCACGCATGTGTATTTATCACAAACTAATTATTTAAATAAAATAATATAACCAGGCTTATAGAAAGTAGTAAAAGTAATTGCGTAAAATAAAAATTCTTTATGAATATTGACAACCTCAATCAATCCACATAATAAATTGATTTAAAAAAGCTAAATGTTGCTTCATCTTATTTCCTAATTTTTTTTAAAACAATGCATTCAAATATAACTTTTATTAATCAGAATGTTTTTTTTATAATTTATTAATATATCTAAAGATATTTTGGCGATAGATCGTGAAAAACTATGTTTACAAACTCTAAGCTCTAATTCATAATAAATTGTTTTATAAATAATAATATTACAAATTTATCAATGTATAAAAAAATAAGAAATCTTTTTAAAACAGTGTTTGCTTATATTTTTACAAATATGGCACAATTTTTTAACTCATAAAAGTTTTAAAATATTTTTTACATTAAATAATTTTTTAAACATTTTGTAAGTTTTGAAATTATATACTAGTATTTTTTTTCAATAAATTCCTGTTTAAAATACAAAAATTTAAAACAACAAGACGTTGATAGAAATCTCTAAAATAAAGAATAATTTTATTCCCAAGTATTATACAGAGTATTTCCGAATTATTGGGCTGAACATAAAAGAAGCATTTTTCGTATAGTAGTATAAGGTCAGAAATAAAAAGTGTAAGTAAAGTAAAGGTACGTAAATACAAGCAAGGCGAGAAAATGCAGTATCTACAAGATTCCAATCGACTCTGATAAGGATCTTATTGCAAAACTTCCAGTAGCTGCTGCAACTGTTCGTGAGGCCCCTTGCATCTTCGGACCCCTTAGAGGCTCACCTTCTTTAGGTGAGTACGGGCATCCCAACCCCGAGGTACCCAGGGATCTTTACTCCCTTCCTGTTTACTCTCCCCTACGATTTATGCTGTCTGCTTGATTCTTCTATCCCTCGACGGCAAGAGAGGGAACTCCCCATGAGAAGCTGTTGCCTCTCTATTTGCTTCTTACTTCTCATGGACAGCCAAAAGCCCCACGTGTTGACCGTGCGTGGTGACCTATTAGGCAGCTGGTACATTTCGGTCCCCGGTGTATCAATCGGCCGGTATACCAGGGGGGCAGTATCCCAGATTGGGCTACTCAAGGGGATTGGCTGCGAAGGCCAATCCTTGGGCTTGGCTTTAAGGGTTGTTACTGTCCTCCGGGGTGACTCACAGTGTATAGATACCAGTTAGGATTATGGTAAATGCTGAGGCTAAGAACATCTAGGGTCAGTTACTGCCATCTCTGTTAGGGCTCCGTGGTGGGCGATGCCGCTCGGCCTAAATCTCCATAAGTGTCATATGGGCCGTAAAAACCGTCACTTCAACGATCAAGTCAAATCGAAAATATCCTCTGATACATTTAATTTTTATTTTGAAACGTATTTCTACTACAAATGAGACTTTTCATACTGTTTCTCTGTTCTTGGTTGAAAAGGCGATATCCTCTAATCTTGGTAACACTAAGTCTATTCGGAAACTACGCTCAGGAGACCTGCTTATTGAGGTTGCATCTCGTAAGCAAGCAGAATAAATTATTAAATTGAATTCTCTAAGTATCCCTGTTTCTGTTACTCCACACGCATTTCTTAACTCCTCAAAAGAGTGTGATTTCTTGTGGAGAACTCTTGAAATTGACGTTACTCATGAGCGTCGTATCAAAATCAGAAAAAATAGTGAACTAGTTGATACTAAGCATTTAATTCTCATTTTTATTCTACTAAAATACCCGAGTCAGTTAATGCAGGTACATGAAATTGGAAGTTAGACCATATTTTCCAAATCCCCTGCGATGTTTTAAATGCCAGCGTTTTGGGCATTCACAAGCTTCCTGCCGTGGAACTCTCATTTGTGCCCGCTATGCGGAAGCTGGTCATGACAGCTCTGCGTGTACTAAACCAGAGAAATGCGTTAATTTCAAAGATTGTCATACTTCCTTTTCCCCTTCCTGTTCTGCTTGCAAATTTGAAAGGGAAGTGATCGCTGAGAAGGTAAAAAAGATATTTCTTATACCGAAGCCAGACGTATTGTTAAGTCTCGCACTCCACCTCTAGGAATCAGCTATGCGTCTGTGGAGAATAAAACATTCGGAACCGCAAGCATTTATATCTTATGTGCAACCCTACCATTGAAGTCTGCTCGATTTAAAATATCGTACATATCTTCGGTGACCTGCCATAGATATGAAGAATCTTTTATAGCAGTATTCAATTTCTAGTACACGGGGAGAGAAAATCCATCCATCCACTGTCCCAGAATCTAATATAAGTTCACCTGATTGTTCTGATTTTAAAACAGTTAATAACAGGAAAAAGCTCGAAAAAGATTATAGGATTAATAAAGATAATCAGAAACTAAATATTGATAAAGTATCGAAACATTATAAAACCTCGGAGCTTTCAGAGTCTCACAAGATGAATTTGAATAAAAAAAAGAGTGCAAAATTTCTTAAAACTTCACCTAGAAAGCCCTTTTCTCTTCCGCAGAGGGCAATTCTGGCACGAATGATGTAACAGGTGCTGCTTTGATTACAAACTCTCCAGTCCTTGTTTGTTCTGCTGATTCTGAGACTTAAATATTATCTGTCCTCACTTTGGGAAAATCTAGCGATCCATTACCCCAGGAATCGGATACTGAAGCACAAATATGTTCTAGTGCATCGGAAGGTGATACACTGAAATATAATATGTCCGAAAACTTAGAGGATGCATCTGTCCTCCAACTCCGTTTCTATCAACTACTACACGCAAACGGGAGAAAAGATACTCTCATATTATTATTCTAACAAAATATAAATAAATATATATCTTCTTTTCGACTTTGAGATTTTAAAATTATCGATTTCGTAGTTATCTGTTGGTTTTAAAATATACATTTATTGTATGACATTGTATACTCGGTTTTAATCTTTGCCGTAAGTTTATTCAAGTATTTCACATGTATAGTACTTGTTTTCAATGATTTTAGACATTTCTATTTATGTACTTAAGGGACATTTATTTTAAAATTTTAAAATTCTATGTATTTTATGATACCATGATCATGTAGATCTAACATTTGATTGGCACAGCATAGCCAAATGTGGCTTTTGCGCCATAAAACCAACTAACCAACAAAAAAAAAATGCATCTTCGGAAGAGTACACCAATCATTAACTAGAAACTACTAGGCCTATATCGATGTTGAAGGTTGTAAGTATTTATACTTAATGTGGAAGCAAAGAGATTTTTTTTCTCGGTATTTCTGTTTTTTCCGCCTACACTTTTTATTTCCGGCCCTCATATTGCTGTGCAAAAATGCTCCTGTTTATGTATTTTACCTAGCCTTAAAGTTTATACCTTGAATTCAGGGACACCCTCTATATTTGAATTCAATGAATATTTAGATTTTTTTATTATGATATTTATTTTTATTAATTTCTTTATCGTATTGTTTTGAAATCGTAACTTTTTTACGATTTTACTTTGACATCAATATCATTGAGAAAATAATTATTATTTTATGTTGTTAATATAAGAATTCTTCATAAAATAGTTTTCATTTCCTTTTCTTTTTTTCTTTTTAATACATATTTTATGTTTTCGTCTTCCATCCTAATATACTTAAGAGTTCATCATTATAATTATTAAGGAAACTGTTGATAATTTTTTCCTAATTCATTACAGGACTGAGTACTTCGTATTAGATCAAAATGACTAAAATGAGTATGTTAGTTGATAATTAAAGTACCGAATTATTGTATCATCATCGGGAATGCCCAACTGTGCAGATTTTCGAAAATGCTGCGTTTTATGAAATGAGTTTTTAATCCTTTAAAATATTCTACCTTTACACTCATGAGTAGAAAAAATATTATTAAATAAATGCATATTATAATAAAGAAGAAGATAAAGCTCTTTCGAAGTACAACAAAGAAAAAAACTATAAAGAAAGAGAGAAAAAGCTTTTCATCTCCTTGTTGAAAAGACATTCAACAAAGAACTTTTTTATTATTTTCTTCTTAATGGTCTCCATTAGCTTAAAAAGAAGAAGAGACAAACGCTGTAAATGAGCACAATTTAGAATTATAATTAAGAAAGCGAGGCAGTCTGTGGAGTATTCCATAATGATAACGAGTCACATTATCATCCACATTTAAATTGTAGAAGAAAAATCCCTAGTAATTAAGCTTTCAAGTATTATGAGAATGTGAATTCTCCCAAGTAATTTTTCTGAAAAATTAATAAAATAGTTAATGAATATTTAAGACGCAATTTTAAATTAATAATATAACTCAGCAATGTTTCTTATCAAGAGTATTTTATGGCATTATTAGGATTTATATAGGGTGGAGAATCTTTAAAAATTCGGTAAATTGAATGATATTGGGTTTTCTGCGATATTTTTATTTTCTCAAATGCAAAAGTATTCTAGTGTATTTCAAAATTACAATAGCTTGAGAATTGAATGGATCTAAGAATTTTAATTTTCTAAATGTATGATCTAATATATCAAATTCATACTTGGAATAAAATATGTATGTTTATCGATAAATTGATGCTCCAACTCAGCGATACAACAAGCTAAATAGATGAAACTTGGTACATGTTTCAATCACTAACATTATAAACCGTATCAAAGCTACGATAATTTTTGAGTTTCAGTTTAAAGTTTTTGTAGATATATCAAATCGTTATATCTCAATGCGATAAATTTCAAAAACAAAAAATGAACTTATTATATCTTGGCGTACACTCGTGATATCAATATTATAGACTAATTCTAAGTTTAGACTAAATTAATCAGCGAACAGACTTTGGGTTTTTGTCTATCATGTCATATCTGTCTGTTATCATATATATGATAACCCAAATAAAAAAAAGATATTAGGTTTCAATACTAAAATTATTTATCTAAATTATATCTGATCTTATGTTAGTTAAATACAACATGTATAAGTAAATCTTAATCCTTAACTGGGGAGGTGCAGTCTGTCAGACCGCTAAGAATGGACTTTCGGTCATCTCTATTCTATTTTCAGCTCAATCGAGTCGGTCGACCCTACAGCTTCCACTTTTGTGACCTTCATTACAGGTGCACTTTTTCAGCCGGTTTCAGCGAATGCTTTTTTAAATATTTCAACTATTTATTAGCGCGACGTCTGTGAGACCGCTCCTTTCTTTTAGTGTTCCGGCTTTATACAAGGCTTAGCAGATAGCTATAAAACTTGAAGCTCAAACCTCATCCAAGCTTCTGATTCTCGTTTATGAAGCAGAGCTGAAGAGACTTTTAAATGAAGAAGAAAGTGATTTTTAGTGATGAGGATAATTGTATAGAAAATTTATTCGATGACAGTTCTGATTCGGCTAATTCTGATGCGTTTGTTGAAATATAATTAATTTTTCAAGTGGTAATGAATTTTGAAGACATTCTAAAATATATTAATATACCAAGAGAAATATCTACAGAATTTATAGCCTAATTTTGTATACTTGTACTTAACCTGTATGTTTAAAATACCCCCGACAACCGATGATGCCAGTAAAAAAAAAGTCAATTTTACCTATTGTTAATGTTTTTATTTTTCTGAATTTCCCCTTATTGCTGAATTGCTGAATTTTCCCTTATATTATTTTCTGTATACCTTTGTAAATTGGAAAAATAAATATAATTTAAAAAATAATAGGTAATCTGCTTTTTCAAGAATATTATTTGTTGTAACATGCAATTTAAGACGAAAATGTATGTTCAAACGCAGTTACTTTTTTCAATGATAATATGTTCTGAAAAATTTCTGAAGCATATTTATATATCAAGAAAAATATCTGCAGAATATATTGACAGATTTTCATATTAATACTTTTATTAGAAAATTTTATTTCAATGTAAAGAAAATGCGGTCTTATAGATAAATTTTCACCTCCCCAGTTAAGGGTTAATATTATATAAAGCCCTCTTTATTGTAAAAGTGTAAAAATCAAACCGTTTGATAGCATATTCTCGTTTGTTTAAATGGAATTTGAGTTTTATTTAAATTTGCGACACTTTTCTAAACATTGAGAAAACATTTAGAAATATCCATTTGAAATTTTCTGATTACGGAACTTAGCAATGTACAGAAAATTACTTCAGAATATCAATTTTAACGATAATTTGAAATTTACAACCATTTTAATATCAAGCTAAAGTTTCTTTTAAAAGAAGCATAAATCCTTCTCCCCACTTTTATCAAGAAGTATTCGTTGAATATTAACCCTTTAACACGCATTTTTTTCACGAAAACGTTGAGACACGAAATGTTTTTTTCACATTCGTTGCTGCATAGACGAGTAACCATAAAATTTTACACACCCGAGCTGAAGTCGGGCTTGCATAAATTTGCCCGTAACTCATACTCGAATCGTTCTCGGGTTTAAGCGTTAAGTGGCTAATGACTATGTCAACCTGTATAATAACACTGGAAGTGCAGTCAGTAACAAAATTATTATCCAGTGCTTTGATCATCTTATAGAAGGTATGATCGCATCCTTGCTGTTTCCCCAGGAGAAGTGAAAACTGGTCTACTGAAACGTGTTGTTTCTCCTCTTCATTTGTGAACCCATTCCACGATTAAATTTCTTTCAAAGTAAATCATGATAAGTCATAACCCTAACCCACCTTACCTTACCATTCAGAGTTAGATGATTGACTGAGTCTCCATAAAATGGCAAATACATTAAAGCCCCAATTATGAAAAATCCATCAGCTTATTTCTCATACAGAGGTACGATTCATCATCGAAGTAAGGATAATTTGCTGCAAAACATTACTGCACCTATTTGGGAAGTGAGATCCAACCTCTATACCAAATGCTTCTCATCGAAATATTTCGGGTGTCCCCTCCAATAGGACATCATTAAAAATCAAAATAATTATTATTTTAACAAGCAATATTTGTGTATATGAAAGTATTAAAAATCTTTATTACGTGGTAGTATGCTTAATCCGCAGAATCTCTTCTTTCTTTAGAAATATGCTTAGCAAATTAATTTATAGTAATCTATACTTATAAATAAAGCTCAATGTGCGTGTGTGTGTGTTGGCACTCTATAGGCCAGGTCATTTGACCTACAGCTACCAAATTTGGTACATATATACCTTAGAGGTCGGAAATGTGCACCTGGGTTCCCTTTTTTTTGAATTTTTAATTAGAATTTTAATTATTAATTAAAAACTAACTTTCCCGCCAAAAAAATCTTCCATTTCCAAATGAGTAAGGCTTCAGTTTTTTTTTTTTTTTTTTTCCAACAGTAATGAGGCTAGGGTTAACATTTTTCGGCCGATTATTTCAAACGATTCTGTTTTAATTTAAAATTAAACATTGTTAATTAATCCATCTTTCAGATTCATTCTGAAGTACTTTTGAATTAAAATAACACAGTATAAAGGAAATTAAAAATTTCTAATTTGCATAGCGTTACCCCAAATGGCGCAGAAAAATTCCCGCATTTGCGTTACCGTAACTGGCGTTGAAAATTCACGCATACGCATTGCGTTCTGATTGCTGACATGACAACCATTATCAACTGATGATTTAAATTATTTTTAGGTTAGTTGCATGCTTTTGTAATTAAATTGTATTTATGTTAGTTATATATTTTTTTGTATATGCTTAAAGTTTTAAGTCCATCGTTTTTTCAGTAGTTTTTTTAAACCTGTTTTCGACCGATTATTTTAAACGATTCATTTTATTTTCCTAGTGTTTGATGCATTTAAAATTAAATATTGTTAATTAATCGATCTGTTCATGATGAATCTGGGAAAATTTTGTTGACAAATTCTTGAGATATTACATAAATTAAGAAAGATATTCTTTAGTGCCCATAAAGTTTAAACGCTCAGTGACTCTGTTATCTGTAATCATATTATAAAAAAATGCTTTATGTCAGTAAAAAATATTATTATATTAATTGCAGATAAATTCTTTCCACTTTAATTTAAAGCATAAATTCTACGAGAGGTAACATAAAATTAGAGAGATACATATTACGTTATGACTGAAGGCCTTTATAATATTATGAGTGAATTATATGACTATCAAAATTTGAAGTTTTAATATATTTTGATGAACAATCTATTAAAGTTGGAATTGCGTAAAATATTTAATTATTAAAATTTAAACGAACATTAAGATTGCTGAACCGGCTGGTCGCCTAAGGCGGCTAGTTCTTTAATAAAATACGTTTTCCAATAAATTAAATAAAAAACACCGTAGAGTTAAATGAGAAAAAGTAAATCGATATAAGGTATATAAATGATTTTAAATTATTTATTTAAAAACAATATTCTTACACGAATAACTTTTTTTAATTAGTAATCGAATTAAATGCAAAATTTGCAAAAATTAATTTGTTCCGCAAAGTTAAAGTAAGATAATTGAAATTTATAATTTTTACATACGTTATATTATTAATTATTTTAACAATTAGAAATATTATTTTTTTCATAATATCAAATAATTATTAATACAAACCGGGCCAAGATTATAATAATAAGCGGTTATTTGTAATAATTGAATTTATCACCTTCATCTAATAGATATAATTTTGATTTGTTAATTTACTACACAGTTTAATCAATTTAATGTGAATATAAAAGTAATAAATATATAAAGAAAAACCTATTTAAAACTTTAACAAAAAATATTTTATTATATTCCAATAAAAATTATATATGAAATAAAAAAGGAATGTTTTTACGGTTGCGAATAGCAATTGCAATATATCCAGTTCGTTTTTTTTTTTTTTTTTTTAAAGGCCACTTTGCATTTTTTCCAAGAGAAAGAAACCTTTCCGCATAGAAGGTATTAACAATATTTACCACTTAAAATATTTAATAAAAAAATCTCGAACATGGCGTAGCCTCATTTTTTTTTATTGGGTATAACTTGTGATTTTGATGGGCCGCGGTGGCCTGGTGGTAAAGTCTCGGCTTGTCAGCCGTAAGGTTTCAGGTTCGAAACCCGATTTTACTGAAGAACCGTCGTGTAAGGGGGCCTGTTGCACGTTAAATCCGTCATGTCAAACTTCCTCCCGCTAATGTGGTGTGGCGTGGAGAGGGAGGTGCTAGCTCAAGTATCGTCCTCGTTATCTGATCGCGGTTCAAAATTACGAGGTCCGTCCCAAAATTGCCCTAGTTTTGCTTTACAAAAGGGCGTTAATATAACTAAACTAAACTTGTGATTTCTATTTTTACCTTTTGAAAGTAAAACATTTAAATCTTTTAAAAGTATTGATGTGACTATTGTCGGTTATGTGCCACATTTTTTTTATTCAAGTTATTATACCTTCATTGGATTTATTCAGAAAATAAATAGAAGCTTTGATAAAGTGTCTTCCATCCAGCTTTTGATAAAAAAAAATGTTAATCCTCGAAATGGGAGTGGAAAATCTTTAAACGCAGTAACGCGTGGTCTTATTTAATTGCTCTTAAAATTAAAAACGAGATTCATCTTTGCTTAATCTAATTAATTTTGTCATTCACAAACTAATTAAATGTTTTTGTGTAGATCGGATTGTATCGCTAGTGTAATTAATATATTTTATTGCTATTTGCTCTTTAAATTTTTAGGAGGAAGACCAAGGAATATTTTTTGGCAAAAAATAACAAAATGCTCTTTGAAGCGGAATGAGGGTTTGACTTCTTGATTTATGTCTCACATAGTGGTTTAAAAAATGTTTTTAATCTAATGGTAGATTTTTGGCTGCATGAACAGCATGATTGGCTTGATAGCCATAGGATCAATGAATAAGTTGAGATCTTGGTGGAAAACATTAATCATGCATGTTAGTTTTGAACACAACAAAACAATTTTGCGGAATTATGTTAGATTTTCTATTGTACTATTTAAGCAATAGAAAATTAATAGATCAGCACTAAAACGCAGTGAATAATGCAATTAATGTTTAGTCCGAATGACTGCCTTCTGCAACAATAAAACTCTTTCACTTGGAATTTTGTTTTGGCATTGTAATGGAACTAACAAATATGTACAACACTGTTATACTCACTAGGGAACTAACTAATCCATATATATGGAATGTTTCTATGGAATGTATAGTAACTACTGTAACAAATGCGATCGAAACAACCTGACAGCGCTCTACAGAGAAAGAGAAAAACGAAAAGTCATGCTTGTCAAACGTTCGAGATGAGCATAATGTTAAAAAACAGAAACCCTCTGGTGACTGCAATACATGGGAATCCACCATTTTAATATTATTTCCAAACCTACATCTCTTTATTTGAAAATTAAAGCCTTTTTTCTTGCATTTAAAAATAAAAATAGAAAATAATAAAAGAGTATTCCCATTTGAAAACATTAATAAAAATATGCTATCATCTGAAATTAATATTACTAAAATTTGTATTTTGTGTTTAAGGTACAAGAAATCCAACAAGCTGGGCAACAAAGATTTATTTCATTAGGAAAAAAAGAACACAGGTAGGAAAACTACGAAGGAGGGATTCAAATATAGCATTTGCAGAAATCTATACACACATGCAAGTATGAAATCGTAAATTGGACGATTTCTACAGAACAATTAAGCTTGATGTACCCGATTTCAATGCTATAATATTTAATAGAGGGAATTAAATTCTGGTATGAGAGCATCGGTATTTATAGTTTTCCATCAAGCTATGGAATTTTTCAGAAGATCTTCAACTCTCAGCAGCCAATACAAAAATCTCTATAATTTTTGTATTTTAAGAAATTCATTTTTTCATCGAATTAATCAATAAATAGTTTCCAAAATTAACTGAGTCGGAATTTCTAGGCTTTGCATTCATTCTACATCTATTTTGTAATCCATATTTGTCAATCAATCTTTTCAATGGTGATTATAATATTTCAAGAAAATTATATTAACTAAGGTATATTATCATTCAGAATATATAAGTGCACAAAATTTCAAAATACTAAAATGCCAAGAAAAACAAATTCAAAAATTTCATCTTTACTCTAACGAAAGAAGTAAAGTTGAAAAAAATTATGTAAAAACACTGATCATTTATTTAAAAATAAAAAAAATACATGTTTCATAATTTCTGAATGATAATTAAATTTTATTTACGTCGAATAAATGTTACTGAATATTAAAAATTTGGTTAGAAAAAAAATCAGTAAAATTTCCAAATTTATTTTTGTATTGCTTTAGGAAATATATTAATGTTCAGAAAATTTTAAAGGTTCGGCATTTGTTTGCATACGAAACACGTTATTTTCTTCAATGTTTTTAAACATTTGAGCAAATTTCCGAATTAAACACAAAGCAAACAACAATTAGAATTACATTTACACACTCTGTCCTAACGTTTCGTTTCTCGAATTGTTTTCGAACACAAATTCAGCATGAATAATTTATGAGCTATGTCGCTTGCCTTCGATTTACACTTCCGAAAGTTGCTCCCTTTCCCAGTAGTCCCCTTTTTCATTTCTTCCACACCAATAAGTTGTGAAATACAATTCCTGCTTTAAAGGACCAGAAAAGAAAAGATGAACCTATAGTGTCTTGATATTAACTTATATTTCTTAAATGGAATGTGGCTAAAAATATAATATCTTTCAAAAGATTGATTTTCTTTTAGATTAGATTGTTTTCCTTTGATGTAGCTATTTTTTTCCTGAAAGCATGTAAGAGGATTTCAGTGCAAAATATTTCAAATAGATTTCAATACTCAAATGCATTTAATCAGAACATTTAATGAACAATATTAGTTGAGAGAAGTTCCTTTTCCAGTTCTCAGAAAAATTCACCATATAATTCAAAAGTTTAATGATCGTTATCGGCTTTCAATTTCTGTAGATAAATTCGGATGGTTTCATATCCAGGCTTCTTCGGAAAAGATACGCAATTTTTTACTTTCTTGCATACGTGATATAGAGAAAATATTGCAAATGTCGAAAAATTCGAACTCAAAATTTTGACGAATTTCCACGTTTATATAAATAAAAAATATATATATTTGATGTTTAAAGTATCTTCAACAAATTTTAGTTGTTTCTTATGATTAGATCATATAATAAAAAAAGTATTGTTACAAACCTGCAACTCGGCTTCCCAGCATAGTTTGTTCCATCAACAGAAAGAATGTTTTACAGTCATCTGAATGGGACGGAGTTCAGGTGGCGCGTCGGGAGTACCAGAGCTTGGTGAGAAACTTGGCGACCATTTGGCGACTTGGCGACGAATTTGGTGACTTTGGCGCCAAAATAGATTATACCCGAAACTTCGAGAATTTTCCCGATCCGTCCAGTAGGACCCGAGATACACCTCGAACGTTCCTGATTGGTTGAGAGGCTTCTAGCCCCGCCTCCTGAGACCTATAAAAGGGTCCGCAGCTGCCAGAGAAGTCAAGTCCGAAGTCCGAGTAGGAGAACTCGAAGACAGAGTAGTCGGAAGCAACGGAGTCAAGTTAGTGCTGAACTGAGCTGTGCGCTACTGTCTGCAGTAGATTTTTGTTGTATGCTGCTGTTGTATGCTACAAGTCTCGGTAGAAGATAATCGTCTTCTATGCTGTATATAGTTGTCGTTTTTTGTGCTGTCCTGTGTGTCTTCGTGTAAATAAACGCCGTTGTTTTTATTCTACTTCTGCCTGCTGATTGAGCGTTCTCCACACCATATCACTTCCACTATCCAAACGAACCCCGGTAAAAATTTCCTAACAATATCAATGCTTCGAGAGATTAAAATGCAGTCTCGCAGTCAGCTGCGATCGAAAAAATATCATTTACACTTTATAATACAATAATAATAATAATTAACTGGAGATGCATATTTAAGTATGGTAACAAGGCCCATTTTGTCATACGAATTCGCCACAAAATATCATTTTTCCTCTGTTATATAAATGTCACAAGCTTTAAAATGCAATGCACTTCACCATAAAAAAGTATATTAAGAAGTCCAAATTCTTTATTATTTACTTAACAGTTAAAAAGTCATTTCATTTTACAGCTTGCTATGGTGCTAAATTTAAAGAACGTCCATCGCAACTAAAGAGACGACTACTTAAATTTTAACGATATCTCCATGTTCTTTTTAAATTAATTATAAAATCTTTCACACAATGTACATCATAAAATAGTCTTTAATATGATTTTTCAGGTAATTTCCATCTTTTAATTAGTCTACGTTTCATCTCCGAAATGGTATGTCCAGGGTAAACATAAAATTAAAAAATAAAATACATTTAATCTTGCAGATGACACATTCGTAATCACTTACGCTAAAAAGGGATTTACGAATTTAAAAGGAGAAAAGTGTACTAAAAAGTTAAAATGTCTTGTATGTTCTATCAGACGCAGAACACTTTTACGCTATTTATCTCATTAGAGAAGTCGTAAAATTTTTTTACGATTCAAAAAATAGTACAATGACTTTTACCTTCAATACTACAGCTCATTCTTTTCTAGGTTAATATTTTGTATGACAGTTTTAGGCCTTCTGAAAAAAAATAGGCTTACTAAATAATGAAATAAGTTTCATTTTTCTTATACGCAAAGGAAACTAACTCTTTCTTAGATAAGGGAATAAGGTAAAAGTTGCAAAAGTTTATGGTATACAGGTCCATCCAGTAATTGATTCATAGAAGTTTCTTGGAATGAATAACTAAAAGTGGTTATTCCATTCCGCACCTTACGGAAGAGTTGTACTACCGAAATACCGCGGTTGACAGATAATTGAGTCCTAAAAGTCATCATCGATCTAGGAGATTCTCCCGTAGGAGGCATGTCCCGTAAGTTGTAAGAGAATACTTTTAATTACGCTTATAATTTTAATTACACTTATATATAATACCTGAAAGAAAAAAAAATATTGTATGAATAATTGCAGTCACATGTATCAATAAGATAAGAACAAAAATAAGATTCATATATCTTGCAATTTCTGTTGTTTTGAACTTTGATGTTTTTTATCTGCATTTCTTTTCTTCCTTTCTTTTCCTTGGATCGAATTTATGTTGAAATAAAACCAGACTTTCACAAAAGTGCTTTCTTCGCCATTTGTAGTTCCAATCCAGTGATAGAGGCATCCTAGCGCTTTCCGGGGAGGAAAGACTGAAAAGACAGATAAGAAAAAGTAACAGATCAAAAGTTTTTTAGTAAAGTAAACGCTGGAGGCTATTCTTCTAGGATATCGTATTCGAGGCATCTGAAGGTTCGGATATACTAAAAAAAAGATCTGGAAATGTAAAACATTTGTCAAACGTATGTTAAGCAATAAGATATATATTTACTTTTTTGTAAGAAAACTTTCTGCCTGTAAAGAATCATGGAAATCTTGTCCTTACGTTTTGATTTGCATTAAAAATGATTTCAGACTGTATTTCTGATAGTTGGAACTATACGTTTTATTAAAAATCTTATTCCAATTATAAATATTAGTATTTTGTATGGAAATTAACAGCAACAAAACAACAAAATTAAAAAAAAACTTTATAAAGGCTCTTAGAATCTTAATAAATAATTTATTCTGCTGTGTATAACTTTTTTATATTTTAATAAGAAATATTTAATTTTTTGCATGCTGCAAAATGTATTAAGTATATAACAAATTAAATAATATTCCAAACAAGCTTCGGAAATATCTACTTTATAATCTCTCCGTAGTTTTGTAACTCCATATTTATGAAAAACATCATAATAAAAAAACTAAAATCTGTTTAAAATGTTTTCTTCCTTAAAATAACTTTATGAAATGTATTGGTAAAAAAAAATATTTATTCTTGAAAACTATAAAGTTTTACTTTTCCAATCGAAAATATATTATAATTCTCTAATTCACCAAACCAGAAAAGTTGGTTATTTGGACGTGTTAAAATCATAGAGGTGTAAGTCTTAAAATAAAAAATACAATTTTATTATATTATAGCCAATACAATTTTACTATAATAAAAATTCGAATTCAAGCACCCATAAAATGTTAAGATTAATATTTTTCTTTTCTTAAATCATACAGAAATGTTTGGTATACATTATTTTCTGAAAACAAAACAAAAAGTTACCTTTATTTCTGCGACCTTAAACCTTCCACCCGACAAAGCGAAATACGAATTGATTAGAAATCGCTGGACTTTGAATTAAAATTTTAGTTATAGAATGCTCTTATCAGTGTAAGATACAGTTACTATTTTTTTTCTTTCTCCAATAATATCTTAGAAGTAGAATCTTTTTAATATTTTGTTTACCTTTGAAATTACAAGGAAATTTTAAACATTCAAATGTATAGGTTGATATTAGAGATTTGGAAAATAAAGAATCAAAATCTCATCATTAATAACTACAAGATTTTTGAATTTCCCGTTCTTTATCTTTATCGAATTTCAGAATCTTTGCCAAAACACATAATTCTAAAGACGCATGAACATAAAACTAAATAATAATTTTTTTTCAGCAAATGCAAAATCTTCAAATTTAGCGAACTGGATTATTAATAGACTCCATCGTTACATAAGCATTATTTTATAAATACTTTTAAAAATAAACTCTTCATTAAAAAACTAAATTGCATGAATCTAAATTTTTATCTCCACGTATTTTATGAATAGAAAATTTACAAAAAATAAAATTTCTTTATGAAATGAACGCGGATTTTTATTAAAATAACATAACAAATGCCAAAAATTCGGAAATCATTCTTAATACATAATTTTTTAAAAAACACTTATAGGGTAGTATCCAAAAAAAAGTTATAAGCATCTATTTTCATCTACGCAAACTGAATCTGGAATGCATACAAAAGCGAGATAAAACAGGAATCAAGATGGCACGGCAGTCTCGATAGAAATAGTAGAAAGTAAAGGGATTTAATCTACTTTGAATCCATTTCTAGGAAAGAAAGGGTCAGAGCGGCACAGAAATCAAAATAGAAATGGATACAAATTTAAAGATGGAAAGTCACCTTTTTCAAACAGATATCTTGTTGCCGAATAACAGAAATGCGTTTGCAGTATTCGTTTATCTTTAAGAATAAGCTTAATGTCTATCCATTGCTTTTATAGTCGAATTGCAGATTATTTAAAATTTTCCGATAGAATACATACTAAGTTAGTGTCATTGTCATATTTATTTGATATTTTAATATTTATTTATTTTTACTGTCCCCGCTATAAACCGATATAAAATGTAATCTAACAGCAATCATAATAATAACTATCAGATTCGACCATAATCTGAAAATTGTGTAGTAAACACAATACAATCATCATGTCAAACTCTTGTTATCGTATGCATTATGAAGGTTGACGGTACAAGAATAATCTGGAAATCACCAAGTAAACTCATTATCTTGTCATTATTAGTGTAATTTGAAAATCGGCTTGCGTACATTAATATCTATATCAATCCCCCCCAAACCCAAATATCCTCTAAAGTGGATTAAATCCCAGGTTTAGTTTAGTTATATTAACGTCCCGTTTGAAGCAACATTAGGGCTGTTTTGAGATGGACCTCGTCATTTTGAACCGCAGTCAGATGACGAGGACGACACCTGAGCTGGCACCCCCCTCTCCACACCAACGGGAGGACGTTTGGTCAGGACGGATTTAACGTGCAACAGACCCCCTTACACGCCGGTTCTTCGATGGAATCGGGTTCCGAAGCCAAGACATTACCACCAGGCCACCGCGGGCCTTAAATCCCAGGTCGGGGTAACTAAGAAACTGACATTCTTACGAAAGCAGCCATCATTGAAGGCCTTTCAGTTGAAGTTTTAAAACCCAAATGCTGTCTTCAGCAGCGTATCCAGGAATGCTTTAAGGAAATGGCAAAATCTTTAAGACAATGGAAATACTGGTCGTTCTACTTATAAAGCTATCAAAACAGTGAAATTACAAACACTTTCCTGAACTCAAGAAGAAATCCTGCTAATCACCGGACATGGTACATTTAATTCGTTTCCTCACCGTTTCCACTTATTAGAGGATGACCTTGCTCTTGAGAAGTCGGCGATCCCATTCACTTTGCGACTCTACTAACTTTATTTCAGACTTGTTTTTTCACTCCTATTTGTTTATTCTTTCAGATATTTTTCATTCTATTGGGTTGTTCGGAAAGTAATTTCGTTTTTTCCCGACAGAGGATTTAAATTGTATTTTTTTGCACCCAACTTCACATTTAAGCCTTATAATTTTTATACGCTTTGAGAGCTCATATAGCAAGGCTTGTGTGTGGAAAATTCCAATTAATTCTACGCAGTAGTTTTTGGTTGGTGCCCTTTTAAATATGGAGAGCGATAAGCAGCATTTTCGACATATCTTACTGTTTTACTACAGAAAGGGTAAAAATGCTGTTCAAGCCAGAAAGAAATGGATCGATGTGTATGAAGAAGGTGTGTTGACAGTACGCCAGTGCCAGAACTGGTTCGATAAATTTTTTAGACGGTGAAACCTTCACCTCAAATGAGGAGGTCAAAAACCACCTCGATCCGTTTTTTGGCAGCAAAGACCAAATATTTTATGAGCGTGGAATTATGCTACTAGCAGAAAGATGGCAAAAGGTGTTGGACCAGAACGGCCAATATATAATTTAATAAAGTATTTGTTTATTATACGAAAACTGTCTTTTATTTCCACACACACACACACACACACACACACACACACACACAAAAAAAAAAAAAAAACAACGAAATTACTTTTTGAACAACCCAATAGTTTATATCATTACTCGTTAATGTTACATATATTTTCATTTCGTCATTTATATGCTTCTTTGCAAATGGTTACAGTGCAATGTTTTTCTATTCTTTTTTTTAATAAATTCCACCTACATCTATATCAAATCAGAAAGGGGCAACATGAGCTCTAGAAATTGAGGTGTGGTATGATATTAAGTGCAAAGGTATCCATAACGATGCTTCTTATTTAAAGAATCGATATGAGGAAATTAGTGTAAGTATGGTTGCTTGTCAATCTTGTAATAATTATTCTATTGGAAATAGCTTCGCTATTAAACGATAAGACAGATGGAAAATATAGTAATTACACCGGTGATTACAATCATTAGAAGCTGATGGAGGAATGGGGATGTTGCATTCATCTTGATATACTGCTGCAGATGCTAACCTGTCGCCTACGAGACGTCAGTCCTTTGCCGGCAATCACTCTTACTGACAAATAGCGAAATAAATAAAAGAAACACAAGAGACGAATAGTAAAATTTCCCTTGCCATTTTTTAAAAAAATTATGTTATTTGACCAATCGCAAATAGAAATATGTGTATCCTATTAAGGGCATTTTCTTTCATTTAAATCTTGCAAGAAAGTACATAGCATATTATTATTGATGGAAAAGATAAATATCCATACCTACATGATTAAAACTATAAATAACGAAGCTCTAGATTCATGTGAATCTAGAGAATTAATACTTTTTCCTGAAATTTCTAAAATTTTATTGAGGTATTTTCATAGGGATGAGAAGAGATGATACCAAAACGATAAATATCTCGTGTTACTTACTCATTCTCGAAAAACCGAACAATCAAAGAATCGAGAATAAGCATACTAATTCATCAGCAACTCCAGTGAAACATCTATGGTCCATGCGTAAAGTACGTAACACTTTCGTTGGTCTTAAGTCCTATTAATGAAGCAACAGCAAAGTAACCCCGCTTTCGTTAAGAAGGATAACCTGCTTATTAGTTCGGACAATATTTAACACACATACTCTGGTTGCATTCTGAGAATATAATATATTATACAAAATATTTTTAAATAGCAATTATATTTTAAATAATACGGTTTAAAGATACGCTCTCTGTAATACAATTGCTTTTGGAATGATATTGAAATAAAGACTTTTATTCCCACAACAAAATTCTTATTTTGAGATATAAATATAAATAAAATAAATATAAAATATAATAAATATAAATAAAATAAAATTCTCTATAAATTTACGATTCACTATAAATAAAAAGGAACTGAATTTACTTTTTAAATAAGGATGTCTTGTCAATACTATTAAATGATTTGAATAAATTTAAAGAAAAATTTTGTTCGTAAGATTTGAATATTTGCTTCATATACTTCAATGGAATTGAGTAGAATACTTTTTTGAACGAAAAGATCATTTTTCCATTCGAATTCTATGTAGAAAAAGGAGATGCCTACCCTCGTATCTCAAAACGTCGTTTTTTCTTCTTCTTTATAACAATGAGCTTCAAAGTTAAAACACGCATCTAATTTATTTACTTCTATGACTGAAGAATAGTTTAGTGAATTAACTCGAAAACTTATTTGAATTGGAAATGGAGAAAATTTATTTAAACTGTCTTATCCTTGTAAACTTTATTGAGTTTCTGAGATTCTAAGTTGAAAAGTCGAAACACATATTCAGATTACTTTTTAGTTTTATATTTCCTTTTGAACTTGTGCATTTGATGGTCTACTTACAAAAGAATTTTATTATAGTGTGTAGGATCGGCAAACCGTTGTAATATAATTCTTTAAAAAAATTATACTTATAGAAAATGAGCCATTTTTACTTCCATGAGGTTTTCCCGTGTTATATACACATATTGTACGAGATTCATAGTGTCTTTTGATATTATAATACACTGTACAGTAGAGTGCATTTCATCTCTTATGATTAAAATGCTCAAAAAGTTATTTGCTTTTTAAACCAACGTATCATTTGATGATGTGTTTCCAGTAATGACAATGTGTAATGATAAACTCATATCAAGATGAGAGATATTAATAAGTTTTGTTAATTTGCATTGCATAAATAATCTTAAAAGCAGATAAAGGATTCAAAAAAGACAATTTTTTTTAATGGTGAGCATGTATGAAAATAATATTATTATAATTACTTGACGTACAAAAACTGTAATAAATTCAAATTTTTATAAAGTTACCAATGTTAAAATTTGCTAAGAGCAAATGAAAGTCTCCAAATTCTAGGTTCAAAGGAATTTGATTTTTTACAATTAATTATTCCAGCCTTAAAAAAAGTATCATTTTTATTTTAAAAAAAGGTTGAATGCTCCCTTTTGGTTTTTCTCATAAATGCAGGGGTGATGAGGATTGACTATTATTGATGAGAGAACTACATTACACGAGCATTTATATGAAACAAAAAAATCAGCTAAATCAGACTAGCAGTGTGTTTACTGGTTGTCACTTATTATTTTTAATACATATAACTGCCGGTGTCCTTGCATAGGGGTAGCGCATCTTCTCCGTGATCTGGGCTTCCGCGTTCGAGTCCCACTTCGGGCATGGTTGTTCTTCATCTATCTGTGAGGTGTGTGAATGTGCCCCCTAGTAAAAAGGGGTTGTGCAAGAGAATGTGTGAGTTTCATCTTCATATGAGCTAGAAGTCAGACTTCTACCCTCGGGGCTCAGGGGTCTTTACCCTTAGAAGCTACTGCACCCTCTTTCCGTGGTAACGTGGACACGACATCATCATCATCAATACATATAGCCTGATTTATAACAAAACTTTCTAATTTTATTAATATGCACCCTTCTTTTAAAGCTTTTAAATAATTGATTATTTATTTTACTTTTTATTCTCAATAGTTCATTACCAAGTGATGCCATTATCACGATAAAACATATAAAATCATTATTAATTTTTACTTTCTCTTGATAGATTTATTTTAAGAGTTTCTGGTTTTAATCCCGTTAACATTCATCAGATCTAAGTTAACGCACTGCTGGTTCTGCAAGTTTTAAAATAAAATAAATATACAAGCGTCTGACTGTAATTTAACGGAATTTGAAGCTCCTCTCTCAGTTTATACGAGAGTAATTTATTTTTCTTTACTACATTAAATATTTAGAACTATTCATTTCTTTAAAATCTGCGGCATTTATAAAAGTATTCGTTTGATCTCACAACTAACAAAACGCCTTGTTAATTCAATATTTTGTTAATACAATTTTAATTCAATATTTTAAACCGCTATTTGTTTTTATTTTGAAAAAGAAGTTCGGATAAACATTAATATGAATTAATTATATTTTCAATGAATTTCTTTTTACTGTTTTAAAATCTCTACTAACTCCGAAATGCACTTCCTGTTTTTAAGAACCGGAGCAAAAACTATTCTTTCTTTTATTAGTTGCCCTTTTGTTGGACGGAGCAAGGTAAAGAAAAAATTATTTCAATATTTAGAATACTTTTTTCTTTTTTTTTAAATTTTTATCTTCATATTCTGTGAAAGGTACTGCAATAATATGTGAAATTATAAAATATTTGACTTCTCCTCTTAACATTTTTCAAGTCTTCAAAACAATGATTTGAAAGTTTAAAACCAGATTTTGTAGCTAAATATTAATTTGCATTACGTATATTTTTATTCACATATAAGAAAGACTTTATTTGTTCGATACATCTTTGTATTGAATTTTAAATATCAATTATTAAGAGCATTTCATTTCAACATATATTTATTAAACCAGTCCGATTTATCATTTTTGGGCAGTCAGTGTATAGAGAAAAAAAAGGCTTGATATTCTCTCATTTCTTTGCTCTTATTTGTAATTTTTTCATTTTTCTCAGTCTCTACACAAGCGTTTATTACTCTAAAAATACTCTCCTATCACCATTTATGTTATTTTCAATATTTAAATTTATTCATATAAATATGTAACATCTGAATCAACTAGCCTAAGTGGTCTTTCCTAAGCGTTCTCTATACTCTGCATTGCGTGCATTTGTGTTTTTTACGTGATTAATCACTCAGATTCAATTAATGCATAAGTATCAGAAAAAAAGCAAATATATACTTTGGACCTAATTTTTACTGCCAGTTAGATTCAACATAGAATTATATTTGCAGCAACAAAATAACATATTAAATTTCATATATTTGCCATTGTGTTTTATCGTGTTTACATACATACGAAAATATACATTAATACTTTCTTGTCGAATTTTTTAAAAAAATTTAATATATATTTAAATTTTCAAATTAAATCTATCCACAAAATTTTATCATTGTAGGTCTTTTAATTTTGTTGTTAACATGATCACTTGTATTCCTGCAGCCGGACTGACAGACATCCTTATGGATTTCATGACAGAACTATTAAAAGATATATAAAGATACATTCATAAAAGAGCATTAAGTTAAACGGAGTTCTCTTTTTATATCAAGAACACGGGCTGTCATTGTGAGTTTCGAAGGTTGAGTATGGAATTTGTCTTATCACTGAAAGAAAAGCAACTCAGATGTGTCTTAAGTATGTTCTTATACTAATATATTGCTAAATAAATTGTTATCATCTTCTCCTTTATCCTTCATCTCAGTTTGGTTTCTCTGAAATCAAAACTTCCTGTCAAATTCTCGAGAATAAGGAAGGTTTTCGCATCTGAGAATAGAGAGCAATTAGCTATAAAAGATAACTCTTTCAAATTGATTTTTATCATGTTTTACCAATATTCCACCGAGTACATGTTCTGCATAATGACTTGATAGGTCAATTGCTATCAAGTCATTATGCAGTCATTACTCCGCTAATGTAGTGCGGACGTTTTATGTGAGTATGCGGTTTCAGACACTGCCCCCTTCTAATTAACCGTTGTTTAAAATTATAAAATCAAAAAGGCTGGTGATTTCTAGTTTTTTTTTAACAATGGCAATCTAACTAAATTTTAATTTTTCTAAAACTAAACACTTTTTCTTCAAATTTCCTGCTTAAACAATTATTTTATTCAAATTTTTACAGTAATTTAATATCTTCCATTTATAATCACACATAATTATATATATATATATATATATATATATATATATATATATATATGTGTGTGTGTGTGTGTGTGTGTGTGTGTGTGTGTGT
>JAPMOR010107848.1:0-13420 GCA_026543865.1 Argiope aurantia | reverse complement strand
AATTTTGCTTAAAGGATGCAAAACAAAATTATCTGGAAGCATTATAAAATTAAATTAAATAGTTAATTAAATGTTTTTGGAAGTATTCTTTTAGGATTATTTGTACCTTTTTGAAAATCAATTTGATACTTTTTAGTTGAAGAAGGAAATAATAATAATAAATTTTGCAATAATGTCAAAAAGAAAACATTTAACTAAAATTACTGGATTTGAAATAATGAGAAAGAGGGAAAATCCTTCTTAGGCTTAATTTTAGTTTTACAAAATGGTTTGCAATGGCTGTTCAATAAGGAAAGATCATAATTTTTTCAAGATAATTAAAAAGTTGAAAACAAACAAACAATGTAAAATTACAAGTGTAAAAAAAAAAAAAAAAAAAAAAAGACAGAAATTTTATGTTTCTGTATCAATGCTATGATCTTGGCAACCCACAAATATGTATTGTTTACTTCCACTTACTTCAAAAATAAATGTGGTATGTGGTATATGCTCTCAAAATTCTTATTTTGTTGCTGAAAAAATAAACTGTTGAAGCCTATATGATATTACAGAAAGTTTATAGACAGTTTGTTCTAATCTGTATCACAGCTAGAACATGATTTAACAGGAGGGGAGAATTGTTTTCCAAGGCAAGTGGGCCTGATATTCCAGTGACTGCTATAACACAAGTAAACATCAACACCACCAATGTACTGTGAGGAAAGCTTGTTTTAAAAAAGCTTTCTTTTTTTACTTTAACAAGAATGATAAATTCAGTTTTTACCCATTTTCTCTATTCATTTAAAAATCAAGCCTGTGAAATAATAACTTAAAATATGCTATGTTAACAGATTTCTAAGAAGTAACAGTTTGCGGGGAGTAGAAAATATTCTTAAGTCAACACTTTTCCTTGTGGGTGGTAGAGTTACTACTAATAGATATTTTCCCCCTCTACCAAAAGTAGATGTTGTATCTCCAAAGCAATAGGATTTAATTTCTTTCCTTCTATCTTGATTTTTTTTTTAATTATAGAAGTCTGACTAAGTTAAACATTCAAATGCAATATTCAAGCATGGACAACAAAAAAAAATGATGATTATATTGGAAACCTTCACTTGGATTTTATTGCATTGAGACCTGATATTTATTTTCCACTAAATTAAACTTCTATTAATAAAAATTTTCAGCAAAATATAATTTTTTTTCCTATTAGTATTTTTATAAATGTATGAGCCACTTTTGTGGCTCATTTGTAAAGTATTTTTTTAGCGATAAAAGAAGAATATTTTATATACATATTTAAATTAATGACTAAGTACAATGCCTTCCATTTATACTACTTTGATATAAAAAGTATATTATTAACTCACATTGCTTGAAATGTGGGTTCAATCCCTTTTCTGTCATAAATGAAAAGAAATATTAAAATGGATGTCTTTCTCATACATATAAATTTTTAAAATGTGCGAAGTATTGAACTAAATTAATTAATGATTTTATTACCGTGAAAGTCTCCTTTTGAGCTTTATAGAGTATTAAAAAAAATTTTGAAACTTTGTAAAGTAAATTTTTTTCTCCCTAAATATCTTAAGACAAGGATTTTTACAGAAAATAAACATGAAAATGGCTTTAATATATATATTAAACATTTATAAGATAGTGTTTAGTATAAAAATTAGCAAAAAAAAATATTATTTTTAATTTTTAATCGTTTTTAATTTAAACTCTGTTTTACTCCTAAAAAATTTCTTAATCCTTTAATCAACATGATTGCTCAGAAGCAGTGTGTTTTTTATTGCCTCTTATGGGAGATATTTTACTCCAAATGCTTTACATCATGGATATTGTAAGTATGCTTACGTACACAAATGTCTGTGCAATAAATAAATAAATTAATTAATATAAATTTTTAAGAAATAATTAATAAAAGAATTTAAATGAATACTTAATATTATACTTATCCCATTTCCTTAATATGTGCAACCAAAGCATTTTTTTTACTACAACTTTTTACTGTTCACCAATTAAAGATTTAAAAAAAACTCTCTCATCTATTGTGATTTCTTCTCATTTAACTATGTTGTTAATCTGCCTTCCATGTCTGTTGCTTTTCTCTGTTTCTATATAAGAGTAAAATATTTTTTTTCTTTAATTTAGATATAAGTTGGATGAAAAATTTAATATCTAATACAATAAAATACATATATACATATAATTTTGGCATTTTTTTTCCGGGATAATTTCTCAAAATATTACAGTAGAAAAATTATTTTTACATCATTTAAAAAAATTTTTTAAAAAAGTCTTTATTGATACCAAACCTTTTTGCCTTATAATTTTTCTTTCTATTTTTAAAATTTAAAAAATATTTTAAGCATTATTTACAAGAATATATTTCATTGTTGAAGTGAAATTCAAACTGTTTGCATTATTATTACTAATATTTTATCTTGGCTTTCTTTCAATTGTTGTGTCTAAGATATGAAGATTCAGTTTATTTTTTCTATTGAGTAGTTTTCTGTATGACATATGCTTTTAATAAATTTTTTGAATTTAAAATTAAGGTTTAAATTCAGAACCAAGAAATATTGCAAAAAAAAATTTTTTAAAGCCTCGCCTCCATTAAAAAATATTTTTGCTTTTTCCTGTGATATAATTGGTTGTATAAAGATGTAGCCAGAAAATTAGAGAAATATAAAGCAAAATTAACAGAATGGTGCAAAGTTTTTAAAATAATGTAAATTATATATATATATATATTTGAAGTGCAAAAATTTTCGGAGAGAACATTTGAAATTTTTAGCTACGACAGATTTTCACATCTTCCACCAATATCGCCAATTCTTAGTTCATTTGAAAGCTCATGATATTTGCATGTGCTAACAGTGTTCGCCTGCTGACTTTCATTTTTCAGTTATCGATATGGACCAATTTTGCCATTTTGTGTGCATAGATAACCAATCTGAATCCTCTGTGCTTGTTTTGCAATATAAATTAAAATAGGATTTCTATTTGGTGTATTAAGATTTCCATTAAAGTTGATAATAATGGTATTAAAGTTATACTGTTAATATGGCCGTCAAACTTCTGATCATTAAAGGCAGTTAGTATTAATTTAGTTTGCATGTACATGTGCTGTCAATATCACTGCATTTCTAAATCTTTTGAAAGTCTTGACCTAAATTTTTGATATAAAAGCATTTTCTTTCTTATTAATTATTTGGACTTATTATATTTAATTTTATGACTATATGAATCTTCTGAGATTTTTAATCTTATTAACATAGTCTCCCTGGATTATGTTTTGGATAGCTTTTAAAAGAAGCTTTGGAATTAGAACTTCAGCATCTGTTTCAAATTATTAACTCCCCCCCCCCCCTTCCTTCTTTTCTCAGCTAACCAGAACTTTTCTTGCTCTTTGAACAAAATCAAAAATAGCAAAAAAGATTTAGTTTTTTATTTAATTTTGATTTCCAAATTATTTAAATTAATTTACATTAAAAATTATATGGTGTAAGAAGGATTTTTCAGCATAGAATTAATTGATTTTTTAATATTTCTTACTCGTGTTTTTCACTTATAATAATGAAATAAATGGTAAGACAAGGTTCAGTTTTAATTTTTTTTTAATTTAAATGAAAACAATGTTTAAGGATGCATTCTAGTAATCCCGTGCAACTTTACTCATGGCTGAGTTTGTTGAAATGTGTCGATAATTTTAATGCACACATGCAGATGTATATATATTTTTGCCCTTTGGACAGAAAGTTTTCATGTTGTGTAACTTTTTGTATGTTAAGAGGTTTTTATCCTCCTCATAAATAAAATAAATATGTGGTGGCTTGTCATATCTGATACAAGTTGTTTTACTAATCCAAGGAATTCCTTTACTGCTGGACAATAAGTTTAAACCAGCGGGAGAGGTCTCCCCAAAACTTTCTCATACTCTGTAATAAAGGTGTTATCCCAGAGAATGCCCTAAATAGCATTGGCATACAATAATTACGAAATATTAATCTTTGGTGTGAATTCAGCATTTTTACTGAATCTATTGTGTCATCTTTGGCGAATTATTGGGCAATTAATCCTTGGCATCAGGACAAAAGTATCCAAAAAGTGAATTTATTTTTCAGTCGCCTTCTTCCCAATCAATTGAAATATAAATTTTGACACAAAATTACATTACAAAAGTCACATATGAAATTGATATATTTAAGTCATTGTAACTTTGAGATATCACGTTTACATGTTTTTAAAAATATAGACCGATAGACGCTGAACCCCTTGTTGGAATTGGCTCAAAATTTGACAGATGTCTACACTATAAATGTTAAATCTGTGTACCTAATTTCATCTATCTACTGTTTTTCATTTTATAGTTATCATGTTAAATTATATTCAAATAGCTGGAAAGACAGACTTCCTCTGAATGGATACTACGCAAAATTTGATAGAAATTTACAAATGTGACACAAAAACCGTTTACCAAATTTCATCCCACTAAGTCAGAGCTTTTTTTAATTATCCTCGTCACAGACAGACATTTTCCAAAAATGTGTTTTTCGAACTCAGGATGATTTAAAACTTGGAGATTCGTCAAAATCTCGAGTTCTAATTTTTTAACGATTACTATACTTTCTCGATACTAAGTATAGGAGAAAATAAAAATGAGTGTAAGTAGATACTTTTGAATTTACATTTAGCTCTTAGGTGAAATCTAGAACTGAGACGTTTTCTTAATCTTCATCTGTGAATAGAATTACTGAATGAATGACATACAGTAATTTTACCATCAATTAACCCTAAATCTGGGTGCAAACGTTAATCATTATTTTTCATTATAAGAAAAATGAAATGAAATGAAAGCATTTCCTGTTCTTGTTATTGGAAAATCGTGGGTTTGAGAATTGATATCTCTGAAGGTCTGCGGGGATGTACATCGAACTTGTAATAAAGATTTTTCGCGATCAAATATTCTCATGGTAGTATGGTGAAGAAATAGAAAATATAATGACTACTCAGATCTTGCCTCTTTATATGATCGGTTCAAGATGACGGTCGGTTCAAATTCTCTTTTAGTTTCAAAATAATAAGTTGGTCAAGCGCTGAACTTAACTAAACTGAATGAATGTCTAGAATTCTGATGATTTAAAAAATGCTGATTTGGAACGAGCAATGTCGTGAAAATTGAATTGAAGTTTTTTAAGACAAACGGCAATTAGAAACAAATGATGTCGCAATCGCTTTTTTTTTTTTTTTGGTAGTAAGACCTCGTTTATTATGGCTTGTTTAAATTCCTGTAATAATTTATTTGAGCCCTAATAAGTAAATTGCTATTTCAAAACATTTTTAAAAATTTGAAGCAATGATTAAGGAAAATCTTCAGTTTTCGATTACATTAATTTCAGTCTCAGTTCTTGCTTTCGTAAATAGAATTAAATTCCAAACCAAGGAACTTCGTAGTTCACGAGTTGCTGCTTGAAACCGTGAAATGTCTTTTTCAAAATTACGGCTGCGGAAGCTTTTAAATTAAAGTACATATATTTTTCTTCTTCAATTTTTTTATGTAATGGCATAAATTAGTTCCCAGAGGCATTATTTAAAGTTGAAGGCCAATGAGACATTTTCAGTACAGTACACTCCCGATTATCCGCGGAATTGGGTGGCGTGGCCGCCGCGGATAACAAAAATCGCGGATAATCCAAAAAAAGCTAGAAACGGGTATATCAAAAGAGAAAACAGTCATTCCAACTTTGAAAAATCGTTTTATGTACATTAAAACGTAAAATAAACAGCAGGAAATTTTCAACTAACGCTTAATATTTTAGTATATCACTCAAAATTAACCTAAAATGCAGTTTGTTAATGAAAACAGAAAAGTGCCTTGTACGTACGAGAGGCGTCAAGGATACATAGAAAAATTAATACATATGTACTGTTAATACTGTAATGTATTATGTAATTACAAAAGCATGACTGTAAAACTACACCTTTTTCATGAAATCAGTCATTTGTGTTTGCTTCTTGGGTTTGCTTGAGTGGAAAGTTCCGAGAAGGCCTGGGATGTTTTTGCCATAAATAAGCACGATGTTAGCAAATTTAACGTTTCGCTCAGTTTTGTGAACATTTTTATTTTCTTTGCTTTACGCTTGTACAAAAAAAAAAAAAGAGAGAGAGAGAGAGAGAGAGAGAAAACTTTGTGCGGCAGGCGCGGATAATCGGGAGTCTACTGTATCTGAATGTTTAGTAGTTCCATTTAACTGGCTGATTTAATTTAATTTTCTACTCAGGATAAGATTTCAGTTTTGATATTCTTCGTGAACCTTTTGCTATCATGAGGATCATATACCTTTACATTGGATGTAGAAGCTTGAATATGTCAGCCAAGTGTCAATCTTGTTGTCGAATCTTAGCACAAACGCAGCCTTATGCTTCGTAATCTTCCTGAAATAGACAATTGATCTGATGAATGAAACAGTGAATCATATTTTTACTTGAAATTGCATTTATTGCGAGTTACATTCTCTAAATATATTATACTAGCTGCCTTTGGCGACCAGCCGGTTTGTCAGTATTACCGCTCGCTACAGTTTTCAATTAAATATTTTAAGTAACTGGTCTCTTAATAGATTCTCAAACAAAACATTTTTAATCTTCAAATTTTGATAGTCATACCAAACTTATACTGTTGTTTAGATCGTTTCGTTCAATTTACTGTATATATTTTGCTAATTTGTTGTCATTTCCGGTAAAACTTCAACTTTAATTTTAAGTGGAAATGATGAAATTGCAATTAATATAAAGATATTTTTTTAATAAAACCAAGCGTTTTATTTTATTTATCATCTTAATTGTTATTTATTTATTATTGTTATTATTGAATATGAGTATTGCAAACAGAATCGCTCGGTATTTAAGTCTTATGTGAACTACAAAATATTTTTCATAATTTATGTAATATCTCAAAGAATAATTCAACAAAAACTTCTCAGATTCAGCATAAAATTCAGTTTCTAGTTTTGCTTTCAACAGGATTGAAATGAAATCAATAATAATATTTTGTTCCGGCCTATAAATATATTTCAAAAATTATGAAGTCTAAATTTTATGCAGTAAGGTGTCATATTCTGAGAAATATTCTGGACACACCAAATTTTAAATAAATGAATGAATCAATGTTTCTATTTTCCACGATCAACTAAGACTGATTTATGAAACTTTGAATGTTAAAAATTTAGAAAAACTCAACATTTTCATAATCTTAGGCCAATTAATCTTGAGAAACCTGCGCGCTGATTGGCGTATTTTCTTTGAAACGATCGATGGAAAATCTAAAATTATCCTTTTTTTTATTGAATAGTGATATTCAAATTTTCATAAATCAGTTAGTTTAAGTGATTGATTTAGTTGATTGGAAATTAACTCTTTTCATTTAAAATATTAGTGTTTCAAGAACATTTTGTTAATCGTGATTTCCACAGCAGAAGCTTTATGTAAAATCAAAAATTCTTTATTTATTAGAGCATTTATTGAATCAAGTTACATAAAATATAATCATTTTCCATTTAGACCATTTTAGCAGATCTGTGTCTTACTAAAGCTTTACAAATTAGCTGTGTGGCCCTGATTTGAATGAATATCCTGTTCATATTAAACAAAACTTGCCTTAAAATAAAACTGATTTATTGGATTAATAATATAGAGAGTGTAAAAGATCATAAAATAATTTTTCTTGAATTTATTTTTTAGAAAAAATAATATTTCAGATTTGTTTCATTTCCTGCAGACACGTGTCGAAAATTATATTTTTGCAGATTTCATTTCCAAAAAGATTTAATTTATTTTTAATTGGAGCTTTTTTCAAAGTGTTGCCATCACATTGATTAAAGCTCCAATTAAAAATAAATTATATTTTTGCAGATTTCATTTCCAAAAAGATTTAATTTATTTTTAATTGGAGCTTTAATCAATGTGATGGTAACACTTTGAAAAAAGCTAATTTTTTTCCATAAATGCGAAACGTGCTTAATTTTAATTTTTATTTTTTACGAAAAAAATTATTGAAAAACATAGTTAAAATATTTATTTAAAAATTCATTAAAAATAGAAATTTAATTTTAAGATTAAAACATTAGTATCATTTAAAAGATAAATTTTTGATCTTTAACTTCATGTAAAAATCTTTCTTGTGCGGTAATATTTTCGGAAGTTATAGCAGAAACACGTCAAAATTTCGCTTAATTTTTAAATAAATAAAATTCTAATTAAAAATTCGAAAAAATAATCCCCAGGTGCACATTCCCGGCCTCCAAGGTATACACGTGCTCAATTTGGTAGCTATAAGTTGAATGGTCTGGCCTGTAGAACGCCAACACACACACACACATTGAGCTTTATTATAAGTATAGATAATAGTTTGTTGTGGAAAAAGGCTGCTTATGTGGTATTATTACGGAAAGTTTATGATTTATTGCAGTGGATATACGCTGAAATAGTCGAACAGGCTTAATAACAAATAATAATGCATTATTTTACCTGGACATTTACGCAACAACAACAACAAAAAAAATAATAGTTGAAGCGCATACGAAACAGCATTTGCATTAAACAGCAGCGCAGATCGAGTAAATCGATAATAAACAACCATAACAACACAAAGTGCTCAGAGAGAACTCGAAGAAGACTTCGCACGACTATTCATGCTTCTCGAATCGTCAGCTGACTCCTCGCTTAAAGAAAACTCGTCTGCCGACGCACTACACGGCTCAGTACTTATTGACTTCTGTCTTTAACACTCGACTTTTTATAGTTTCCGAATCGGTCACAGGAACTTCTAGAAGGATCATCACAACTCCCGTCTTAATAGAACTATCGCTTAGATTCTTGCGATTCACCGAATAATCGCCAAGCCCGGGAATCATTTATCCCGCATCTATTCATCATCCGTTAGAACTAACTGTAAAACTATTTTTCTTACCATGAAAGTGACTACACATGAAAGCAGTATTACAATTTCTTAAGATTATACACGTGGCTATTAAATACTTTTATAAATTCTAGGTTATTTCCTTTTTTATATATAAAAGGGAAAATTATAAAAACACCATTATAATAGGTATCATAAATAAAAATTTATCTAGAATTAATTTCATTCGAATCGATCGACGTTTTTTTCCATGAATAGAGATAATTTAGTATGTCACTGTCTGACTGCGGCACAGATTGCTGTTTAAAACATTCAGTGAAGAAGATGGTTAGTCATTTTGCATGATGCAGTTCAGATAATTGAGATAAATTTAATCCTGTATTGTTTTATTAGGCGCGATGGTTCAAAATCTTGTTGAAATAATCAGTTCCGTCAGCTTCAATGTGTTCTGTTTGCAGTATTTAACATTGCCTCCCCTCCGCTTAATTTGTGAATTTCAGAGGTAATTTTCTAACATTTCACATTGTAGTCAAAACCATAATAAAATTTGGACCGCATTGGCCTAATAATAAGGTGTCGACTTGGGGGCCATAGGATTCTAGATTCAAAATCCGATTTCGTCAAAGTTCTATTGTGTATGCGGGTCTAACACACTTTAAATCTGGCATCACGGGTCAAAAATCCTCCTATTGGTGCTGTTCGGAAATTTGGAGAAGGCGGTGCCAGTTGACCTACTCATCCGGTATCGGTAAAAAATTATGCCATCTCAAAATATCTCTAGTGTTGCTTTTATAACCATATGATAATATAACTAAATTGAACCAAACTTAATACAATTCTTGTTCTGAAAACATTAAACAGTATGAAGATTTTTCAAGAATTACTGAATATGCGATATCGTAATACTGCTCAGTGCAAATTAGTTTCGCATCAGAAAATATTTTTCTGCTAACTTTTTGCTTTCTCATATACGAAGTATTTAAAAAGTCTTGTAATCGTCAAAAAAATTCGAACTCCAGATTTTGACAAATCTCCTCGTTTTAGACTTCCCTGAGTTTAAGAAACATATTTTTGGAAAATGTTTGTCCTATCTGTCTGTGACAAAGATAATTCAAAAACATTTTGAGCTAGATGGATGGAATTTGGTATTCGATTTTAATACTAAATTTGCGGATTTCTATTAAATGTTGAGCAAAACCCGCTCAGAAATCTATCTCTCCTTTTGTTCGATTATAAGTTAATTACAAAACGAAGAAAACTAAATAAATTAAATTCGGGACACACATTTAACACCTGTAATGTAGATGCCAATTAACCCTTTCGCCGTCCTCTTCTGTCCGCGAAAATTGCTTCCCAGTGGTCCTCTATTTTCGTCCGTTATGTAGTGTTGTTTTCTCTGTACAGATTAGAACAAATAAAAATAACAAGTACCATTTACAAAGCATTTTAAACTTTTAAAGTGTAGAAGAACGCTTGAAGCCCATT
Source organism: Argiope aurantia (assembly GCA_026543865.1). Taxonomy (NCBI): domain Eukaryota; kingdom Metazoa; phylum Arthropoda; class Arachnida; order Araneae; family Araneidae; genus Argiope; species Argiope aurantia. Next base: position 3,030 of record JAPMOR010107848.1, on the reverse strand, counting down.
ACGGCTTCCCTGCAGACGTTTCACTTGAACACGTCTCGCGTGTTATGGACGAGTAAAATCCAAGAAGTGATTGGCCGTCTGTCAGTCTATATTTTCAAAAACATGTAAACGCGATAATTCAAAAACGCAAAGACTTAAATATATAGGATTTAATGTGGGATTTTTGAATTACAATTGTAGTTCTGTATCAGGTTTTTGATTCGGTTGCTTAGAAAAATGCGTCTAAAACACAAATGTGATTTTTATATACTTTTAACTGAATGCCAGAGATAAGCTGCCAAAAAACTGGCCCACACGATAAATTCAGTTAAAATGCTAAGCTCACGTTAGATATCGCGTTAGTCCACATGCTTTGGCGGGGGGGGGGAACCCTTAATATCAGTTAATGCTAATAGGAGGAGATCGATTAGCATTCTTTAATTTAATGGTGAAAAACAAGCCACGATATTAAAAATTGACAGAATTGTAAACATGTTGCAAAAGATAGTAACTAGTCTTATTTAGAATGTTTTATCAGATCATCTATTATTCTCATGACGCTAAAGGTTTAGAACTTTTTATTTCGATTGTCAGAAATCCAAAATGGAAATAAACAGTAATTAACTTTATTTATGTATTTGCGAAGAATAATTTTACATACTTTTGTTTCAGACATATTTTTACAATTTTAGAATTAAATATTTATTACATTCGAATATAGAATTACCATTAATAAATTCAGTGTTTAAAAGAATTATAAAAGGATCTCACTTCTGAAATATATTGAAGCGTGGACGAATTCCCCCCCCTTTGTTCTTTTGTTCTCGTTTAGAAAAAAGAAAATATATGAACTCGATATCTTGATGGATCATCTCATTTTAGACCTCCCATCTTAAAAATACAATTTTAGATCTATATAGATGTGTGAATGTTACTTGGTGTAATACAGGTTTTCATTCAAAAAGCAATGAACTCGTTTAGTTCAATTTTATCTTTTAAGTTTAAATCTAGGAGCCAATCTAAAATAATCTATTACCACAAAATAATGTATCAATGTTGGGAAGATATCGTAACTATGTTATTCGGCATTTTGTGTTGATAGGATAACAATACATTTTTTTCTCCAGTCTATTACAATACTTTTTGTGGTATGTTAATTTCTGGAAAACAAAGGAAATATGACTTAATATGATAAATAATACTGTAAGTTTAGCTCTATCTTATCTGCCCTCCGTGTGTGTCAATAATTCACAAAGATGAGCCTGATAATTGAAACAATAGTAAAATTATAGATCTGTGCTAAATTTTGAATCAAATTCTTAATCAAGAAGTTAGTCTGCCCGTCAGTATATGTGTGAATACTATATCTCAAAATGCAACGTTTGATGCACAACATTTTGTTCTATCATTTAAGTTATAGATCTGCATCTTATTTTCGAAGAAATCCGTTCACAAGTTGAATGCCTGAAATGTAATCTGTTTTCGGCTATGTGAGCGCTTTAACTCAGAAAACGCAGTAAGCTAGATGGATAAATTTCGATGTATGTTCTTTGCACTCAAATTGTTTATTAATTTTTATATGGGGTTATCGGTAAGGTAATTTTAAACTTTTTAAATCCAAAACTACAGCTCATATAAGACAGGGAAATAGCTGGGCCTATCGTAAAGTGACTGTGCTGAACTTATTGATACAGGTTATAGCAGCGAAGTTACAACAATGATTTTTAAAAAATGGAGATCCACCAGAAAGTTCATTTAGAAAAATGTACGCCATACCATAATAATAATAATAAAATTGGGGAAAGTTTTTTAGAATTGTCTGTAAAATAGGCGGAGATAATTTTGATTTAATTTATGAATATTTTGAAAGGGGGTTCGTCCAGAAATTGAAAGATGTGTTCTCCGATATTATCATACAGTTTTAAGCAACGGTAAAATGAAATGTAAACGAAAACAACGAAAAAGTAAACATTAGTAATAATAATAATATAATAAATCTGAAAGTGTACTTGAGGGGGGGAATCTGATAATACATTTTTTTTTTCTCCAGTTTTAAGACGAATCCTTTTTCAAGTCACGGTAACTTCCAAATTTTAATTTCCAATATCTCCGCCGCCAATTTTACAGATAACTTATTAAACCTTATCCTTTGACTCTATTATGACATAGCATATTGGACTTTTTGGCCGATCTGCTTTTTTTTTAAAGGGTGGAGTTATATTTTTGTAATTTCCTTATATCTTTGCTAGGGATGCGGTAGTCTGCCTTTATGAATTTAGCATAATCACTTTACTATAAATACATGTTACTTCTCTTGCTATATAAGACGCCATTTTGAATTTAAAGGGCTTAAAGAGACTGTTTGATTACCTTGTGTGTGTGTGTGTGCGCGTGTGCGTGTGATAGCAGTTTCGTGGCCGAATAGAAGAAGCTTTAGAAAATTTTAAAACTTTGCTTTACTCCATTCCGGGAGGCATGATCTATGTATAAGAATAAGTGGCGAGAAATACATCTGTCTACATCGTGATGCAAGAGCAATATAGAAGCCGAAATTTTCCTTTCCATGGTTTTTTACAATGTGATTCTGATAGGGATTTCTTTGACACGTGTCGATTTAGGATATTGAAATTTAGGTACCTTTAAAAAAATGGTGCAAACATTAAGGATTTTTATTCCTTCACTTGGAGCGTGAAAATCCGCTGATTTCAGCAGTTTTATAAAGCACAAGTAAGATTAATTGAATAAAAAAAAAAGTAGGAATTGGATCAGGAAATAAGAGACCATTTTAGACGAAAGTTAATATGGGCTAAATTAAGATAAAAATTAGCGACTTATTAAATATAATAAGTCGCCGTATTTAATGAATAATAGCGATTTAATATCGCAACATCGTTGAATATTAATTTCGGATACATAAATGTGAGGGTCATTTGTAATCAGTAATAGTTGTAGTGTTGAAATAGGTTCCATTTGGATAGAATATTTGAAGATTCGTACAGCAAAGTGTAGTTTTGAGAGATATTAAGAAATATAAAATAAAAAGCAAGTCCA
>JAPMOR010107823.1:284680-355754 GCA_026543865.1 Argiope aurantia | reverse complement strand
TCTCGCTGACAAACAGATGCTTATGTAGATTCGCGTTACTTTTTTTTCTCTTTTGTTTCGGTTGAGGAATTGCAGTCAAACTCGTCCCCACGCATTGAAATATTCTACCCCTCTCTCCCATGAACACTCTGGTGCGCAAAAACGCTGAAACAAGCTTTAAATACAGCGTCCTTCCACAATTATAGATAGAGACATTCTCAAGAGCACAGGCGCAGACTTATTTTGTCAGGAACTAAATATTTTAAAAATAATTTTGTAGTGAAAATAAATAATGTAATTCTCAGTTCCACATATTAAAGTAGGCCCACTCGTTAATACGTATATACTTATTTTAAGAAGAGATCATTGCAGAGGCGGATGGAGGCATCACATATAACTCTTCACACACATTGTTACGATCCTCACTGAAAAACAGATGCTTATGAAGCTTAGTGTTTTTTTTCGGTTGTGGAAATGCAGTCAAACTTGTCCACACCCATATAACACTCTGGTACGCACACGCTAAAACGAGCTTACATACAACATACCTGCCACACATGCAGACAGAGACATTCTCAAAAGCACAGGCACAGACTTATTTTGCAATGGCCTAATAATTTATAAAGTAAATTTGCAATGAAGATCATTAATGTAATTTTCAGTTCCACATATTAAAGTAGGCTCACTTCATAATATGTAAATGCTTAGTTTTAGAAGAGATCATTGCAAAGGAGGATGGAGGCAAATAACATATAACAATTCACACACATTGTTCGGGTTCTCGCTGACAAACAGATGTTTATGAAGCATAGCGGGTTGTTTTTTTTCTTTTGTGGAAATGCAGTCAAACTCGTACCCACGCATATAAATATTCTATCTCTCTCCCTCCGGAACACTCTGGTGCGCACACACGCTAAAACAAGCTTACATAATGCATCCTTGTCACACACGTAGATAGATACATTCTCAAGAACGCAGACTTATTTTGAAAGGACCTCAATATTTTGGCAAGATAATTTTTCAGTGAAGATAGTTAATGCAATTTTAAGTTCAACATATTAAAGTAGGCTCTCTTTTTAATACGTAAATGCTTAGTTTAAGAAGAGATCCTTGTAGAGGAGGATGGATACAAATCACATATTACTCTTCACACATATTGTTCGGGTTCTCGCTGACAAACATATATTTATGAAGCTTAGCGTTATTTTTTTGTTTTGGTTGAGTAAATGTGTCAAACTCGTCCCCACAGATTGGTAGTGACATTCTCAAGAACACATGCACATATTTATTTGGCGAATACTTAGATATTTTAACATAATAATTTTGCAGTGAAGGTAATTTATTTAATTTTCAGTTCCACATATTAATGTAGGCTCACTTCTTAATACGTAAATACTTAGTTTAAGAAAAGATCATTGAAGAGGAGGATGGAGTTAAATCACATACAACTCTTAACACACATTTTTCGGGTTCTCGCTGACATACAGATTTTTATGAAGATTAGCATTACTTTTTTTCTGTTTCGGTTGAGGAAATGTAGTCAAATCGGTCCCCACGCATATAAATATTCTTCCTGTCTCCCCGCGACCACTCTGGTGCGCACACACGCTAAAACAAGCGTACATACAGCATCCCTCCCACACATGTAGAAAGAGATATCTCAAGAACACAGACACAGATATATTTTGCTAGGACCTAAATATTTTGACAAAATAATTTTGCAGTGAAGATAATTAATGCAATTTTCAGTTCCATATATTAAAGTAGGTTCACTTCTGAACACGTAAATATTGTTTAAGAAGGGGTTAATGCTTTGGATAATGGAAGCATGTCAGATATATTCAATATATACACTCTTCGCACACATTGTTGGTGTGCACGTGTCCATTCAGATGTTTTTAAGATTACTGTTACTTGTGGTTTTGATTGTGTCAAAAGAGACACACCCGTACGGCCACACTCGTACTAACAAGTCACGCACACACAAACGCGCGCAATATCGTACAAATACTTCAAGGCTCGCCCTTCTCACTCACCCCGTAAGCAAGCACACTTCCACACTCTCAGACACTTGTGCACACAAACAGTCTTATTTTGCTGTTTCTTATATATTTTGTCAACATGATTTCGTGGTGAACGTAATTAACGAGAATGGCGTTAATGCTCATAAATAATATCTTCACACACAATGTTGGTGTTCTATCAGCCATATAGATGCTTATTAAGATTATCGCTATCTCTTGATGCGGTCGGGAAAATACAAACGCAAACGCATCCACACACGTACAAACAAGCTCCACTCTCACCACATACACACACGGTCGGAAACCTGTACATAGAAGCTCATCTCATACCGCTAAACACAAACACGCGGTAACACGGACAAATAAGCCTCCCCTCTCACAACTTACATACATAAACACACACACACATCCACCGGCAGAGACATTCTCACTCACATAAAAACAGACACACACTTATTTTGAGGGGGAATAAAAATTTTATGTTGGAGGTGAATTTCTGTTTTACATATTAAGTTTTCCATCTTCCTATGTAAACTTTTAGTTCAAGCCGAGATCATTGCCGTTGACGATGGAGGTAATACATATACATACACTCATTACACACATTGTTTGTGATGCATCGCTGCGATACAGATGTGTTTGAAGCTTAGCATAATATCTTATTTCGGTTGAGAAAATACAGCCACAGACGCGCGCACACGTACTAACAATCTCACTCATTCTTCCACACCCTCACACATGGACACAAACACACATCCATAGATCCTCTCACGCACACGAATATACTTTTTGCGATGGTTGTAAATATTTTGTCAAAATAATTCTGTGTTGAAAGTATTTATTGCACATTTCCATTCTACATATTAAGGTTCCTTTTTTTTCCCATGTAAATATTTAATTGAAGCATATTTAATTGATTCCAATTGCGATACTTCTTTTTTTCTGCTGTACGTAAATTTTTCCAACGAATGCTCAATATCCTGTTGTAGGTAATATAGACAGTGATAGTATTTACATAGATATACTCATCTTTTATCCATGTAATATTTTATCTAAGACTGGAAAATGCTGTGGTGAATAGAGGCAATATTCAGGGTGCCTCAAAAACCCTGACCACGGTATTTATTCCTTAAATATTGATTCTAGATATATACTGTAAATTAAAAAGTTTCATAAAAAAAGATGTAAAATGTTATGAAATGGATTAAAATTTTCAGGAGATTAAACTTCAAAAAATACAAAATTTAAATTTTTATACGGACCCCATACAAAAAAATTCCCAATGAGTAAAATGTGTCCCATCCTCTAATAAGAACATGTACAAAATTTCAGCAATTTATCCCAAAAATTCTCAAAGATATGAAACTACGTAAATGCTGACCTAAACCATTTTTCGATGCCTGGATATGAGTTCACAAAGAGGAAATATCATGTCGGATGTTCGTGTTTTATGGGTCGTTCGCAAATTAACAAAGAAAGTAATGGTTGAATAAATAAATAATAATTTTTCTATTTATTTGTTCAAAAGTATTAAAAATTTGTAGAAATAATAACTTAAAGCAAAAAATTACATAAGGAAAGATTACTTAAAGTAAAGATTACATAAGTGTTTTTATAAGTTCATTGACTGTGCTATTTTTAAGTTAAATTCTGTAACTCATGCTATAAAATTTTAAAGTATTTTTCAGGAAGCTTAAATTCAAAAATTTGTATTTAAAAACTAAAGATATGAAGCATATTTTATTTGCTTATGATGCATTCCTGCGTCGCGTCATCTGCACTGAAGATGTAAACGTTTGCATTTTAATTTGTGATTGACCCTTCACCAACTTTGTTTTAACATATCTTTGAGAGTTTTCATGATAAAATTCTGAAATTTTGTACATGACCTTATTAAAGTATGGGGCACAGTTTACTCTTTGGGATTTTTTTGAACGGGGCCGGTATAAAAATTTAAATTTTGTATTTTTTAAAGTTTAATCCCCTGAAAATTTGAATCGATTTCATAACATTTTGCACCTTTTTTTTTACACAACTTTGTAATTTACAGTATATGTCTATGATCAATATTTAAGGAATAAAAGCCACGGTCAAGATTTTTGAGACACCCTGTATAACTATATCTTTTTCATATAAAATGTTTCTCTCCTGGGAAAAAGATATACATCTTTTTTTGAACTTTTTTTTTTCGTTGCTGATGTGGAAGTACACATACACACACACACAAACATGCACAGATAGACTTAGAATCACATGCAAATACTAACACACAGACAAAAACACTTATTCTTTTGGTGGTATAAATATTTTATCAAAACAATTTCGGGTTGTAAGACTTAAAAACATACCGTATGTATACAAGACTTCTGATCTTCTAGTTAGTTAAGTAATTTGTTTTAATAGTTTTCATTGATGTTATGGACGACGAAGATAATTCATCCATATCTATTTACAAATGGACTGCTTTTCTTGATTTACTTGGAACATTTTTCTTGTTGTGCATGAGGTAACACACAAACACACACACACCCACACGCGTATTTTTTTCAAATGTAATGCTCCTATTCTGAATTCCATATAAACGCTTTGCCAGAACAATGATAATTTTTGTAGGAAAGCTAATACAAACACATATCATTTTGACATACAAAGGTTTCACTTCTTCTGGCTATGGAAATATTTTGTTGGAATGGTAAGCATTGTTCTGCTGGAAGGAGGTAATACATATACATATCGTTTTAATAATACTACTGTTCTGGAGGCTGTAGATATTTATTTAATTTGGATCAGCATTTCTTCTTTTTATGGATGAAGTAATACAGAAACACACTTCCACACCGACTGTATCCCGGCGAGATACTGCATTGTTTTAAATATTTTATAATCTCACCAAACAAGTACCGCATACTGCAGAGATCTGAAATCGTCCTCGCTTCACTTAGTATAAAAGATGCTCAAGTTTGAATTGAAGAATGCAGCTAACACTCGCTAAAAATTTAAAAGGGAACTTACTTCCTGGATTATCTACGCATTTTTTTGAAACGTTGCTCCTTTAGGTAGATGACTGTTTGCATAATACCTAATATAAATACCTAACTGTTTTTACATGCAATTTTTCTGTCGGCAATATATTCAGAACAGTAATGCTTCTTCGGATTAATTGAAATAATACCTGTACATAACTTGACATTTCATCACTACATGTAGGCGATATAAATATACACATGGATTTTTAACTATACATCTTTTTATGCCTTTTCTTTCCTTTATAGAATGGAGTATTATGCATTTTTCTTTCGGGTTAAGGATGGAAGCAAAATGCATATATTTTATAAATAATTTATTTTCATGCAGAGAATGGCGACCATAGACATAAATATATATTGCTCAATCAATTTTCTTTCGTTTAGGGTGTACCCAAAATGCATATATTTTTTTTAACATTTTTTTTTTCGTTTGGATTATGGTGGAAAAATACGTATCTACCAATGAATTTCTTTTTTTTTTTTTAAAGATGAGGTCTGATTTCATATATACTAATGAATTTTTTTTCTCTTGGAGAATAGTGGTCATATATATAATTTTATTAAAACTTTTTTCATTTTAAGTCTGGCAGCAATACACATAATTTGTTAAGCAATTTCCTTTCGTTTGAAAGATTGCGGCGTTACATCTAATTTTTAAATCAATTTTCTTTAGTTTGAAAATCGGGCGATATACATATATTGTTTAGTGAATTTTCTTTCGTTTGGAGGTGAGAGAAAACATATATTTTTTCATCAGTTTTATTTCTCTTTTAGAATGTAAACTAAATATATATATTCTAATTAAGTTTATTTTGCCTTGAGAATAGAGGCTAATTACATATATTTTAATTAATTCGCTTGGATGATAGCGGCGATATGCACAAGTTTTTAGTTTGGTGTATGGTGGCGATGTACATAGTTTTTTAAATACTATTTTCTTTCGTTTAGTGAATTATAGAAATTTTAATCAATTTTCTTTTGTTTGGAGGTTAACGGCAAATACATATACTTTTTTTAAAAGAACTTCCATTCATTTGGCAGAAAGCGGCGATATAAATATTTTTTAGTTATTTTTTTTTTCATTTGGAAAATGGATTAAAAATAATAATTTATATATTAAAAAAAATTTAAGTATTTTTAGTTTGACGAATGACATAAATCTATGATTTTTTGTATTTCTTTTTCTTTTTTGCCATTATTTTTTCTGGGAGGATTAGAATCCTTCCAATGAAATCTGTATGCATCTAGAAGACACTTAATATCTATTTTTTTCTTTCTTTTTTCATAAAAATTTCTCTTCCTCTGCCTGAGACAAGATTTGGATGACAAGAATCCTGTATTTATCATCTACTGTTGTTTGTATTAACTATCTACAATATAACTATAGACGGTGTCAATTTATATATCTGGTAAGTAAACACTTATTAATGTTTATTTTTTCTTACACAATCATATAGTACTGTTTTTTGCAGTGCATTCTTTGCGTTAATATTTGTTTAACTGCATTTGCTTTTTTATTGATTTAATCTCTTAAATGTCTAAATGATTAATTAAACTTCTATTATATCTTTCTCATATTAATTATAAATTAAAGTTTTGCTAAGTTTTTTTAAGTGGATGTCGCGTCTCAACTATTTAATTTCTAAACATACGCACATATAGAGATCATTTAGTATAATTGCATAATTGTTAATAATTACATAATGGATAAATCTAGCATTTTGAAATCATCATTCCGCGTGAAGTAGCAGTTGAAGATCTTCATTTTATTGTTTCAAGAATTGACGAAGGAAGAGAGAAATCAGAAATTTTTATAAGTTCATAATATGTCAACAATAATTTGAGTTTTTCTTTTCTTTTTTTTAAACTTCTACTACATAAATCTTTTTTTATTTTGTAATTTTTTTTCCTTCGTCCGCTAAAATTCAATGTTAGTGAAACACATTTTGAATTTTCAGATAATGTCTTCTGCCATAGTCTTAAATTTATTTGGAGGATTGTCTCTACAGAGCATTTAGAATAGTTTTACACACTTCTTGAATTCTTATAACTTTTTTTCATCATGTAGCAAAACTATGAAGGAAAAAAAACTGAACCTCTTACCTAATAAGGCCTAAATACTAAAACTTTGATTGTGATTTTCTTGTGATTTTCCGAAATAAAATGAAGTAAATATACCTTGCATCAATGTATGATATTCTTTATCATTTCTCGAAATATGAATATTTTGACTATGAATTCACCTGTTTCTTTTGCTTGAGAATTATCTGAATTTCGTGAATTAAGGAACAATTAATTTTTTTTTTTAAATCCAGACTATCGTTTGACAATTTTGAATTTCATGATGAAATTTCTTAAGTCCTTTAAAACATTCTGTAACAATAATCTTGAGGTATTTTCTTATATTTAGAGAATTTTAATTCATTGCATTTTCAGTCATCAATTTTATCTTAATCAAAGATATTTGCAGTTTTTATTATATTGTTTTGGGTGAAATAAAAAAATATGTATAAAATATTGTTGAATGTCTTGCAATTATCTTTCAATAATAATTAAAGGAATTTTTCTATTATTTTTTTAACTAATGGGTAAAATGTTTTACATCAAGATGATTGTCTTCAATATAAATACCTTTGCTGGGCTTAATGCTATGAAAGATAATGTTTGTGAGTTTGTCTTTCTTTTGGCGCTTTATGGGAGATAGTGCTACCAAACAGTGTCCAAAATTTACTCTGGATGGTGAAAATATTCACCTACTAGAGATTTTTCGAATTTTTACTTAGTGTAGTAATTAGTTAGAAATTAAACAAAGTCTCAGAATGTTTTCTGTTTGCTTTTGAATGCAAAATAGCTAACAATTAATTTTTTTATTAATTTAAAATTTAAAAACTTCGGTTTTTTTTTTTTTTTTTTTTTTTTTTTTGTATATTCAATTAGATGCTTTATAAATTTTGTGATATTTTTAACAAGTTAGGGAATTTTATCAACTCCTCATAGTTGTTTCCACTTACAGATCCTTAATGCTTGCAAATACTCGAAAGCATGTAGCTCTTTCGTAACGCTATTGTGACGTACACCTTGCTCCTTTCACTCCGTGTGCCGAGAACTTGGTATCTCAGCAATATTCCGATCTATAATAATTAAGAGCTTAACTGATTTTTTTTGTTGTTGATTTATCTTAAATAAAATAGAATAATTAAATTTGTTAGTCAAAGAGAAGGTCTTTTTATGATCTTGTCATTATTTTTAAGGCAAATTATGTTATTCAAGATAAAACTGACAAAAAAGATAAAAGTTTAAAAAAATTATATATATGTTTCACGATAAATTAAGAGAGTTTTGACAATAAATTATTTCAATTTATTAATAATGATTTTGTTGCTGTTACTTTTTGACCAAATTATTGCAAAAAAGAGACTAATTTAAGAATCTGAAATTGATTTGCTTTTTTGCTTTAACTGCAAAAAGAATAAGAAGTTTTGGTCCTGAATAGTTCCTTTTATTTCATAATAAATGCCTTATGAGCAAAATTTAATCAGTCGAAAAAAATTATTAAGAAAATTACAAATGTTCAATAGAATTTTAAGATAAACTATTCGCTTCCAGTGTTTGTCGCTTATTGATAGATCTGTGGTGAATAGCATATAAGCCAGTTAACAACTGTTCTACCCGAACGATCGTTTTGGCAGAATTGTTTAGTTACTGGACTGCTAACCACAAGGTCCCAGGTTCTATCCTCACGCATCGTTTACCGCCTCAGATCATTATTCTAAAACATTTTTAAAATTCAATTTGTTTATTTTGAAAGGTGAACTTCATTCTTTGCTATATCAAATGGGCTGTAATCATGTGCGCAGATTTTGTTCACAAAAGACTGGCCTGGGTCAAACTAAACAAATTTTATATATATTTTGAAATGAGATGATTTATGATCATTTTAAAAATTAACCTTTGAGGGAATTGTTTAAAAACATGCTATTATCTAATTAGATGAGTATATTCAGAGAATCAGAAAGGCAGCTTTTGAATGCGATCCTGCCATCGATTTGAATTCGTCCTCTTTCATTTTCCTCGATTATAATTAACCACGTGATAACCACATTACATGCGCCTTAAAGTCTATTAATATATCTTCTGTTTTCTGCATTTTCTTTTTCAAATACTAATCAGAACTCTCAACATTTGTAGAAATGGGAATCAAAATCTATTAGCATCGACAAATCCTTTTGAAGATACAAGAACTTTTGAAAGGTATAACAGAGGAATCGAACAGGTCTACACTCAAGAATACATAATAAATCATTTATATTAGCAATTCAATGTACTTGAATATTAGAAGAAAACTGGTATAAATATATATGCTATTTTATTATTAAAGATTATTCGATATAATTTGTTATAGTTTCTTGCCTCGTGTGGACCTTATCTTGTCTGAATGTGTTTCGAAATTGGACAAAATGACATTTATATTGCTACAAAGTCAATACAGTTTTAAAAGCATTTCTTTATTTACTTTTTCTACACACAAAGAGCTCTACATCCAAAGTTTTCCTTTTTCAGGGAGGTAATTGTATAAAAACTTTTTTGGCTTGTTCGGATACTGAAAACAACGAAAGAAATCAATACAATTTTATATAATCCACATATTATAGCAAAACTAATTATTAAAATGGTTTTTACTCACATCTATAATTAATCATACATTCATTTACATACTTCTGAGATATTAAAAAAAAAGGCAAATATATCGAAAAAGAATCACTTATTCTCACCTTAAACTAATGCTTGTTCGGCATTTTTAAAATAGAAATCCAGAGATATATTATAAAAAGACTATTGGAAGGTATGTACCAGAAAATTACAATTTTACTACGCTGATTGAGAGTATTACAAAGAAAATTGTTCAAATATTCACCTTTGACACTTTTATATGGTTCTAACAATATACATTTTAATCTTCTGACACTAACACAGAATTTTTGATTACATTGATAAAATTATACTAGGCTTACAGTATATAAACAGAAAAAGACATGTTACTTAATAAATGAACATCCATATAGTTGATTTAGGGGCGAAATCAAAAGGCTCTTGTAAGCCATTCCACTTGTTAAGAATTTTCCTTTTCTTTCAGAGTCTTAAAGGCTGATACATGATGAATTTGAATACCATTTAATTCTAACTGGAGGTTTGAATTTACTACTAAAAGCATTTCATCTATCAGTTTAGAAACAATACTAAATTCTAACATTCTAAACTAAAGCAATAACAATGCATTCTAAACTAAAGAAATAAATCTTTAATTATACTACCTACTATAATATGGAATGAAACCAATTTTGCAACAGATAAAAATTGAATATCTAAAAAATATTTAGAAAAATGCGAATACGAATAATCAGAAAATTATGATTGATGACGAATCTAGCGTATGAAGACTGGATTATGAATTTAAATCTTTCTGAAAGTGATAATTTCTGCAACTGCTTTTTCCATCTTGATTAAAATATAATTCATTTATCCAAATGACATTTTTTTAGAAAACAAGGATTAGACTCTGCTTGAGAAAGATCCAACTATAGATCCCTGTAGATACCCAACTATAGATACCTGTTCATGAAATTACGACTGCTCTTAGAATACCATTTATTACTTTGAAGTAGCATTAGAATTGTCATTGTTGAATGTAAGGTTTCGAACAGACTATTCGTATAATAAAATTTGGATATTTTCGAAATAAGTGAAAATGCTTCATTTTGTTCCCTTAGCATAATGCCAGATTCTTCTCGGGGAAATAAGTATCTATTTACGTGCAACTGCTGTGCCATTCTTTCACGTTATCCTAAAATGGTGCCGAGAACTTGAAAATTATTAGTTATTTCAATTTCTTATTACTTATTACCTTTGTCAACAATATGATTGCATATGCCGTAAATCAGCATATTTTAAAGCGACTTTCCTCTGTACTAAAATGTGAAATCCTTTAAGAAAAGTTTAAGGCCATGCACACAGTCACTAGTAAGGAAATTTCTGTTTCCCGATTTCGCAGAAATGTCTTAATTTATTTATTTTTTAATTTCTTATGTTTTGTTTATCTTATGTTGAAGCTGATAAGTAAGTGTTTCTCGAGATCTTAATTTTTTATATTTTCCTCCGATGTTTCCCCACAAGTGTTCTCAACCTTCCTACACAAATATTAATGTCCTCCAAGGCATCTAGGTGAATTGATACTTAATATTGGTTATCGATAGATACTTTAGAGATATAAATGATTATTAAAAAGAGGCAAATAAACACTTCTGAAATTCAATACACTCCAGATGAATTTTTAGGCCTTTCCTTTGTCTCCCATGTATTTATTAAACAATTAAAATAATTTATATGTTCAAATAAACCTATATTCAAATAAAAATATATTTTTAGTAAAGAATTCTCTTGCTGACAAAAAATCATAGAAATTCATTGTATATGTAAAAAATGAAAATACATGCCACAGAATTACTTATTGTTGAATGGGACTAGTCAAATATTCACATGCTGAAGTACAAACAATTCAGATTGCTTTATTGAACATTTTTATAACTGTATTTAATTCAAGGCTCAGTTGATTAATGAAGCTAATGAATCTCTTAGTTGATTAATGAAGTTGCATAATATTATTTGAAATGCTCGGGATAGGGCTCAGAAATATATTCAATTCAGCAAACAATCTATTCAGTTACAAGAAAGATGTGAAAAAACCATACGATGGAAATATGCATGAAACTACAAGTTTAATCGAGTGCAAAAATAGGTTTAACTGTGGCTAGATGGGTAAGTGTTATGAGTTGCTTATGGATATTGATATTTATGTCTTCCAAATCAATTATCTCTACAAAAATGATTATGCAATCTTAAAATCGAAAAAAAAAAAGCAACTTTCCAATAGTAACAATTTTATCACCGTAACATTTTATCTTTAATTTTTAAAAAGATTCTAAATTTAATTGTATACACATTATATAACAATATTTTTAGTGTTAAGATGAAATTTAAACTTCATAAGAAACCGTCAAATCATTCAATTGCATGCTCTTGTCAATATCAAAATTAAGATTTTTTAAAAAAAACTGCTTTTATTGGACATTAATTTAAGATATCAATTTCCGTTTTTAATTTATAATATATGCACTCTTTCATTTGCAAGCAAAGTAATTTGTAACAGACTATTTCAATTATTAATTGTTTAAAAACCTACAAAGTCAATCATTTGTGCCAACAAGCTGGCTATAAAGATGGTTAAGCTTTTAATTTTTTTAAAAATTAGAATTTGTATGCTTTGGAGCTTTAATTTGGAGCAAGATAAATAAATAAAAATTAATAAGTTATAGATAAATTATAAAAGTAAAAATACTTTAATTTTCATTAAAATGGAATGTTTTTATTTATTAATATAAGGTTAAACAGCATAAAAAATAAATAGCAATTTAAAACAAAATATGACATTAGCCTGTCAGGAATATTTATGTTATTTTATTTCATACATCATATTTACAGACAAAATACACAAGCTTTTAGAAATATATACAAATATTCTTTATTGATGGCATGCTTACAGATGAAAGATAAATACAAAGTAAAAATAACATATGATGTAGATCCATGTCACAAATGTTGTGCCAACAAGAGTTGGCATTTCAGTTTTTATCTGTATAATCTTCTAATATGTCGCTCATATGTTGATTTAGTTTCTTGAAATTGCTCTTCCTATTGGATGGCTTTTTTCTCTTTTGCACAGGAGTCTAATTAAACAAGAAAAAAAAGTATTTTTAGAAAGAAAATCTAACTATTTATTAAGATTATTATTTTATAACTATAATTAATTTAATCAAAAATAGAAGTAGAAAAAAATAAAGATCTATATAAGTGCACAGAGAATATCAGTTTCAAAAAAATGCTGTTAATTTATACTGTCTAATTAAAAAATTTCATGTGAAATTAGCCAAAGAGAAAAATTTAACAGTTTACAACTAGTTAAAGTTTTACTTTCCTTCTTTTTTTCTTTCATTTTCTTCTAAAAATGATTTAATGTACAAAAATATAATTTCTTAATGCTAATAAACATTAAAATCGTGAGTTTAATTGAAAATTCTCAAAAATATTAAAAGTTGGTAGCAAGTGTACAATCAAAGCTCACATTAGTAGATAAAAAAAATCTGAAAATTCAAAAATTAGTCAAATAAAGAAAAGCAGTAATTGATGATGGTTTAAATGCCAGCATTATCTGCCTTAGGAATCCCAATCTAGAATTCTTTTTTAATTTTAGGTAAGTATCTACTTTACATTCTTATTTCTACATAAATTAAATACGGAAAATACATCTGAATTCACACAAAAAAAGAACAATTCATTGGATACTTTAAAAAAATCTTGTCATTTAATATGTTAACTTGGTCTTGATCTACTAAATATAAAAGTTAAATCAGCAGTAAGACTTTTGATATTTCAAAACTTAAATGCTAATTAAAGACTTTCTCCTCATGAATGATTGTGCAGTACAGAACTTTGAACTGTAATTTATAAAATTATAATTTAAAAATAATACTTACAACTTTCTTTACTCCTATGTCTTGCATTGATGTTATACCTTGTTTCTGTAAATATTCTTCAATCTTTTCGTCATCTAAACCATCAACAGCAACACTTCTCCATAGTTTCTGAAATTCTAAAAAATAATGCAGAACAATTTAAGACATTTAAATAAGAGACATTATTAAGACAATTAGCTAATAATGATATCTAAAAAATTACTTATGAAAATAGCTTCAATAAAAAAAAAGAAGTAAATTCTCAAAATATAACAAGATAAATTTTAGAATGTATAAAATGTGGAACATACCATCATCAGTACTGAACTGCATGCTTTTGTCATTATAAAATAAAACTTTTTTCTTGCTAATTGGCTGAGTGATAACAATAATACTATCTCCAAGGACCTGTAAAATTAGTCACATTTTAATACCTGACAAAATATTCATCAATTCTAAAATATAAAGGCCTACAATGAACCTTTTTTCTGCTGAGCAAGAAAAACAAAAAGGACCGCATGACCATAATTTAAAGAAAATGCTAATTTTGTTTAAAAATATGACATAAAAAAAATTCCTGGATTTTGAACAAGGAATTTAATTAACTAATTTCATTAACAAACTAGTATGGAATAAATATATTTTAACAATTTTTAATAAATGTTTTATAGTGTAAAAACATTAAATATACATACAAAATATAAAAAATATGTTGAAACTTTATTATAAGAATTTAAACCTTTTTCATTAAAGTTTATTTTTTACTATTTAGTTAGTTCATATAAAAAGTTGAATAATTCAAATAAAATTAAACAATTCACATTCTACATACATTTTCAATCAACATTAGTAAAAACGTTAAAAAAAAACATAAATCTCAACTATCAATCCTCAATGTAAGGAATAAAATTTTAATTTTTAAGAGCACTTAATTGTAGCTGAGTTTGACTTAACTTCTTGAAGGACAAACATTTTTATAGATGGTAAAAATTAAAATTGATGGATTAACATAAAAAGTTCTAAAAGATAGATTTGCTAGATAATATTCTTATGAAAATAAAACATTTTTCCTCTTCTATACATTTCAAATGAATATAAGAAAATTCTAGACAAAACTGGGAGGGCAGGAGAAATTCGTGTTTTTCCATTCAGCACTTTTAATGACAATAATTTTTTTCCTGATAATTTTTTAAAAACTTATTTTAGCTCAAAATTTTGCAAAGATTCTATGCAAATGGAGAAAAAAATCATTACTAATGAAACATAATTGAAAATTTGCAATTTTATGACTTTTATCAAAGATTAACATATTAATATAGATTAAGATAAATTTAAAAAGTTATAAAACTAAGAACAAAAGCAAATTCCACAATTTAACTAAGAAAAATAATACTTTAATTAGAAACCATTTACTTTCAAAGCTTTTTCGACATTGGGAATGCATTCAGCTACATCATCCAAGAGTATACCACCAAGTCCTCGTTGATCATGTTTATCTAAAAGCTTCAGTAAACTTCGCCTGTCTTTGATATTATAAGGTGGCTTGAAAAGATATTTGCCATCAGCATCAACTTGTAGTTTAGGATTACTTGCAAGAGCCTAAATGATTATGAATGAAACAAAACCATTAAATTAACATCTGTTAAGCATATCAGAACTTTTTCAAGTTAAAAACAAACAACATTTCAACCAACTAGATGCAAAAATCTTAAAAGAATTAAAAAGCAGAAAAAAAGAATTATAAAATATTTGGAAATTTAATTAGGATACTAATTATATTTTAAATGTAAATTGTTTTTAAGTAAATCCTAGAATAGATAATTAAATTTAAAACTATTTACTAGGGCTTTTATATCACACTTAATTAAATAGTCTCAACGTAGAGTTCTATAGTAAAATAGTAAAACAGCATTAAAAAATACTCATACTTGCTTACCTCATTAAGCAACCAATTCTTTTGTCTAATGCCAACATCCAATTGATTGGTTTCATCTAGAATTTCTTCCAGGCTCAGAGGATATGTGTCGCCATTCAAGTGCCTTTGCTAAAAATATTTCAAAGATTTTTTTTTTCTTTCTTATACAATAAATAGGGAGGAAAAAGTGACTTTAAAGTATTTATTCTCCCTTAAAATTAAAAAAAAAAAAACACTGTTGAAAAAATTAATACTTGCATCGTATCACACAAATTATCTTTTTTGAATACATAATTATTATTGAAAATAATTTTTTTAACTCTATTATTAGTTTTGATTTGATAAAATCCTTTCTACAACACACAAATTCTGAATTTCATGTGAATTTTTTTATTAAGATATAAAAATAGTTATACATTTTTTTAATTAAAAGTGAGCCTTATTTTTCAACAGTCTTCATAAAAATTTTGGAGTTCAATAAAAATTATTATTTTTTTAATTTAAAATTTTAGTTTAAGCTATGCGTTCAACATTATATTTATAAGCTTTTATAAGCTATATCAGAATACATAAACAACAGCAAAACAAAATCATTGAAATTTTAAAATAAGCACAAATATAAGAATAGAAAATTTATAAATGACAAATAGGAAAATAAATAGAACATACCTTCATATGTTTCACAATTTTGGCTAAAATACCAAAATTATACTGGGAACTTCCAGCATGTGTTTTATAGTTGAAATCTAAAGAAACAGAAAAAGAATTAAAATAAAATTACATAAATTAAATAAGAAATCATTACTTTTTAAAATTATTCATAAACATATAACCATTTTTAAAGCTTTTTTTTAACAAAATTTCATTAAATTTTATCTCAGTATAAAAATATATATAGATAATATGTTAGTCAAAAAACAAAACAAAACATCTTGTCCATATGCAACTTGTTATTCATAAAATTTTTCTTTTTTAATGATGTACTTTTTTATATTACATTATAAATGTTATTACAAAATTCAAAATCTATTTTATAAAAATATTTATCATTCTATATGGATACTTCATCGGAAATGAAAATACATGGACTCATATAATGAATTTTGATGGTATTCTATGCATTTACCAGTCACAAAATTTTATATTTAAAATACTAAATTACTGTTGAGTTTTTTAACAATAATTTTTTTTCTTCATGATTTTAGGAAAGGAGTTCAATTTTTAATGATTATTAAGATTTCTTTATAAAAGACAGCTCTATCTGAGATGTAATCCAAACAAGAAACCAGAAATTAGAAAAAAAAGAGACTGCGGGAAAAAATTTTGAATTCTTATAGCTTTATAGAATTGAATTTTGCAAAGAAAGCATTTTAGGATTTGGAAGAAAGGGATCTTTATGGGAAAATAAGAGTCCGAGCAATTCAGAAATCAAAGTTAATGTGAAGCTGAAGTTCAAGTGACTGGAGAATAATTATTTTAAGATTGTGGATAAATTGAGATTATTATTAAAAGCCTTATAAATGGGCTGCTGCTATCATAAGATTCTGTGTAGAAGGAATAACTTTGTAATATTTAAACTTTTAAAAAAACCTAATTGAATACTATTCAATATTTAAAAGAAATATTCAACAAGCAGAAATATAATTAAATAATTTCAATGTATAGAAAGTCAAATGCAAAAATACAAAATAATATAAAAAAACACTATAAAGTTAAAACAAATTCTGATAAAAAAAATTATTATTATTAGAAAATAATAATTCTGCAAAATTATTTAAGGGTGGAAAAGACAATGTTTAATGCCAGACAAATTGTAAAAAGTAAATAAATAAATTAATTAATTAATTTTCAAATAATTCTTGGAAAAGTTTATTTAATGATAAGATGAGTCAACAAGTCCGAATAAAAGGGACCTGAACATTGTGTTTTGTGCCATGAATTTTCTAAAAGAAATAACACACAAGACAAATTAAATAATGTTTTGCCCTGGGGACAGTAGAACATTTCAAAAAAAGTTTTGTCAAATCAGAGTTTGAGTGATTAGAAAATAATTATTTTTAGAATGTAGATAAGTTTAAATTGTTGAATATAAGTATATACTTGCATTTTACACAATTAAAACTAAAATTAAATTTATTTAATTTAAAATGTAAAATGTTTAAACTAATTGTGAAAATTAAAAGGACTGATTGAAAAAATAACTTTAAAAAACTGGTGTATTTAACTATATGTTATAATCCTTTTTAGAATTTAAATAACAATTCACCACTGACAATCTTATTTAGAAAATAGAATGCTTTAAAAAAATGAGAAACAAAATTTTGGGGGTAAAAATATTATAAAAAAAATAATAGTAAAATATATTACTTACTGGTAAAAAGGTAATAAACAGTAACATATTGATATAAGAACAAATTATAAATTCAAATATGCATGCATAAATGAAGTGGGTAATGTTAGAAATTTTTGAGAATGTAGTTCTTTTTTTTTTTTTTTTCCCACAGCAGAAAATTCTGTGAAATATAATGTCAAACATTCATATATATCATAACATTCATAATTCATACATATCATATGCTTTTCAGTTACAAATAAGGAGCATTATTCCAAATCTATTTATTTATTTTTACTTCCTTTTCTGCTGTTATAAATTTGAAATGACACAGATCTCAAAGAATATTTCAGTAAGAAATGAACGTACAATTGCATATTTTATGAATATCTTGCTCTTTTTTAAGTGATCCAGTCAGTAAATAGTTGGAAAATAAGAAGTGCAAGACTAACTTTTAGATTATGACTAAGGTGAATGATAAAATGTCATCATACAATTTGGACTTCAGCAACCGAGTAGAAAAATGTTGCCCCCCTCTTTCAAGTCACTGACAAATGAGATCTGGAATCCATTGAGCACCCCGTGATGCTACCTATTCTAATTTTCTCTCATTAACCTTGAACTTATCCCTCACCAACTTATTCTCTATCAGAAAATAAAAGCTAGACTATTGACAAGGTGATTAGGGGGTGAAAGATGGTGAAGGATGAAGGTGAAAGATGAAGCATTCTATTATATTAAATATCTGTAATGCTCTACTTCTATTTTTGAAGCAGAATCTTATTATTAATAGAAGTAAAATTATGATTATTTCATATTACTGAGCTCTTTTCTTTTCCCCCACAAATATAACCCATTAACTTAAAAACAATACTTATAAATAGTGTTATTTGTTATAGAACTGTTAAATTAAACCTCATGAATATATTTGCAAGAAAATTTCACCAATTCTTATAAATTATATCTTCATAACACATTTTTAAAACAGTCTTTCCTAGTTAATTCCCAAGCTAAAGAGTGGATCACAATGAATTATGAGAAAAAAAGATAACAAAAGAAAGCATATTACAATCAAATGGCTCTTAATAGGTGGCATTAAATAATAATTCAAAAATAGTATATCTTCTTTCTAGAGTTGTAAGTCAGAATTGTGCTACAAAGATTGTTAACTACACGATAGTTAACAAATACATAATTGAATGCCAATTTCAGTTTACTCTGAATTTTGCTAAAATATATCGATGTATCAAATCAGTAAAACAATAACTTTAAAACCCATAAATTAAAACACTGGCATAAAATTTTACAAATTAAACAACAGATAGCATAAAACACATAACTAAGGAAGAAATCAGCCATGGCTCTAATAAAGTAAAACACTCTAGTGTTCTAGAGTTTGATTAATATTTTAATCAAAAACAAACCTATACCCTGTTAAGAAATAAAATAGCAAGAAAACAGTATAGTTTGTTTAAGATGTAAGTATGCAGTTGATACATTATGTTAAGAAAATTTTGTTTGGAAATATAAAATAAAATAGAATATTTGCAGATTGAATTTTATTTAAGGAACTGAGTGCTTCAAGGGAGAAAAAAGTCTAAAGAATGTTTGAGAAAATTCAACAAGAAAGAAGAAATTGAGGTCACAAAAATTCTGAAACATCTGTTAAAATTAACAGGGGTACAGATTTAATTAAATATTCACTATGGTTTAAGTATTTGAAATTAAGAGGGGAAGATTTGCATCAGATTTATCTCTAGTGTCATGAAGGAAAAGGAGTATTGGGGAGGCTAACAACAAAAACAGTTCTTTTTTCTTTTCTTTTTTTTAAAACTCAATTTAGTGCTTTTAAAAATACTACAGATTTAAAAAGGGAATTGATCCACTACAGTTCAAAATTGAAGCCCCAGTGAAAGATTTCAATAATGTTAATGTGGAAAAAAAAGTGATTTTAAAAATAATACTATAAACATTTTTATTTTTCTTGCAACAACTGCATAAAACTAATTATTTTAGGCATTGAATATGCATTTTAATAGCACATCAAATATAATAGCAATGGTGTTTCATATATATAACTCATTTGCAGAAGAAAAGCAATTAATAAAAATAGCACTATAAAGGTGATTTCATTAACTAAATCTTGCACAGTTAAATAATAATCTAAAATATATAGTAATGCACTTGTTTAATAATTTTCTCTCATAGAAAGAAAACATATACATATAAGGCATGTAAACAAAATAAAATTTAAACCATAATAACAGTAAATATTTTGATGCTTTTTGAAAATTCTAAATAGTAGGTTCAATCAATAAAGAGAGGGGGGGATGATAATTATGACTTTTTAGTCGTATTCTTAAGCTCCTTTATTATCTGTAGATGAAAACTCCTTTTAAAATTTGAACATATTATTATATTATTTTAAAATTCACAATGCTTCGAAATTTTAAGAATATCTCCATGCTACTGAATAAACAGTGAAAAGAATTATATCTTGTACTAGTATTTGCAAGATATATAGTAAGTCAGTTTGATGCATTTCATAAATATTTAACAGATTTCAGTTTATCTATTTGTGTTAATAGGTTAGGTGTATATAAAAAGTTTGAAGCCTGTACAATAAAAAGAAATAAACAATGCACCATAGGTATCTAATATGAAATCATTCTTAATAATTAATACCTTCATTGAGACAAACCTTTTTGTGCTTTTGGTTGAGATGAAGACTTTGGTTTCTTTTTAGGTGGTTCCCTCTCCGACACATTCTTTTCTTTCTTCTTACTTTCAACAACCGGAGTTGACAGAGCACGCTTCTTAAATGCTTCTCTTTCTCTCAACAGTGCAGGATCCATTGCAATGTCTAATTTTATAATAAAAAACCAATTTGAATTATTCAATAAATAACAAATGTTCCATCCTTCTTTTTACAATGAAGATGTAAATAATAAGTTTCTTATCTATTACAGTCTGAGTTGCTATATAATATTTATCTAATTATGAATAAGTTAAAAAAATTTATTAATTTATTATAAAACATAATTCTACACACATTGACTTCATTCACCACGCAGACATTAAGTTATCATTCCTCATTATATTTCTATTTTGTAGTTGTTGATCTAAATTCTATTAAATTTCTGTCTAAACATAAATAAGCAATTGATAATAAAATGTTTCAATAAATTTGGACAGATATATTGTAGCTAATAAAAGTTATAATAAACTTATTAGTAATTCCTTGTATTTTATATATAAAAGACAGCCAAATAAACTGAAGATTCATTAAATGTAATAACATATGCATTAACTACCAGACTGCTAAATTCCTAATAAAAAAGTGAAAGAAATAAAATATGTACTGGAAAATTTTTATATTTCAAATCATAATTTTTACACTGTTAAGGTGAAAAGGATTAAAAATTGAAATAGAATTAAATGAAGGATGGCTCAATTTGGCAGTTGACAAAAATCGGTATCAAATGAAAAAAAAACGTTTAAAATTTAATGCATATTCAACATGATTACTAACATTTGCTTTTAATTCTACTATTATCGATGTAATACAAACTATAAAATGCGCTATAATAAAATATTAAAATTTGATATTTAATTACATCGGCGATACATTAAACGTGTATTTTTGAATCAACGCAGTATATTTGAATATTTTATAATGAAACAACTAGTATTTTAAAGTTTAAATGAAAAAATATTTTCTATAAGTTTTTCACTGATATAAATTCAATAATATAATACTGAATTCTCATAACAGGCAATATATCTTTATTATTCGCTGCTTTCATACTCTGAATTGACTTCATTCGACTACTGAACTTTAAACTAGAATATAATATTTACTTTCTTGTAAATGTGACATTGTAATTTTGAATTAAAAGAAACTTGAGATGTAAAAAAAAAAAATCAGTTACAAATATTCTATTCTGAGATCATCGAGTAGTAAAAATTGGCTTACTTAATTTCACAAAGTAAGTAAATTTTATTTACTTTATAGGAAAATATAATGTTGTAATAAATATAAAAAAATACTAAATTTAGTAACAGAATTTACTCTTTCTTTAGTATTTGGTCGAATATATTAAAATTCAACACCTTGTTTTGTTTACATCAACACGAAAGTGACAATTTGCCAGATTTGAAGTTTTATTTCTTTACAACTTTTTTACTCAACTCAAATATTTTTGCTACTGATTTAATTTTTGCTGTAAACCTTTTATACGCTTCAAAAATTTTAATTTTTATAAAAGCAAAAAATAGGTAAAATTTTGTTTTCTAATTAATAAAATTCATTCAAAAGGTAGTTATTATTTAAAATATTTCCCAAATATGTAATGAAAATATGAAATGAAGTGAATAGAGTTCGAAACAGAAATGACTAATAAAACCGAAATCCAGGAGGATGAGACCAGCGGATGAAAATCTAGCTCCTCCTCTTCTGCATTGCGGATGCAGACGGAGATGCCCGAGATAAATCATGAAATAATAAACAACGCACAACCATGATAGACATCTTTAAAATACCATAATGTTGATTTTTAACAATGTCTTTACCTCATTTTAATAATATTTTACCCCTTCCTTTTATAGTGATAGTAAACTGAAAAAATGTAACATATTTAACGAAATTCTTTTTATCTCCTGTTATATCTTGTAGATGACATTTACAAATTATTTTTAAAAATGGGAACCAGAGCAGCTGCCTGTAAGTTCTAATAATTATTTTATTAAAATGTTTAATATTTTTATTTTAATATTTGTGGTAAATTATTTATATCTTAAATTAGATTGTTAGTGAATATCTTTGCTCATTTCACATTTTTTTCTTATATTATAAATATGAAAATTCTCTTAAATTTATATATTTTTATATTAGTTAACATTTTTAATAAGCTTTAATATATTATAATAATATCGTCAAGTTTAAATTATTAAATATTTTGATCAAAACAATTGGAAATTGTATTGACTATATTTATTTTGCGCATCAAGACAGATTTTTATAGACAAGAATTTAAAAAATTCATGATGCTATTTATTAATTAATATATGAACATTCATATATTATGAGCATTGTAGTAAAATTTAAAGATCTGTTTAATTTATAAATTTGGTTATAATACTCTGCAAAAAGTAAAATTTTTTATTAATATGAAACATTTAAAATATGTTAAGGTCTGAATTATTGACAACTAATAAAATTCTGAATATATGTTATTCTCATGTAGAATATTAAATATCTTAAAATCTGAATTACTGAGAACTAATAAAATTCTGAGTAGTTATTATTCTTATGTAGAATATTATTACTTTATTTTTTAAAAGGTATGTCGACAATATTTGCTGAGGATAATTTTAAAACATATGCATTAAAATAATGCAAAGTTTGTCCAATTCTTTTATCTTCATTTCAAACCTTATTTGAGATTTTATTTTCTAAATCTCTTTCTTACTGCTAAAATATAAATAACTAATGATTTTTTTTTGAAATGGCTATTATTAAAATTCTTTTTTTTTATTATTATAATTAAAAGGAACTAAAACTTTTTTAATTTTAGGAAAAAAATTTAAAAGACTATACACAGGTTTTTAAATTCTGCATGAGTTATTCATTCTTATGTTGATAAAAATTAATTAATATTAAAATTGTTACTTAAAAAGATTCCATATTTTTGCAAATTTTATCTCATATTAAAAGTAATTTTTGTTACATATCCGTAACTAAGAAAAACCCCATGCATAGTTGTTATAATTATCAAAATTCTTATTATTTGTTATTGTTTAACATTTTTAGTAACATACAGAATTCTAATCAATTTTAATAATTTCAGTTACAGCAAAAATCCACAATTTACAGCATTACAATGGAAGGATCAAGCATAACTTGTTACCTCTACCATCCGGGGATGACGTAGCTAACACTTTGAAGTATTTTTCACAAACGCTTCTGAGGTAATTTTGATTTTAATTTAGATCAGTTGTGATATTAATTTATTTTGTAGAAAATGTAAATATTTAATTAAAAAAATTTGAATAACTTTGCTCAGTGTGTTTTCTTATTTTCTTTCCAGTGTTTTAAAAGATGTGCCAAGCATTTCTTTTGATATGCTCCGTTCTCCGGAGAAGGATGCAATCCGCACATCCCTTTTCCCTAGTTTAGATTATAAAACACTTCATCATGCCCTTGTTGAGCTAGTCGACGCTGTGCCTCTGGTCCAACATGGGGCACATGGTAATAATTTTTTAAAGTATTTTTAAGTAAGTGCTAATATAATATTGCGGACCATTTGTGTTTTAACTGTTCATTTTGATTGTAAGTATGGACAACCATAACCAAACAAGTTTAATAAAGGGAACTAGCATATAAAAAGAATGTCTTTGAACCTATTGATAAATTTTCATGAGTGAAATATATTTAAAATAATTAAATAAATGGCTGTTATTTAGATGGATTGAAATCTAATTTCTTTTATGGTCACATTGCTAATGTTGGACTTATGATTTTTACTGTCAATATGGCAATTAAAACATTCAAGCTAAATTAATTGTTTATGTTAGCAGCTATCTTGCTTCTTGATATTTCTTTTTAATTCTATTTTATCTAAAATTTGGTTTTAAGAATGAAGGTCTAGGAAAAAATGCATTTATGTATATATGTGTAAATACATGCAACCAACATTCATATTAAATACATCCAAAATAGCAATTTAGGGTATTTTTTTAATGTAAGATTACTTATTGTTTTAGTGCATAATTTGGTTACTATTATGCTAGTAAAAAGATGATGATATTTGGGTATTTATCTTCATGCCAATTATTATAGAGCATATAAAATATCACTGAAAAACTATACTCAGCATTTCATAAATTGGCAGTATAACTAGGTTTGTTGATGAAAATTCAGTTTTTCCCCAACATTATTTTTTGTTAAGAAAATTTAATTATCTTTTTTTGTATAGTTTATTCTAAATTTTTATTACATTAATATTAAGTTTTAAGAAAAATTATAATATTTGACAATATTTAAAATGAAATAGACAGTCATAGTTTCTTTCTCTTTTAATGAATATTATTATTAATAATTAAAATCTATTTTTCCCCAGAATTTTAAAACTTGACCTTGAAATATTAATAGCCCAAAAGTTTATAATTCACTTTCATACTTGTGTTTTGCTTGATTGGTACTTAACTGAATTTAATATTATCTTGAATATATTAATCTTTTTTTCATAGCCCTTGGATATACCATACTGCATACTCTTGCATGTCTAGTGCCATTTCTTGAACATGAGTTAATGGATACTCTCCCTTACTTAGTAGCCTCGACAATGACCGTCTTTCCTAGCTCCTTACACAAAGATATCATTGATATGCTGTGCAACCATCTTCTCCCATTTACTTTTCGTAAGTCTCTTAACTTCTTATAAGTATGATAGAAAACTTATTTATTTATAGTGCTGGATTAATATGCTTTTATCTTATAGGAGCTGACCCCAAAGAAAATAATGAAAGTTATGCTAGTATGTCCACTGTTGCTGTATTAATGTTGGTTTTCCAATACACTGATTGTACAGGTACATGTTTTAATCATTATTTCTCTTAGAAGTAGTAGTAAAAATATTCCTTACTAGAAGTAATATTAATAATTCAGTTGTTATGAATTTTAATTTGAAAATACATATATCATGTTAGTTGCTGGTTATGAAAAAAAATGTTAATCAAAAAGATTTTGTTTTTGGCTTATCATGTTATGTTAATTAGGTTGTATATATATATATATATATGTGCACATATGTGCATGGATGTGCATATGCATTTATATAGCTGAAAAATTAATTATTATATGACAACTAATTTTTGATGTGTTTCACAGAAAGTATATTGATTTTTTTTTCTTCTATTTTTTGTAAATTTTCAAAAAAAAGCATAAAATTTTGTTTAAAAAATTGCAGATGTAAGTTTTTTTGTTACTTTTTATGCTAGCATTCTGTTAAAAATTAAGTAAGCTGCTTATTTTTTATCAGTCTGTAAAAATGTAGTTAATTTATATAAATTCATCAGTAAAAAAAAAATTGATTTTTTAAGATTATTTTAACACATTAATATTTGAATTTTTTTTAATAATTATCAGAAAAGTCAATATCACATTCATTAAATAATAATATTTATTTTATTAGAAATAATAAATAGGCCCTGCTGCCAGTCTAAATTTGCTTCTAAAATAATATATGATGTTTATGCTCTGTTATTTCTTTTACCTTCTGAAAATATTTTGATAACTTCTTATATTGAACAATATAATAATATTGAAGTAAATTTTTAACATATGAATTATTTAAATACCTTAAAAGTAACCTTATGTGTTTTTTATTTATTTATTTTGGTAGAAATAAAGTAAAAACATGAAAATGTATAATTTTTTAGATTAATATTTACTACTAAATATTAAATTTTATTTTTTATTTTCCTTTAAGATTATTGTCTCAATTATAATTGTTTCTTCTTTCTTTATAATAACATTTTTAGCTGATCGTACTGTATATTTGTTTAGCTTTCCACTGTCAGGTATTGGAGTGTCTCATGAGCCTGAAAAATGATATTGTGAAAGTAAGAGCATTTGTAATTTCACCAGCACTTTGATAATTGTTTAAAAATAATCAGTGATTTTTAAATTAATAGAAAGTAAAAATTGTAAAGTATGTTACATTGTTTCATTATTTTTAAAACAATTTATATGATCATAATTTTTATTATAATCAAGTTGGTAACTATTTCATGTTTGCAACAAATATAGAAATTGTTTGAAAAATTTTCAAAAGCTCGAGAAACTTGAAGAGATTTGAATGAACAAAGCTTGAGAGATTTGAATGAACAATAATAGTCAAATTATTGTTACGTTTGTTACTCATTTACAGAAATAATAAGTCCTGCATTGCCATTTTCTTTCTAGAATACAATTCTTAAAAATAGTAAAAAGATATTAACCGTTGAAAGTATGTAAATAAATAAACTAATGCATAAACTAATATGTTGATCATATAGTAAGCAAAAAAACTTAAACATATTTTGGCCTAGCATGCGGCAAGAATTTTGATGGATATGCATTAGAGTTATAAAGTTAAAGTGCATACATATAATTCAATTATACCATAATTTGAAATCTTGAATTAAATTATTTTTTCCAAATCATTGATGTTTAAATCATAATCACTATGAACTATATTATTTTTGACTGCATCAAACTATAATTAAAAATCCTTTTTCAGCTCTCCCATCTAATATTAAGGTGCTTTCAAATAAAAATTCTTTAATCAAAAAAAAAAATTTTATGTAATTCTATATTTTAGAATATATAATTAAGTATGATTAGCAAAAGCAATTTTCAGGATTACAAACAATGTTACTGCAACTGGTTTCTGTTTGCTTTTTAACTTATTTTCATTGTCACACTCAATATAATAGAAATAGTAGTTCATCTCCATTCCCTCCAGTTTATTTGTATGGATGTGATTTTGATGTACTTCTAGAAAACAAAAATAGCACAGATATTTATTGCATTTTATACATTTCTTTAAATGCCTCTGAATCTATTCATAAAACTACATCTTAGTGGCACATAAATGAATAAACATGGATAAACAATATATTTACTTTTGGTATATTGACTTACAGTTAAAAAGACTTAGTATAGCACTGAATGAAAAATATTTTGCATTTAATTTTGAAAACTCAAAATTTGATCATTTCATTATTTATCTAAAATTATGCATTATTTTCACCCATGATGGTTTTTTAAAAATTGCCTTTCAGTTTTCTGTCTTACTAAAAACAAGGGTATTGTATAATTGCTTTGAAATGCTGGTAGTTTTTTATTGTATATTATTTCATTGCTTTAAATGTAAATGTGGAAATTCTATTTTCTGGTTCTGGATGGAAAAGGAAGAATTTGCATTGCCATATAATGAATATTATCTAGAAATGTTTAATGCTTCTTCAGGAAACAATATTTTTTTTAAGATCTTCTATATGCAATCTTCTATATTCAATATAACTTTAAATTTAATAGTTCTTTATTTCCTGCAGTAATGTCTACATTATACTGTGATTCTACCTAAGATATAAAATTAAACATTTTATACTCATGGTACTATTTATGGCTTTTTATACATTAATTTCAGTCTGAGTCAATCATTGTGCATAAATTATTTAAGCTAAATTTTCTATGAGATGCAAATAAATATCAAAAATCTTTTTGGTGCAGTTATCAGAAATGTTTCATTGGTGATTTCAATTTCAGAATTCATAATTTAGATTTAATTAATTAATTATTTGAATGACTTTTTTTTTGAATTTATGCTTTATAAAATACATGACATTTCTAAAAAAATGTTCAAATTTATTAAGCTCTTTATAAAATATTTATATGATAGCATTAAAAGTTTCAGATCCTTTTATATTAACATAGGAATTCTTTTTGAAATTAGATGTTAAGCTCTGTTCTGAAATACATAGATAAATTTTTATCTTTTAATACATTTTATGTGGATATATAACTTAATTAATTTTGTAAGGATCTTCTTTGTGTCATTGCTCATGGGACAGCTAAGGCCCGCTGTCATGCTGTGGAACTTCTATTTCAGTATCTTCCCACTCTTAATCCTGCTCTGCTGGATAGGAAAGGAATTGGTAATAAGCTTAATGGTGTGTTCTTTTGAATTTTGTATATGTGTTTGTGTGTGTGTGTAACATTTGTCGTTAAGGCTTTTAATGTTAATTGCATACACTGTGGATAATGAATTGGGCTTATCAATAAATATTAGATTTTTTATTATGTTGACAATTATGAGCAATGGGAAGTAAACTATTTAATGTTTAAGGAAAGAATTTTTTTTTTTTTTTTTTTTTTTTTTTTTAGTGAAACGAAGCATATATTTATGTTAACAAGGAAAGAGTGCCTTATAAAATATTATTCGAGAAGTTGTATTTGACTTGAATTGAAAAATACAGGTGTTACATACACTGTAGTCAAGGAATCAAGTAGCTTAGGAAAATTGTAGTTTGGTTCATCACATATGCAAAATTCTCAAAAAGTTATGGTAATCCTTTCCAAATTCTGTATTAGCCTAGACTGTAGAAATTTAATTTATAGATAGTTCTGAAGTAGTCCTATCATTTTTTTTCACTCTCTCAAAAAGTGTATTTTATTATTATTCCTATTTTATAATATATTTGTGAAGCATTTTAAAAATTTATTTTTAAAAATTATTCTGTAAAAAGTGAATGATAATAATGAGTTTCATTATTTTTAATTGGCAAATTTATAAATCATAAAATAAGGGTATTATTTTTTAAACTTAGTGAATAAACAATTGATTGAAATTTTTATGGCATAAAGAAAAAGATTTTTTTTTTTACTATTTTATAATAATAAGCTAATCTACTGGGTAAAAATAAAATCACAAATCTGTTAAAATTAAAATTCGCAATTCTGTTTATTAATTAAAATTATTCTGTTTATTCTGTTTATTAATAATTTTTAATACAAACCTCTATCCTTTTTTGTATGTATGCAATTTCAATTGTATTTCTTTTTATTTTCTCATAATTTTTACTTTGGGGGGGGCATGAATTTTTATCTCAAAAATGCTTTTCTCGTTTCAAGTCATTGAAAAAAGGGATCTTTTGTCTCTCACAGTAGCCTTTGAGGCACCTTATCTCTTATTTTCAAAAAATTTAGACATCATATATGCAGTACAATAATGAGATAATTGAGTGAATCTATTTACAGAATTTCTACTTCCCTTTCAATATAAACCACCTTTAGGTTTATTATGCAAGAGAATGAAATTATGTTTTTTTTCTCAATATAATTACCTTAATATATACAGAAGGGGAGGGGGAGGAGCTTATATTGCAGCATCTGTACCAATTGTAAAAAAAGGATTAATGTTGTCTACAATTTTTTAAAAATTACAAGATTTCCTATAAAGGTCATGTAATTTTCAGTTCCTATTTATAAATTCCATTATTTTTCTCTTTTATAATTTAAAATTCCTAAAAAATTACCCTTTTACCTACCTTTAGCTAAGAGGAAGTCTATAATTTCTTTGTATTTTTATGAATTTGTTGAGCAAAAACTTGAATTATTCTTTATAAAAAAACAAAATCTCCTATAATAATTATTTCTGCATAATCATCTTTTTTCTCCTTTAACTTCAAATTAAATTGCAGAACATGAAACAGCTTTGAATATAAACTACTGAAATTACTGAAACAATGAAAAAATCTAATGTGTATGCATTTATACATAAATAGTAAATTAAAAATCAAAGTATTTTGAAAATACTGTGATAAATTTATTAGATATTAATTCTGTTTTTGTAACACTTAGATCTTGCAGTATTAAAAGCATATACATTTATCTTTTCTAATTTTACATAATCTAATTTTATTTTCATGTATTCTCTTTTAACAATAAAAATATAATTACATTTAAAAATAAATAAATGATATATTTTCTATTATGCAAGTTCTAAGTAAATATGAAAATTTTATTCATGTCTAATAATTAACAAACTGTCTAATAATTAGGATAATAATTATGCCAATATTTTTTTTAAAAACCAAAATAATGTTATGTATCTTTTTATTATGTAAAGAATTGCTGAAACTTTTCTAATGATATTCTTAGGGAATATGATTTAAAGGAATTGTTTTAGATACTGTTTTGATGAAGAAGTATTTGAAAATAAATTTTCAGCCTTTCTTAAAAAAATGATAATACATTTTAAAAATAAAATTTGTTTTTTTAATACCAAACAAAAAAAACTTTATAATTAAATTGGCCAATCAAGATTTCATTAATATTTTATTAATTTTTACTAATTTAATAAAAAATAAAAGAAAAATCTAGGCATTAAATAATGTAATAAATTAATACAGCTTGAAGAGAGGCAATACATGAAGTTTCATGAAGATCATCACTTTATGTTGAGGTAAGAAACAATTTTGCAACGATTGTGTCCATTTAAATAATATCATTTATTCTAACATAAAGACATTTAATAGATTGCAAAGGAAACTTTAAAGCTATGAGTCAAAATCAATCATTTTCACTGTTATATAAATAAATACTTTCATTAAAAATAAAAGGCCAAAGATTTTTGTTTTTGGATATTTTCTTTGAAAATGGTTTTGTAAATTTATATTTTATGTTTTGCAATATTTTTTTACTAAGACATACAAGAAAAAAGTAATAAAATGAAGATCTGAATTTTTAGTGTTTTTATACAAAAAAAAAATATTAAAAATGTTTTGTATTTTTGAACTTTTGATTAAAAAAAATATTTTTGAGTCAAAGGTAGACATTTTCTTGATATGTTTTGTAGTTTTCAAGCTTTATATTTTGTTGTATTTCAGATAGCATCGTTTTTTTACCCTTTTTAGTTTTGTGTGAATTGCATTTTTTTTTCAACCATTGATACCTGAACACTAATAGAAGAAATAGTAAAACAAATATACAAAAGCGCATCATATGCATAATAAAAGCTTTTGTAATTGCTAGATTGAGACAAAGGCATTCATGCTCTTGTTATGAGTGGTGCTGAATTATTTTTGCTATTGTCTTGCATCTCCCTTATTGCAGTTTGTAGTATTATAGTATTGTGAAGTGTTTCAGTGTTTCTTTTGCATCATATTGTGATGTGTTGTGTATTATGCACTGTTTCTATTTTTTTATAACCTCTTTCAGCAATAAATATTTTTTATTCCATAATACAGATATACAAGGTTCAGCAAACTTCAGTTTTTCTCTTTTACAGCTCTGTAGAAACCAGTTAATATTGCATTTCCTATCCAATTTTGATTTTAAATGTATTGCTTTCAAAGGTCTTGAATTCTGCTTCATCTTTATATTGAAACATCTCCATGTGGTTTTATTCAATTTATTGTGACTTTTTGCATCTTAACATTTGCTTCTATATTGTTTTATATTGATATGCTCCCTGATTGTGGCTGGTTTTGCATTTTGTTGTTTGCATACTTTTCCTTAGCCTTGTGAAGAATATTTTGGCCATAGACAGTACTTATCTGAAATATTTTCATCCTAATTCCTTTTTAATTATGTAAGGATTTGCTTTTACGGTTTTTAAAAGTTGAAAAATTAAGTTTGTTTTATACTAGTTAGCATTTTTTATCTTCAAAATGATGAACAGAAAAAAAAATGTTGCACATTAGAAAAAATTATAAGCTTAGTGTTTCAAGAAAATTATGCATTTACTTAAGGGGAAAAAAGAAGAAAAGAAACTGAAACATTATACACTTCTCTTTAACAAAAACTGCCTCAGATGGATAATCAGGAAAGGATTACCATTTTTTATTCAAAACTTTTGCTGCAGGAAATAAATTTCACCTGAACCCTACAATCAATCATTTCAGCACCATAAATATTGTCAATGTGTGCTTCTTAGGGAAATATTTTATAACTGCTAATTGACACAGCATCTATTATTTACAGAAATTATTCACTTTGAACTTGTCTATCCATTAATTTGAATTTCATTGGCAAAAAAATTGTTTATATGCAATTAATAGCATCAAAATTCCTTAGGTAAATTTCAATAAAAAAGCAAGCGTATTATTTAATCATATTTTAAATATTAATATATATCAATCATTTAATTATTGTTCAATTCATTCGATCAAGAACTAAATTTTATATCATTTTCCAATTACAATTACTTCTTCTTTTTTGGCTTATACCTGCTTTTTTTCAAAATAGCTATTTTCTTCAGACATTGCATAAAATCAGCTATTACTTTTTTGCTTGCTGATCGTTAATGACTAATCCTATAAGCTGCAAAGACAATTATAGATCCATTCCTCATAAAGTAAGTGTATTAATGGTAAGCAGATGTAAATGTAAGGAGCTGAAGCTTGTTGAATCTGTGCTTAATTACTTGAGGCAATGTCTCTGAAGTGTGTGTTTGTCTCCTTTCATGCATTCACTGTTGTCCCTGGTAGGGTGGCTTCTAGACTCTCTGTGCACCCTCACCTGTCTTGTTCTCTTTCCTACTTTCTCTCCATCTTCTGTGTCACCTTCCCTAATGCCTCAAGGATCAGGCCATACTGGTAAGGATTCTTCACTCTCTCTCTTCTCCACTCTCTTCTTTCTTTCTTTCTTTCTTTCTGGCTTTCTGTTTATCTTTACCTGCTTTTGCTTGCACTTCTCTTCTATGTATGCACTCTTACAAGTGTACAAGGTTTGCTCGAGAGGTACTCGTAGAAATAAATGTACAACTAAATCACTGGCTAAAGATCCTGAATTTTATGATACATATTTTTGTAGGACTTTTAAAATCAGTATTGGTTTTTCTAACAGAATGTTTAATACTGGTCATATGTTTATTTTTATCGATCTTTTAAAAAACATTAGATTATAGATAGGATTACATTCTTATAAAAAAATTTATCATTGGATTACCTGTAAATCTACTTTAAACAAAATAGAAAAAATCATTTAAATTCATTAAATTGATTCTAATAAGCTGTTATTTCCCATTGAAAATTTCTGTATTATTCTTAAAGAATTATTGTTAGAAGGGTGGGAATAATATATAAGATCAATTCTATACCACTGTAAATGATAAATAAATATATTCTTCAGGTATAAAATTTATTTTTAAGTGAATTACTAGTTTCACATCTTAAGAAATGTATTTTTTTTTATCTAAAATAAAATACCATTTAAAAATATGTCAAATAATATTAGTTTTATAAGAATGAAAGAAGAGCCTTGCTCTAAAAAAGGTAAATTAATCTTTTTTATTATTTAAATTTTTTAAATTATACTATCTAATTAAAGATACAAAATTCAACATTCATATAAATTTTGGATTACGATTTTTATAAAAAAATTCTATAATATTTTTAAATTTTACTTATGAATTTTATTCTTTAAAATTATCTCCTATTGAAAAAAAAATCATTATTTTGTAAAATTTTGATTTTTTTTCACATCAAAACAATGCTTAGAAATCATTTTTTTAATTCATAAAATGACCAGCATTAAAAATTCTATGAAAGCAGATAAGTTTTTCTCATAATAACTACATATACCCAAATCATTGATTTTAATTTTCATAAACAATTTTTTTTTACATTAGGTTGTAATGAATGGACTAATTTGTTGATGTATTAAAATTAAAAGAATAGGGCTAATGTTTATGTTAAGAAAGCAAAAAAAAAAAGGAATTTCTGAAAGTTCTACCAGTAACATAGCTTCATTAGCAAGCTTATTTACATTTAATTTAAAAAAATGATGGCATATATTCATACAATTTTATATATTGCTTACTGAGAGACTTTCCTTAATAATTCAAACTTTTCTGGTGTAGATATTTCTGAAAAAATCGTCTCATGATTGTATGAAACCTTTTTAACTTTAGATTTTTTTAAATATGTTTTTGATATTAATTGCAGAAAAAAAAACATTTTATTTATTTACTGTAAGCTTTTCATTTATTTGAAAGCATTATTAATCAATTGTATTCTGCTTCTTTATTTGGCATAATGATTTATTGAACATTTTTTTCTATAAATATTGAATTTTTTCTATAAAAAATAAATATTGAAATTGTTGAGATTCGAACTTGTTTTTCAAGATAAATATTCCATCTAAAACTTAAAATTAAAAAAAATAAACATTGAAATATATTCTCAGAAATACATTCATGTTCTTAAATAGAGTATCAAATTACTTTAATATAATTCTGCAATTTTTATAAAAATAAATTTCTTTTAAATGAAGGCACTTGTTTTCCCTGAGTAATTCAGAAAAAAACATAAAAGAAAAAAATCTTAGCTAGAAATTTAGTGGATTTTACATTGCAATAAGTCATTATTTTTAATACTTTGATAACTACTTATGAGCATACATATATTTTTTAAATTTTATTGCTCTAGGTAACTTATCATAAGTATTTAAGTTGCAAATAATCTAGAAACTTTTTTAAAAATGTTTTTCTTTTCTCTTGTCTTCATAGTGTGGGTACAATTGTGCTTTTACCTTTTTTGAATTTCTGTCCTGATTTTCATATTTTTAGCAAAGTGCTGATTAAAAAAGAATACTTCCCTTTACGTTCATGGTTTGAAAATCAGTATTAAATGCTGAGATGATATTCAATCAAGAAATTAATATTTTTGAATTATATATTGGTTAAAGTAACTTTAATTGTTAGTATTTTAGTTAGAATATTTTACAGCTATAGGATTCCAATAATATAGTTCCCCAATTTTTTAAAATTTTATTTGTAAAATTCATTTAAAAATGAGTATATGCCATCATAATTATTAATATAATATTAACACTATAAACACATTTTTAAACTTTTATTAATGGTGCAGGATACATTTACAATCACAATTCATTTTCAAAGCATCTACAGATTTTGGATGTTTTTAGCATTTGTACAGGCTGTATGGTTCATGCTTTTCTACCAAGTTTAATGTGCTGCATATTGTCTTTGCTTTCGATTTCGCTTTTAATTTTGGCTTGATGCATGTTAGATGTAGCTGTATGGATAAATGGGCAAAATGCTTGTTTGCTTTAGATCTATACTTTCCCCTTAATTAAATATTGCATTGTAGGTATGTTCAGAAGTGCTGCTGCAAAATCAGTGTTTTACTTTACTGTGGAACATGACATTGTATGTGTATGCAGAAATGTTTATTTTAGATTATATCACATTTTTTCATGCCACTTCTTTTATTATTCATAATGCATGCATTTGCTTAATGAATAGCATAGCAGAAATCTCAATTTCTTCAAAAATAAGAGTTAAATTTCTGATAATGTGAAATGTTTCTAAGATATCATTGGTAGAAATTAATATTTGATCAATGGTTTTAAAGTATGAGGAATACCAACCTTCAAGAACTGAAAAATATTTTTGAATGTAAAATGTTTATTCAAACCATTCATTGAATTTCTGCCTTTGAATCTTAGTGACTTTATATGTCCTATGCACATATTTTTATGCTTAGCTAAATATTTTATTTTTAATTATAATTGTTTAATGTAATCACAATGTATATTATAATTAATTAGAATATTTGCTTTAGTATATCTAAATAAAATTCATTAAAATCATTTCATGCATCCTAATAAAAGAGTGCAATTATTTATTTATTAATGAATGAATAGAAGTAAAATTGCATATAGATTATACAATCAAAATTCAGAAAAGGAGTGAGCATACTTGAAACATTAAATTTCTAGAATATTTTCATGTATGCAATTTCAGAATTTTTTTAAAATCATATATATATATATATTATTTTTTAATAATAAATTAATAATAAACATTTTTCTGGAATCAATCAGATTTGATGGTTGATATTTTTATCATATTCTGTATGTGATTACATTAAGTATTTTTGTTATATTTAGCAATTCTATTAGTTCATTAAATTTCTGTATACATTTTGTAGAAATATTGGGTTGCCTTGGTGTTTTCATTTCTAAATGATATCAAAACTTCTTGTTAGTTTTGATGCTAAAGACATTATAATATTTTAACCTTTTTTGTAAGGATGGAAACCACGGTCTTGTCAGCGGGAAGGCTGCTCTAGCATGTCTTCAAATGAAGCTGTGAAGGTACTAAATATTAATTTTATGGGTACATTACTTAGGGAATGGAAAATAATCCATCATGTTACTAATAAAAATGTTTTGAAAGATTTTTTTTTATCTCCAAATGTAGGAATTGTTTTTAGATATTTAGTTGCATACATTTTGTAGTTTTTTTTTTCTATATTAATATTACCATTCTGATTTTCTGCTCAATCATTAATATAAGATGCTCAATCTATAGATATCCAAAGATACAAGCCTCTAGTCTTAGAATTTGAATGATTGTTTATGAGTTTCAATTTCATCAAATAGTGCATCTCCTCTAACTTTCTTTCAACAGCCATATAGCTAAATATGGCTGTTGTTTCATTAAGTTCTGCAAACCCAATCCAATCCTCAAACTTTTTTTCTGGCTGATATAGTTAATTTGATCACTACTTATGACTCTGCAGATGTTCAAATGGTAATCAATCTCTTGTGAAATACATTATTAGGAATTATGTTAGTGTTACGTCTTTTCAATTCATTGCAATGACGAACATTTTACTTACACTTAATTATTTAATATCCGGCAGTCTATATTAGCTGTTATGATGTTCATGTGATGACTGCCAATAAGCATGTGGTAGATGTAGAAAGTAGCCTGAAGCAGTTGTTGATAATGTAGATCATGATTTTGAATTGTAGATAATGTTGCATGATTTTGATCAAATATTTGATAATAGACTTGGATCATTCCTTTATTTATGAGACAAAACCCACTTAAATATCTAAATGTAATTGAGTTTAAAGAATTTCTTTTTCATAACTTTACCTTCGACACTTTGTATTTCTAATAAAATTTTACAAAATATTTGTGCCAAGTGTCTTAATTTCTGTACAGTTAAAAGCAGTTAATTACTTTAATTTTTAATAATATTTTATTATATTGATATTCAACACAAGGAAATCTACTAAAATGTTTCATGAAAGCAAACATTTTCTTTATGAAATATTAATATTGATTTTTAGATTTATAAAACCTACATATTTTTTCTCTCTGACATTAGATGTGCTTTGAACATTCAGTAGCAATTGCATCTGGCGAGCACCCACCTCCTTTATATATGTGTGAAGAATGTGCTGCAGAAGTAGAAAGAGAACATGGTTCAGATAATTTAGTTGATGTTTTGTTACCAATGGACAAAGTTTCAGCAACATGTGAAGTTCCCGTAAGTTTTTGTCAATTTTTTTTTAATGACTTTTATAAAATGCTTGGTTTAGAAAGCTGCATGATTTCATAAATATTTTCAGTAGAGTTTTTTTATAGTTTAATATCAGAAGTAAATTGATTAATCTCTTCAATTGAATTTTAGAGACCTGAACATGGAATGAATCGCATCAACAAAACTGCTCTGTAACTGCTAACTGACTGAAACTTTCATTTGTTTTTTTGTGCATGTTTGTAGATGAAATTTCTTGCTCTCTACATCCAGGATAATAGGGAATAATAGCCATTGTTGCTATAAATCCGTACCACTTACATCTTTTGAGTTCAAGTAAATTGATAATTGTTGAGCAGCATAATGTATAAAAAACAAATATAAAAATCAGCAATAATTAGGAAATTTTAAATCATGTTTCCTATAAAAAATGCTATTTAATTTAAAGTTTAATATTTAAATTTATTCATACGCATATATAATCTGAATTAAGAATTAAATATTTTATAATACTTTATGAAGATAAATAAAAGATCATTAAATAAATTTTCGTAAGCATGAAACTGAAGTATTTAAAAGTCGAGTGTAATAAAATAAATTTTAAAAAAATCCGCCACTAATTAATACAATTTTTTTCAAACAGGTTGGGCATTCTATGTTAAGTTTTAGAAAAAAGTGTTTGTGACAGGTTATGTGTTTAAAAATCTTATGAATATTAAATATATTACTTTGTGAAAAAAAATTTACTTAAAATGTTTATTATAATTTTAAAATTCAAATGTAAAAATTCCATTTAATTATAGGGAATACCTTCCTTATTTGGGAGGAGGGGATTAATTAAAAAAAATAAGGTTTTCCATCTTTTTAGCTTTATATTCTAATTATTACATTATGAAAATTATAAAGTCATTTAAATTACATTTGGTATTTACATTTGGTATTTTTATCAATTAAATTGATAATTAATTTACTACTTCATAAGTTTACTTCTTATTTTTGCCATCTTTGGTGATTGGAAAAATAAACTTTCTTTGCTAATTAAACATTAAAATCTGGTTGTATATCATCTATTTGGATTTGTTTTTTTAGCAAAATTGATACAATAAATGTGATGGAGACAGAAATTTATGCAAATATGGTTTATTTATCTCTAAGTATAATGTCAAAACAACAGAGTGAATTGTAACAATACGGATTGGAATGTTTGTTTACAACTGCCAATTTGAATACTAAAAAAATAATATACTTGTAAAACAGCTGCATATTCTAATTTATCTGTAAATGTTAGATAAAAACATAGAATGTTTTAAAAATTGAAACA
The DNA here is from genome assembly GCA_026543865.1 of Argiope aurantia. NCBI lineage: Eukaryota > Metazoa > Arthropoda > Arachnida > Araneae > Araneidae > Argiope > Argiope aurantia. Next base: position 316,739 of record JAPMOR010107823.1, on the reverse strand, counting down.
AATGAACAGAAAATGAAATGAAAATTTGCAAAAAATAAATAGTAAATATCTGAATTTCCAAAATATTAATTTTTAACAAGAGCTTTAAATCATTGCATCTTGTTTACTTTGCCTTATAGAAATAGTTTTTATTTATAATTTTATTCATATGCTTATGATTAAATGTTGTAATTTTTTAAAGTATTTTTAATAGTATTATTGAATATAGACATCTGCATATTTTTAAAACAAAATTATAGCACTAAAATTTGAAATAAAACATAATTTGACAAAAAAAAAGTTTATGGAGAACTTAATATTATGCAGCTTTGTGTAATTTGTATGAAATTTGTTTTCAATTACATTTAATATGTCTAGGACTGCAAAGCTACAGATAAATCTGCTGTTGCAACTTGTTTCTCTATTGAATGTGCCAAAAGAAACAGCCACCGTCCAATCAGATATTGTGCAGAATGTGTGTTGACATATCATAATGAAGAACAAGGAGCAGATCACATGCTTCATACAACAATACCTTCACCATGGAGCATGGATCTAGAAACACAATCATATATGGTCGAAGCTGTTGTAAGGTATTTATTGCAACAAATTTGTTATTAATTATGCTCCAATCATATTTAAATTTTATTTGTTTCAAATGAAGAATGTTTTCGCCCTCTAAATTATGGAGCATTTGATTTAACTTTAAATTTTTTCACTATTGTGGAAAAACTTATGAAGAAAAATTGTATTTGTCAGCAATCTACTTTAAAAACAGGTGTTACAGAGTTTATTAATTGGTCTTTGAATGAAATGCAACTTGCTAAACTGTTGCTTTTCTTCAAAGTTTGTGTGTGTGCGTGTGTGTCAACATTTTTTTTTTTTTTAGCTTTTCAATTACAAAAGAAAATCCTGTGATGAAGCATTTGATGAAACAATTAGAAACTATTTGAATTTTATTGTAATTTTGAAAGTATTGTCGAAAATTTTGTTAAAAGAATATTTTTTAAAAAATATCAAAATGCAGTAAGATTACATTATAATAAACAACTTTAAAAAGCCATTACATTAATTATGTATTTCTTTAATTTTAAAGGAGTAAATTTTGATTTAAATGTTAATATTTTAATTTTTAAATGGTAAAATTATTTTTTTACAATCATATTTTTGATAGTTACTGCAAAAAATAAAAGTAGAAAAAATCACTTCAAGGTGTATATTTCCACCTTCCAAAGTTTCGTTGTTCCAAATTTCATAACTCTAGGTTAGATGTTTGTATTATTGTGTCCCAACAAATAAAAAACTCACTGGCATACTCACATTCCTTTTTATTTTTAGTTGAATTGTGTAAGAAATGGAATTCTATTTGTTGTCTCCTGACAGTTTTGTTTTAGTCAATGTGTCATTAATTTTAGGCTTTAAAATGTTTAAAATTATATAATGTTTAAAATTGTAAAAAAACAATTAAAAAGTTGAATACCAACTATAAAAATGATTCCCTGAAACGTATTAAAATTGTTTTGAATTTACTAAAAATGACAATTATAAAAATAACTTATCAGTATTTCCCGTATATAAAAGTAATTTTCTGACCATTTAAATAAAATTGAAAACTAAAACCTATCTTAAAAAATATTTTTCTTATATCTTTTTGTTTTGTTTTAATGCTTAACAAAAGTTTAGAACCTGTGGCTTTAGTTTAATTTTTTCTGTTCTGTATCTTATACCATTAAAAAAGTTAGCAAAATAAAAATTTTGATTATTTTAACCTAATTAAAACTTTAGATAGCAGATCTGTATTTCTATTTGAAAGTACAATCATAATATAAAAATATAGTACAAAATTTTAAAATGCATGGTTTTGGGGACTTTGACTTTCTAAAAAAAACATCTGAGCATATTTTATTAGTAAATATTTCAAACTAAATTCTCAATTTTAATATTTATAAGTGTTGAAAATTTTTTTTAATTTATACATTTATGATTCATTCTTTTTCAGTTTGCTTCATGAAGCTGAGCCTGTTAATCAAAAGCATGCACAAGAGACCGGAAATGGGCAAGAAGATGGAGAAGAAAGTCGAGAAACTACTATCGTGGAGGAGCGCCAGTTATTGAGCAAATATGGTATCTGGCTTTTAGTTGGTCTTTGCACACCCAATGAGCACACGCCTGATGTGAGTGTTTATCCCTTCCACTAATTGAACTCTTAAAGTAAGAATTTCATCCTGTGTGAAAAAAAAAACTTTTTTTACTTTGTGGAAAATTGGTTATATATATTAAATTGCATTAAAAATGTTAAGGCTTACCAGAAAAGGAATACTTGCATTTATAGTCAGTTTTAACAAATCATTTTTAAGGATTTGTTCTTACTGTCGGGAAGTTTTCATTTTTTTCTCTCTTTAATTCAATTATTGTCTATTTTTCTGTGCTCATGAAATTCATTTTTAAATGAAAGAAGCTAATTAAACTTATTAAAACTTAAACACTTGCCCATTAAAATTTATTCTTCCTATTGATTATTGAACAAGGATTTATTATTTGATGAGTACCAAATGCTATTCTAAGAACTACTTTTTTGTACAAGATCTAGATTTTGACAAAGAAAGTATATTTCTAAATTAAGTGTTAGGGAATAAATACTTTGCTGTGTACAAATATGAAGGAAGATATGCCAAATAATATTCAATTCAAAATATCCATTTAATCTAAAATATAAATATCTATAAAGAAATGGTTGATTGAAAGCTCCTTGTGGATATCTTTAAATACTTGTTGAAAATTTAGATCCAGTTATAACTACATATACTGCTTTTTACTTAGCTATGCACGATCTATCAATCAATGCATTAACTCTTAAGTATTTGGAAAGTAATATGTTTGCTACATTCGATTCCTTAAGCTGAATGCAGTATGTATGGTTAGTAGATTATTTGTAATTCTTTTTGCTAGAACTTAATTGCATTGTGATTTTTTTTAATTATGAGATTAACAATAACAAAATTTCGTAATTGTGTGTCCCATTTATCTGTGAGTTTTTTCTCCCAAGCTGCTTTCTTATAAGTGAAAGGCATATTTATCAACAAATCTTGACAATTTTCAATCTAAAAGAAGAATTTGTTTATGAAAATTATGACATATGCACACTAAATGTTAACAAACTTCCTGAGATTGGGTAGTAAGCTCCAAGAATACATCTTCAAGAAAATAACTGATGGCTTAAAATGCTGTAATTCAGATAATTATGATTATTAATAAAGTTAAATTACATCAACTGTTTCAAATAGTCGTGTTACATATCTTTAGGCATGCAGAATTATATTATCTAGTACTTTGCACTATGAAGTCAGTGGAAATAATATGTTTAATATTTATTTACATAAATTATGATGAAACCTCAGGCTGGGTCCTTAATATGACTTCACTTAAAATAGAAGTCCAGTTATGTAAAATCATATTTAAAGTATAATGTTTTTCCTATACTAGCAGGGTTTGAATGGCAGGAACTCTCCAAGTACTTCTACAAGTAAACTACTGTACAAAAAAAATTACAAAAATTATGTCTACTACTACAATTATTACTAAAAAATATATGACTGCTACTGCATTTATTACTAAAAAAATTATGAATTGAAAGTTAAATCCAATTTTTTTTATTTCAGGAATCATTAGGTAGACTGCTGAGCATGCTTTTTCAATGGTTTCATTATACAGCTTGTCTGCCTGATGGTAAGTAAAGTATATATTATCTGCATAACATTTTGTAATTTGTTCTTTATTTTAAATATGTGCAATTGTTTTCTTTTTTATTTAGTTCATGAGTTGAGTGCTCTGGAACGCTTAAAGAAAGAGGTAATTTGTTTCCGTTTAATGAATTGTAGTATGAAATTGATATAAATTTCATCTATTTTTAATTATTTATACAGAATGGGTTACTTTTAATGTATTGTGCAAATCTTTCATTCTGATTTAAGTGTATTTTCTTTAAATTTGAGAAAAATCGATATTCATCGAATTGTATTTGTATTTACAAATTATACCTCAATGATGATAATAATTACAATATTTAACTAAAGGCAGAACTATCCATTAAATGAAGTAAAGAAATTGAATTTATGAGAATAATTTGCAGAATAATTTCATATGTTTATTTTGCAGAATAATTTCAACTGTTGATAAATATTTCTGTTATTGATAGCGATTTAAATATTTTATAGATGCTTCAACAAATAGCTTTCCTCTTGTAAAAAAAATTGCAGCAGGAGTGGCTCAATCATTAAATTATACAATTGTTAATTTTTTTTAGCTGCCGATTTGAATATTTAATTTTTGATTAAATTTTTATGAACAAAAAAAATTTATCTTGCAAGTTTTAAATCTAATTATGTAACTTTCTAATTTAGATATTTAGATTTCTTTCTTTCTTTTTAATCTAATTATCCAATTTGCATCATAAAATTTGAAAAATGATTTGATATTTCATATACAATATTTACTTTTATTTGGATATTATACATTATTCGGATATTATACATTATTTGGATATTATACAAACATATAATTGAGTTTTTGCATTTAAAAAATATTTATTTTTAAATTTATAATTCTTTGGGGAAAAGATAGTTGTTATATTATTAAAATTAAATGATTAAAAAAATTAAAAATATTAAAAAACTTTCAATTTATATAATTTTTTTAATCTATACAACATTGTTTTTCAGTATATTCATGGATGGTTGATGGAAGTTGTTAAAACACATTTTGAAGTTTTTGTTTCTTGTTTACTTCCACACCCAGCTGATTATGCAAAAGTTGGAGGTCACTGGTAAGATATTTTGACTTGCCTTTCTGTATCATTTATATAAAGTGTTTAAATGATAAAACATTTAAATTAAATAATGTGTACAAACATACAATTGATATGCCTATTTCTTGAGGTAGACATTGTACTTCAGTAAGCATTGCATTTATAAGTTTGTCAAAACTTCATGCAATTTGCTATTTAAACATCTAGTTATTGTTTTTACTTTATATTTTTAATATGACAAAATATTTTATTACTTTTGAAATGTGAAGATAGTTACATTTTTGAAAAATTCATAATATATATCTTGTAATAATATAAATTTTAAAAACAGCAAATATTTAAGAGTCATACTATTTCATCCTATCCTTATATTATTTTGATTTTTGAATGATTTTTTCTTTATTATCACTCACACACTTATCAAAAAATAATCTGATTATAAATATATTTGCTTTATTAGGGAATCCTGGCCATCATATCCTGTTCAAATCAAAGAAGGATTAAAAAGATTAATTTGTCTAGCCCCATATGATATTCTCACTGTTGAGGTAAATATCTTGACTTTTTTAATATGCAGCTGTGTTGTATAATCCATATTTTTTTAACTGTGGGTTTCATAGAGTTACCTACAAATGCTTCTATTATTTTTACATTTTTATATAAAAATAATTTGCTAAAAACTATTTTAAAATGGATTTTAAAACTTTTCATCAATTGCTGCTTTATTTTCTTACTTATTTCTATTTTGGAGTCACAAATGAAAAAAAAAATTTAAACTCTGAAATAATTAATAAAATAAATGCATGTGAATAACTCAATCTTGCTAATAATATTTTTTGAAATTTGACATCATCTTATTGTATTTATGCAATGTTCATTCTTGTTTAGTTACTATTATAAAATTCTGTAAGCTTCAAAAAAATTTTAATTTTCCTATTAATTAAGTCTTATCTTGTATATTTCATACTTTTGTATAACAACTCATTAATTGAGAATTTGCATTTTTGTACCATATTTTCATTCACATTTATTGTTTATCAAATTAAAAGCTTTCTTTCCAGTTCATTATCCTAATGCCTAACACCATCATGTATAAAATATTTACTGTATATACTTAAAAAACAACTAAATCTATCAGAATATTAAGCAGTTTAAAACTATATTTATATTAATAATTAGATTTTGCTTGAATAAAATTGATAAAGTTATGAACTGTTTGATTTTATAAAGTTCTTCCTTTTTTTAAAAAAGTTAAATTTACTTTTAAGAAATGAAATAGCTTATGAAATTAAATAGTGTAAAAATTGTTTGTAGATAATTTGATACTAAGCCAGAAAGTTATAAATTTCTAAAAATGAATTATAATTTAATTAATGAATGAATTAATTAAATTAAGTTGTGCATAATCATTTTCAGGTGTGGGAATATATCATGCCTTATTGGATGGATGCTCTCAGGCATGAGTCAGTTGAAGCTGAATTCAATGATCTTAAAATCCTGCTAAGGTTAGTAATTGCTTTGTGAAATGTTTCACTTTTGCAAGATAATATTTTACTATAAATCTTAATTTTTAAGTTTAATGTTAAGTTAACATTAAAAGTTAGAAATGTAACTGCTAAAAGATGCATGATTAATAATTGTTTTTAAATTTATTTATACAATATTTTCTGTTTTATGGATGAATTTGTTTGGATATATATATATATGATAAATTGGAAATTATTTAATATTATTGTTAACAAGAAAATATTGTTGAATATTATTGTTTGTTTTTCATGAATTATCTTAACATCAAAAGGAAGATATAAAATAAATTTAAAACTATTTTTCTTCCTTATTAAATAGAAGATTACCTCATTTCTTTTTCTTTTTGTACTTATCATAAGATTAGGATTGATGCATTTGTGAAATTATAAATCATTTGAAAGTTTCTTATTTCTGAACATTAGTTTTATTTTCCCTTCAAGCTTCTCTGTAATTATCTGGAAATGTTGTAGTTTTATTCTCATTGCATGTGCATTTATGGGTTTGTTTGTTTTTCTGCTTGTGTCATATTACTTTAGTGCTATTAAAGATAAAAATGTATTTAAATAGTTATTAAATATATTATGGATCGAGTTTTTAGTTAAACATTTCGATCATAGATTAACTATATATTATTGTTAGATGGATAACTTTATTCATTTATGTATTTATAATATATTTATACTTGTGCATTTATAAATGTCTTGCAAAAGGCGCTGTTATATAATTTGTGAAGAGCTTAGAAATATAAGTAATCATAATTCCAATTATTAGCTGCTAATATCAATTTTTGTAAACTATTCAGTAAAGTTCTAGATCCTGATTTGAGTCCACTTGCCTTCACTGCTGAGCAGATGTATATGTTTTTGATAAAGAGGTTTAAAAGTTATTCCGCTCCTGTACAAGAGCAAGCTTTATATTGGTTACAGGTATGGAAACAGATTTTTTTTACTTACTTTTTTTTTTACTTTTTCTTTACTAAAGGATTTTTTTAACTTTGTAATAAAGCAAGCAATACCTTGACCTAACTAGAGGCCATGCAGGAAACTTGATGAGGTTGTCAAGGAGCAACCCCATCTATCACGAAGGAACAAACAATACTTGATCATATTGGACACTTTCAAACAGCGAAGGACCTTATGGTCCAGAAAACATATATGGTGTAGATAAAAAAGAACAGAAATAGAACATGGTAAAAAAAATATACTCCAGAAAAAAAGAAGAGGAAAAAAAACATCACATTTTTACATTACATATTAATTTGTGAAGCATTAAAAATGCATTAAATGTACATTAACATTTTACATTAGGAGAAAATTAAGGACAAGGGCTTTTGACAAAATGTCTTTAATGGAATGACATAATGAATTTAATGACTGGAATTTTTAGTTCTTTTAGTACTGGAGTTCTTCAACATCAAGGGACATCCAATTTCTTGGCCATCTGAGTCTGTGTTCTCGCCTTTGTGCACAGGATTTTGGTTACATGATTTATTGAGCCTTCTTCGGTGCCATACTGCAAAGTCGAATTTTTGCCAAAGAAACGGCTTTGATATACCGAAAAACACCAAGTCCAGTGTATACTTGGTTAAGATAAATATCATCTTCAAATCGGTTAACAGAAACGTTTTTAAAATGGTGATAGGTAGTTCTCCCCTTAATGGAATTATTCCATCTCTCTTGCCAATCCTTAATTATTAGTGTTTTAGTCTCATTTCTAAGTTGGGTTTTGGACTCAAGGAAAGATATTTCTTGGGTTTCTAAGTTTAAAGTTTCCTTGGTTAGTATATCTGATTTTTCGTTTCCAATACACCCCTTATGAGCTCTGATTCAGACCATCTCAACACCAAGTCTAGTAGATTTGTAATATGATGCTTTTTTTTTCGGAAAATAAGTTTAAACTTCAACTTAAAATTAAATCTTTAAGCATACTTTATAATAAATGATAAAATACTACTAATCTTCTTTTTTTAATAATAATTATTGTCATAATCTAATGCTTAAGGAAGATTTATTTGAAAACAAAGAAGGTAAAACTGCTCAGTAATGAAATATCATTATCAAAATATTTTTGTAATAATATTATGAATTGGCATCATTTTAATTTTATTGTCTATGTATTTATTCTGTCTAATATTTAAATGATTTTAAAATAATTTAAAGATTTTGTCTTTCATTCATTTCTTCAGATTTTGAGTATGCTGGAAGTACCAGTTCCTCTAGAATTACTTTATTCTATGTTCAATGATGGAGTGAAAAACATGACATCCCAAGACAAAACAAAACCAGCTCCCCAAGCACCAGGTTGTACTCTCATACCACCACCATCTTTGGAACCCAAAGGCTCTATGAGATCACAGCGAAATCAGATGAATTTGATGAATGTGCCAGAGGAAGAAAATCCACTTTTGGATGTTGAATATAAATCAGATGCTGAAATTGATTTGCCATGTTATATATTGATGTTAGATATCCTTATCAAACAGGTATCTTCATATGAAATTTTAATGTACAAAAAAGCTTGTTTATTTATTTATATGTTCAAATATGATAAATTCTAAATTATGAGTATTTTTAGAGAGGTTAATATGTAACATTAATAATTTTTCTGAATCAAAAAGTAGCAACAAATAATTTAATTCTATATATTATTTTTTTCCAAATTTATAATTTTTAAAATGCAGCATTAAAGTCTGTTTAAAAAATAATTTTGGAACTTCATTGTCATATATATATATAAGCATATAATTTTTTTAATAGAAGGCAGTTTCAAAGGCAGAAAGACTAATTGAAGTTTTAAAGTTCACTTTATTATCTCTCCCGGGAGGCAGGCAGGCACGCTTATGTACAAGCAGCACGGACAAGCACGTCTGCTCACAGCAACGAATTAGTCAAGAAGTGGCGTAAAAAGAGGAAGAAACAAATTATCCCTGTGTTATGTGCTGTGATGTTTTAATAGGGATTTCCATGGCATGTCATTCAAAAAACAATGGAAAAACAGGGATCTTTTAGAAGAATTTTGTAAAGTCAGCGATAATTTGTCCCTTCACGCTGAGCGTGTGAAAGTGCTGGCGATTAGCCGATTCAGCAATTTTATAAAGCTTCCCTGGAATTAATTAAATAGAGAAAGTAGAATTGGATCAGGAAATAAGAGAATAAAATTACTATGAGCTGAATTAAGATAAAGCATTGGAAATTAATTTGGATTAAATTAAGAGTTTAAAATATCATTATATATATATATATATTTGTCTAAATTTTAATTTTTTCCCATATTAAAAAGTCTAAATTATAAGATTATCCAAAATATAATAAACAGTTTTTGATAATCATATTAATACAATTGAACAACATTTCATTACCATTGTTTTTAACTTGATAATTAGATTTAAGCAAGATAACAGTTTAGCCAAATTTATTTGAAATTATTTTTATTGATATGTATTTTTGAGTATTAAGAAGATCTATAGAATGATGATTTCAATGATGATGACACTGGATTATTTGCAATGATAAAAACCACAAATTTCTTAATAGTTATTAAGACGTTTTATATTATCATAAGATTAATCATATTGAGTAATTTACTCATGGATAAGTCTTGTGCTTTTACTATTGCATGTTGAATCTTTATAAAGTGTTAAAATTTTGTGAAGTATTTCATTTAGTTTTTCAGAAATTTGACTGAAGGCTTACAGTGGATATATGTGGGTGATTAATGTACTTGCAAATGTTCAAGTATCTTTAATCTTATATATTTAAAATGCATGCTTGTATTTGAAATTTGTATTTGTGCAAACTATTTGAAGTGCATATCATTTGCAAACTAGTTTATTTTCTCTCTGCATTTAATAATATCATTCTAAAAATATTTTCTTTTATAAAAAAAAAACAATATTGATATTTTGATGAAATTTTTTGTGTCTTTTCATTTTATAGCTAGAATTGCATGATATTAATCAGCACAAAGGATTTGAACATTCAGATGCACAAAGTGTTCTAAGTTTGATACGCAGCCTTGTGGAGGCTCCTTGGGAAGGTACCCATACTTGCAATGAGCCAAATCAAAGTCTTCAGTGCATCTTCTGCGAAATATGTGCAATTTTCTTCCAACTGAGCCTCACTCTCATCGAATTCTTCTCACCAGTGATGGAAGTATCAATGGCTGATGTAAGTATTAGTAATTGTTTGAACATTCTTTTTTTATTTCACCTAGAAAAAAATTATTAAATTTTTTTCAATTTATAAAAAATTTTGTTTTTTAGAAGGCAGTATGGAAAAAGAAAATATAATTATATATGCAATATATAATTATATAATTATACACATTATACACATAATTATACACATCATCATGTTATGATGAATTGTGCAATCTGAGAATATTTAATAATCTAAGAGCTGTTTAAACTAATCTGCTCTACTCATTGAAATGCCTAAAACTGTGGGGCAACTAACTATAAATAAATATAAAAATGGAGCTCACATTGCATTAAAATGCAGAAAGATGATTAGATCTTAATAATTCAGAAGTTATTGCAAATTTTAGAATTCTTTATTTCACAGCAATATGGGTATAAGCAAAGTGTCTCATCAAAGACATTGCTTTTCATAATAGAGAATTGCAGTGGTTGTCTATATTCATTGAGCATCTGAAATCATTGTTGCTTAATTAGAAGTGTCCATGCAAATTGATTTAGGGTACATTAAAGACGTGGCTGGTACATTAGAATGACTGGTACATTAGAATTTAATGCTGGTGATATTTGGAAATAAAGGAATTATTGAAGTTTCTTTGATTATAGCTTGTAATTGATATTATTGCTTCACTTGAGCTGTCCAACATCATTCATAATTTCATTGAGCTGATGGTTGATTCATGTATGATATGGCATTCTATTGGTGTTCCAAGATATATATATATATATATATATATTCTTGTATTTATTATTCTTCTGGTCAAATTTAATTAGTCGTTGACAGAAAATGATTACTTAGAGCTGTTTGGTGACCATTTCCGGCCATGTAATAAATAATTTTACACAAATGAGGATGAGATATCCCTTGATAAATTTATATATCTTTTAGTTGATAGTGTTTGAATTATTTTGAGTAAACAATGCCAGCATATGAAATAGCTACCTGTATCTCTGGAGGTTGGATGCAGTTGAGATATTATGGTTGAGCATTCCTTTTAATTGGTTTAGGAGACAAATTACGTACATGCAACATAAAATCATTACTCTTCACTGATCTTTACTTACATTGTGTTAAAGATTTAATCCATTACATTTGGTACATCATCTGTATGTATATGTCAAATATAAAATTTAAAAAAGCAGGAGAATCAAATATCAAAATTATGCATTTGAAAAATCATTTTCGAAGATTTATTAATTTATGAAGTATATTAAAAGAATTATTTTATGAAGTATCATATTAGTTTTTTGACATACTATCGAGAAAGTCTCATACTACTGTCTCAAAATCAGGAGCTTTTAATAAAATAGTGCAGAAGGAAATAAATTAATCTCATTTTAGATGGAATGCAAGAACTTTAACAAATTTAGTGTTTTTAGAGAGGTTCTTTATTAACTCTGACCTATTATATCACATTTAGTTGAAACATATGAGAATATATTTAAGTATTCTTGGTTTTTAATTAATTAAATGTGTTCTATATAATATTGTTGCCATTTTGTATATATTTATTAATATCTATTTGAAGGTTTATTAAATTTTCTTATAATTTACTTATATTTTATAGTATATTTTGCAGTCAATCAGTTAAATACTGTTTATGTTTCACTTCATAGTTCAACAAGATAATGTTTAAAATTCTAACTAAAAAGCTAAATCAATATAATGTATAATTTTATGAAGCTTGTGATGTTTTATTTATTTATATTTTATGTCCATTAAGGTTCCTGGTGAATCTAACGAAAAATCTGAAGTAAAATACCCCCATGAGAGTACACCGGAGCCAGCTGTTTCAGAAAGTAGAATTGATGGAGAAATTTCTTCTTCCTCTCCTCGCAAAGATGATAATGTTTCCCATCATAGTGTTGTCAATTTCTTTTCTGATGAAACAGAAGATAGTGTTTTTGTAGGACATTCTTCACCTATCAAAACTGCAACTGTTTTAGAATGCACTGCTGAGTTAGATACTGTTTCCATGCTACCAACTGAAACGGTAGTTGCTGCTGTTGCTAAAGAAGTTACACTTACTGATGATGATGTTGGTAAGATTTTGCCAATTTTGTATATTATTATTTTTATTTCTTAATCTATTCTGCTTCATTTCTCAATCCTTATTAATCATTATCTGACTATTTATACATGTTTAATCAATACCAAAATTCATGTTTATTTATAGGAAATATCTTATAGTTATTTTTTTTATTTAATGGTTTTGTATTTATGTCTAGTTTTTCATATTAATTCAGTTTGATTTATGTATATGACTTTCAGTGATGTGAACTAAGACTTAATATTAAAATTGTTCTTATTCCCACCATGCTTTGAAATTGTTCAATTTTTTAACACGTCAGCTTAGTTTGAAAACACTTGTTATCAGATTTCATCATTTTATGCTACTGAGAAGATTGATTTAATAAAAGTTGCAAAAAATGCAATTATATTATCTTAAGATGGAGAATTCTTAAAAATGTATTTTTAAAACTATATTGTATTTGCATCTGCTTCAAATCGTAGAAAAAAACCCATTAGTTAACAGGAAAGCTGATATACATTCTTTTTTCCTGAAATTAATAAAAATAGTTGTAGTTAGACAAAGTTATTTCTTATTTCTTAATACATATTAGGTATAAAAAAAACTCTTAGCAAAGAATTTTTATTATGACGGGACAATAATTTACTTACTTAGAATATTTTTTCTATCTTCAATAAGTAAAAAGTTATTAAAAAATGAAAATTTTTACTCCTCCATCACCTCTTCTCCATCTGATCTGGATAACCCATGTGCAAATTCACCCAAGTCTTTTACATCTCTGCAAAATTTCTCTAGCTAGCTCTAATCTAATCAAAGTTGCTTTAATTATCATGTTCACCTTATTTAATCTTTTGAAAAAGAAGTAATCTTAGGAATTGTCTAGGGAGCTAAGACCAGTAATTGCAGATATGCAGTATTTTTTTTTTTAAATTTCCATAATAAGGATTATTGCAATATGTAGATATATCCTAAAACGAATGTATCAAGTACACATTCAGGCATTTATTTTTCATTTGCTTTGTAACAATATTATATTTATAAATATTTTTGGAATGAATTATTAATACATTAATTTTTTTTTATCTTTAGCCAGTGCAAAATGTACTGTAGCATCACCTATACTCATGGATGAAAATAACGTAGGAGCTACACAGAGTACAGATGAATCAGCATTTTGGCATACAACAGAAGGAAAATTTAAATTCACAATAGAAGAACTACCACCTCAGCTACAGTTGTTTTATTTGTTGTTGAAGGTAGTTAGAAAATCAGACTTAATGTAATTAGTTTTGAATTTTTTTTCTGTGAAATTTAATGCCCTAATTGAATGCTTACAGCACCAGATAGAATTTTTATCAGCATACATTCTGAATATAAAATATTTATGCAAACCATAATAATTAACCATTTTAATTCAACATCAATTCTATTAGTTTGCAAACAGCAGAATGATAATAATCAAATCTAGATTATATTATAGTTTTGATTAGTGAAAGGCATTTCATGTTTATTCTATTACTGGTTATAATCATACGCCTACATATAAAAATTCATTTTAATAAAAACTAATATATTTCAAGATACTGATTTCTTGAATATTTTTACACAACAAGTATTAACATTACAAGAAATACTGATATTGTAATAGCATGCAATATCAATACTTCTTAGATTTTTTTTTCTTTAAGGATAGAATATTGCTTTAGAATGTAATTTCTTTTATAAACTTTTTCTTGGAAATATAAATAAATATCAGTAACTAAATAAATATAATATGTTGAAATTATACAGTGTAATGTCTAAAATTGTAATAGAATTTTAATTTTGGTCATTACAATGTATAATTTCAACATATTATGTTCTGAATTTTTATAGGATCTTGCTGTTTTTGAAGATGCTGATGTTTTGTATCACATACTTGCTTGTCTCAAAGTTATGTGTTTGCATTCAGAAGTATTGAATAAAGCTGCACACAATCATCGTGGATTTCTTATTTGGTGCCAAGAAAATATTTTAGTTATAAAGTAAGAATTTCTGTATTTTGAATTGTTTTTAAATCGACCCTCAACCTCAGTTTGAATGGGATGTGTGTATGCTAAATATGATTTTAATGTTATCCAAATCACTTTGCTGTTTAAATATTCAAATTTCTTGAATATTTCTAATAAAATTCGGTAATCGTACGTGAATTCATTCTAATTTCAAAGGAAATATTTTCAAAATTGCAAAAGATTTTCCTCACATATAGATATTATTAAAATAAAAATTGAATGCGAGAGTAAGATATAGGTGGTATTAACATTCTTGACTGCAGGATTTGTTGTGAATCTATTCTTGACTGCAGAAATTTTTAAAGTGACTGTTTAGATATGATGTTTGCAAATAAATTCAAATATTTATCAGACAAAGTAGACTGTTATAGTATGCTACTCGAATAGTATGATATAGCAAAAATCTGCAACAGTAAAAGGTAAATATTTAAACTGCGAAATATGCAGGATATAATAAAAAATAGACCAACCTGCAGAAACCATGGAATAAGCAATTGGAGGGTTTAAAAAAAATCTTTCGAAAATAGAACTGTGCATTAAAAAGATTCTTTTGATTTCATATTTAAATTGTAGATGCAATAATTTCCAAACTTTTTCAGCATTTCTTTTAAATTTATTTTTCTGAATTATACCACTTTCTTACTAAAACAACTGTTTACAGTTTATATCAGTTATCCCAAAAGTAACTTTATTTTATAACTGCTCTTTTATTTCATAGTTCACATTAGTGTCAAAGAACGAATATTATTTTAGGGTGAAAGAAAATACTATGTTGAAAGTTATAAATGATAGATATAATAAAAATTCTTTAATGAAAATGTTAAGTTTAATTTAATATACCTAATTTCTTAAAATCGTTTTTTAATATTATTACTAAGCAGTATTTGAATTTTGACTTGTTTTAGTGTGCTTTTTATCTAACTTTACCATTGCATTGTTATTTTTTGTGTACCCATGAATCCATTATTATGGAGTATTCAAAACAACTGTAGAAAACTGTCAGACTAAAGCATTTGAAATTGTCAAGGAGATATGATTAATTGCTTACCACTACTCAGTCATTTGATAAATCTTGATTGGTTAGCTTGTTAATAGGAGTGGTTTTTGTATTTAGAGTATATTTTTAGTGTTTTTACAATTTAATGAATGTTTAATTATTACCATCTAGTTATACTTGATATCTTTCATCTATATTATTTTAAATTTTAGCCTCTGGAAGCTTCTTCAGATGGAATTTTCCCATATAGCTCAACTTGCCACTTCATTACTTCTTCATTCAATAACTCTCCTTTCTGGTTTTGAGACGTTTTGGAAAATTTTAGAGGAAGAATTTCATAGTAAAGAATGGACAACTAGATTTGCTGCAGGTATATGCAATTTTCATATTTTACTTTAGCAATTATATCAATTTATTTAATTCATTTGGTCATTCAAACATGAAAATATTATGTTTTGTTTTAATATGTTTTAATATTAGTAGTAATAAATTAATTCTTTATTTAATTATTATTAACGACTATTACTCATTGTATTAATATTGTTAATTTTTGAAGTATTAAAAAATAGCAGCTATATCTGAAAATTAAAATAAAAAAGGAAAATATTGATTTTGCATTTCTTAAAAGTTTTATCTTGTACATAAACCATTTATTAAGGACTGTCTAGCCATCTTTGGAAACCAGCTGGTTGGCTGGGAATATTGATTGTGTTTAATTTTCATTAAATCTCTTAATTTTGATATTCATGATTCCCTCAAAAAAAAATTTTAAGCAACAAATTCTGATATACATAAGAGCTATGTTATTTTAATAGCCCTACACTTGCTCTATTTATTTTGTAAATGAACGCTCTTAAAGAAATCAAGACCTACACTTTTTTTTTGGTTCCTGTATTAGTACATTTTGATCAATTTATTGTAATTGTAATTTTTTTATGTAAATAGCCAAATATAAATGCCATCAGGAGTAAAATATTTAATCCCTGTCCTATTTAACATTATAATCATGAAATAAATATCAAAATATGCTTTTTGTACAATGTCCCAACCAAGGACAACCCAAGATAAGCAGCTAAGACTTAATATTACTATACAATTCCCCAATATACTATTTTTCTGTATAGCTTTTTTAATAATGTGATTGTATATTATTCTTGTTAAAGGGTTTTCTGCATTTATACAAATTCTTAGGTAATAAATGAAGAAGTGTTATTAAGCTAATAGACATTGGTGTACATGGCTATTAGAAAATTCTGGGAATGGGTAAAGAGAAACTAACTTTTATTTTTAATTAATTGAAATTTACATGCCAATTTACTTCATTTGTACATTAAAACATTTAATAAAAATTTTTGCAACTTCTTTTTTCAGAGTCAAATTTTACAAGACTCATTTTTATTATCGAATTTTTAACACATTATTTGAATTAATAATCTATAACTATAAAATAATATTTTAAAAAATGCAAAGGCTTTAGCATTTTTGTAGTAGTATTATTTGTCTAGATATATTCAGATACGCATTTCAAACCAAGAATAAAAATTGTTGACCAGAAAGACATCTTTCTGATCTGAAACATGATTCTTTCATTTATTAATTACTCTGTAACTCTTTAACAATGGGAAAAACATCTCCATTATCTTAAAGACATATTATTACCGAATTAATTTTTTTAAGAATATCAAAACTTTTGAGCCTTCTTTTAAACCTGAGCAAAGAACTTTTAAATTCCTCTCTTTCTTTTAGACTGAAAAAAAAAACTTTAAAATAGCTTGTATATTTATACAGATCTTTTAAATTTTCATATTTAAAATTAGCATTCAAAGATTGTTATAATTCTAAAATGATTTTTTAAAAAGAAATTACCATAAATGTCAATGGCATTTTGCTAAATTGAATAAATGTATGTGTTTAAATATAACTTTTATATTTTATTAAATGCTGGGAGCATTTAAATGTGATATTGCATATGTGAAAAAATGTAAATAAAAATTAAAGTTGTGCTGAATTGCTTTAAAAAATGTGATAAAAATTTTTAAATTGCAACAGTTATTAGCATAAGTTAATTTTTATTCAGACTCACATTTCTGTAGTTCTAAAAGGTCTTTATATTCAGTTGTTTTTGTTTAATTAATCATTTTTAAATAATTGTGGGCTTTAACTTTCTGAAAAAAATTCAATACACCATATGTATTATATATAATAAAAAGAAAACAGAGAAAATGGCTGGATAATTATGACAATTTTTTGTTAAATGAATTGTAAAGGTCCCCCCCCCTTTCAAAATTCTATAATTTGTCTGCAGCTTAAAATAAGTAAATGCCTGTTAAAAATTATTTTTAATTTAAATGTGTTTCCATTCTGCTACATATCAATATGCTTCTTTTTTTTAATAATTTCTGTTCAGTTATGGATTTAGTATGCAATCTATTAATTATTTTTTATTCCATTAGAAAAATCCTTTATCGATTGATTTCACTTTTAGTTACAAGACTTATCATCAACAACATACTTTTTATTTTTGTCTTGTTTATTTTGATGCAGTTGATAAGATTTGCTTCGTGTGTGTGTGTGTGTGAATGGGTGTGTGTGTGTACGTGCGTGCGTGTGGGTGTTTTCACAGTTTTAGACTATCTTCGAAAGAGAATTTATCATAAAAGAATAATTTATTAATGAAAAAAATGAAAGACAAAACAAAACAAAAATTGCTGAAGGCTTCATCCTATTTTATGTCACATATATGTGCAATGTAGAAAAGGTAAAGAAAATCATGCATGATTACTTTTCTTCTTATCAATAAAAATTACTCAGCAATATTGTTACAAAATCCTCATGATATTGGGTGGCAATTAGAAGATAGGAAAACATTGACAAAATATCATACAATATCTTGTATTAATAGATTAATATTAAAGACATTTTAATGAAGGAAGCAAGTGACAAGAATAGTATTTATTTAGAAGCAGTTGAACATATTAATTTAAGATTCCCCTTTAAAACCCTGGATGAATTTATCTCTAAAAAGGAGGAAATAAAGTTCTAACATATGAATGGATCAGAATTAAAATCTCAGTTATTCTGTGAGTTTAATATAATTTATCATACAATTCATATAATTGCATATAAGAATCCTTTACTTGCTATAATAGAGTTTAATGTACTTGTTCCTTAATAAAATGAATTTTTCAACAGTTGAAAAGGTTACTGTGATAGCCCATTTTGTTGATTCAATATCTGTAAAAAACAGTCCTTTGATGCAGTCTGCACTGGCTGGTGCTTTCTCCTACTTAGTACATAGCTTGGATGATGAACAGCCTGTCATTTCACAGAGAACATTATTAAATCTTGATAGCATAAAAACACCATCTCTAAAGGTAAATGTTTGATTCAGTTTTTAAAATGTTTTATGGCACAAAATCCACTTTTAATTATGCTGCAGTGTTAAAATTGCACTTCCCTCATAATTTTTTAATTAAATATTCCAAATGTCTGTTTTTTA
The DNA here is from genome assembly GCA_026543865.1 of Argiope aurantia. NCBI lineage: Eukaryota > Metazoa > Arthropoda > Arachnida > Araneae > Araneidae > Argiope > Argiope aurantia. The sequence goes on along the minus strand of JAPMOR010107823.1, from coordinate 297,654 downwards.
ATTATGATTGAACTTAAGGTAAATCAAATGCAACCATAATTACAAATTAGGTGTTTGAACTACTTAATAAAAATATCATCAGAGTTATCAGATTTTTATGTATTATTCTTTTTAATTTTCTCAATAGCTTTTTGGATAAATATGTACTTTTTAATGTTTGGATTTAATTTTAACATATTTTTTCTACTGTCATTATTTTATCATGATCATTAAATAGTGGTTTAAGTTTATGAAATCTGATTCTAATAGCCATAATATAACTTCAAAGTATGATAATAATCCACCTAATTGAAAGAATCAGTGCTTGTATTTGGTCATAAAGAAAATTTGGAATGATAGAAAATTATTTGTTTTTCAAATCATAAATAAAAAAATCAGTTAAATTACATATCTTAGAAAAAATAATAAAATTATAAACTATTTTTCTGTACAAAGAATACACATTCTAAATTTTCTAATTGGATAATTTCTGATTTATTTTTCTTTTTTTAATTCTTTAATGAACTGGAAAAAAAATCTTTTATGGAAGAAAGTTTTAGTTTTAACTGGAGTTTCTAGAATTTTTTATAAAAATCATTAAAATAAATAAATAAAAATCAGTTTACCTCTACATGTGTACATGATCAATTTTTCTGTTATCTTTTTTTCTTGTAAATATATTTAACAATAATTATTGAATCTGGTTCATTTATTTCATTTCAGTTACTATTTACAATATGATGGATCATGATAATTTAACTAAAGTATTGTATAAAATTAAGATTTTTTTAAATGCATTAAAAAAGTGGGATGATCATAAAAATTATTTTACTCATTTAATTGATTCTAATATCTATTTGACATTTTAAAAAATTTTAAATAAATCATTAAGCACTTAAATTGAAAACTTCAAATTCATATAATGTATTGTTAGACTTTCTTATTAATTTTTAAAACCTAGACTTTCTTTAGATTTGAGAACTTATGTTTGGTACAAAGACTTAAATTAACTATGGCACTTTTTGCATTTTTGCAATTAAGGCAAAATATTATAAGAATTTTTTTCTTTGAAATTTGTAAATTTGTTTAAATTTTTATGCTTATGTCATTTAAATCAAAAACATACCATTTTATATGAGATTCATGTATTCTAGATTATTTAATTTCTTATACTCTCTCAGAAAAAGATGTTGTAAAATCATTTATAAATGTGTGTTGGATTTGGATTTTTAGAAATTTTTATAATGAAATGCTAGATATCTTTAGAGCAAATAGCTTAAAGTGCAAAAATAAATAATAAGTGTAAGATATAGCAATTATCTCTAAACTACAGGAAACATTCTGAAACAATTAACTTTTTTAAGTAAAAAGTGACTGTTATCAGTGCATTAAATATTATACACACAAAAAAAATATTCAAGTAGATGAATGCCCTTGGAATTCTAAAAAGGGCAAAAATTATCAAAATGAACTTCTTCTGATAAGAGATTTCACATAAACTAGCAAAATTTTAAAATAATAAATTTACAATTTTAATAGTTTAGGTTTCTGATAGTATTATTTAAACTATATTATTATTTATTCAACTTTTAATATGTTTTTAAATAACCTAATTTAAATATAAAGATAATTTTATTTTTCTGCATATTTTCTCACTTATTCATATTACAATTTTTTTAAAAAATGAGTCATATTTTTTCATAATTCTTTACGGAATTAATAAAAAATTACAATAATAATAGCAAAGACAATTTGTTTATTATTATTATTAGTAGTAGTAGTAGTAGTAGTATTTACTAAGAAACTTTTTTCCTGAAAATAAATTTTTCACATCATCATAACATTACTCATAAGCTTCTTGATTTAAAAGCATAATTTACTTATAAAAATTGCTGCTCAATAAAAAAAATTTTTAAATATTCATTATAATATATTCAATGTATAAATTTGCTATTATTTTTATAGTTGTTTGTGTGGTGCTTGGAAATACAATTTGATAGTAACATCACAGATCGTCCCATGATTCTACAAACAATATTTCAAATACATAATCATCTTGCAAATAAACGCTTCCTTACATGGGATTTCTTTTTGAATCGTTTTGATACTTTGTTTCTTGAGGACCAGATTACATTAGAAAAACTTGGAGACATATCTTACGTTAGAGGTAAAAAAAGAATCTTATTCTATGCATTAATTGCTAAAATAGTTTTCCTTGTTTGTTTTAAAAGCATTTTAAAGGGTATTTTTCATTTAATTTATCACCATTTCTATTTAAATTGTTTTAATTGCTAAAACATGAAGTATGTGTTTATAGAAATTGTTTTATAGTAATAAGTACTTATAAACCAGAATTCTATGTAGTTATAATGAGCAATAATGTGTAGTAAGATGTTTACTATTAAAAAAGCAGAGATTATAAAAAAAATATTATTTTCCCAAAGTTATAACTATTATTTTTAATTTGCATCAAAGAATTTTTATACATTTTAGATTTGAAATCTTTAGTTTTTTTGTAACTCATGTTATTCCTTTTAAAGATAATAAACTTATTTTTAGAATTTGAGTTCTTCTTGCATTTTTAAAAAAAAATATTATATCTTAATTTTAATTTTATTACTTTTGTTATCAGTGCTTGTTATTAAAAAATTCCATACTTGCTTTGCCTTCTGTGCTTTGAACCTTGATTTAAACTTTCTATCATAATATGCTTTATCCATCTAGGCTTCATGATAAAAATTAATATATGCATCATTAAACTATCTAATTTCTTTAAATTATGATATCAAGTTATTATCAATGAAAAGCATTATTGCAAAAATTATTTTATTGGTGCTTATGGAATTACATTGGATGTGGAATTTCTGAAAGGTATTAAAATTAAATAAGAAAACTGTTAAATGTTGTTATGATGAATTAAAAAATATTAACATTTCATTAAATTTTCAATTATAAACTTATTTATTATTAGATATATTTCTAATGATGATATCTATATTTTTAATTGCACATTTTTTTGTAATCTTTATCTTTGCTTTACTCGATTTTCTTAATTATGCAGCTTTGTATATGAGATACAATTTGTTGATAAACTTTTTCATGGAATTTTTCCACAGAATATTTTTAATTATATTCACACTGGAGATTTTGAAAAAGATTTTAAAGTTTTGCCTTATATCAGTATAGAATAACTCCAGCCTGTAGACATTATAGCTATCAAATGGTTGAATGAATTTTGAAAATATTAATTTTATTCAGATTATACAGGAAAAGAATGTAAACCTAAGATATAAAAAATAATGAAATGAGAATAAACAAACATTAACAACACAGAAGTATAAAAAATTCTTTAACACTAAAAGTAGAACAATAAATTTAAAAATTAGAAAAAGGGCATGTTTTAAAATAATTGATAATGAATATAACGGTAATAGTAGTGCTGAAACATAATTAAAAAAAACACATTTAGATTAAAAGAAAACAAATTAATAATAAAAGCTATTTACACTCAATGATATTGTATACACACACATATATTTACACACAAAATCAATCACATAAAAAGTATAATTATGACTATTTTAAAATTTGTCATTTAATTATAATAATAAAACTATTGAATTCTTCATTGCCTCTCCACGTAGATTTGAAAATGCAAGATTTATAGTACAAGATATATTTTAACTTATGTTAAATAACACTTTTAGACCAGTAAAAGTGTTTATATTTCTCATTTTTCAAGTTTTATTCATATTTCGTTTTTTATTATTCTTAAAATGAAATCGATACTTTTTCTTCAAAGGATGGTTTCATTTCATATATTAAATTGTGCAATTTAATTGGGATTGCACTGAATACTGTATATTTCTTAACTTCTATTGTTTTTAATTTTTAAAATTTATAATTTGTTTGTATTTCAATTTATTTAATTCGAAATATTATCTATTTGTTTAGTGAATTTCTTAAAATACTTCTTAGTCTTTTATATTTATGTTAAGCTTTTTTTTCCTTTATTTTTTTAAAGATTTGAAAAACACAAATGTAAATAGTGAAATGTTCCAAAAGAAACTTAAAAGAGCTCAAGAAGCCTTAGCTCAAACTAGCCATTCAAAATCTCTGACTTCAAGTTTTGGTGGGAAGATGCCATATAAGAGAACATTGTCAGCCCCCAGTCCTTTAATTTTCTATCAAGACAAAATTGGTAAGTTTTAATTTTTTGTACTGGAAGTAATAAGAAATATATAAGAAATTATATATAATTTTGCTCTCTTAATTTAATCTTGGATCTGATTTTTTTATAGTTAATACTAATCCATTATGCACAGCAGCATTTAGCAAAAGAATTTGCATTACTTTATAGCCACAATGAACAAAATTTAATTTATTTGTTGGTCCTGCCAATAATTTATTTTATTCTGTATTAAACTTCCTTCATTAATTCTTGTTATTATAATAAAAATACAATTCTAATTTTTATAACCTTGTTCACATTTCAGTATATGTATAAGCACAAAACTTATTCTCCAAATTTAATAGTTTGTATGCAAAAATCAAAACAGTATTTTATTATTTGATCTAAGGAATATAAAGAAATGAAATATTACCAAATAAATGCACATAATAGAATAGATCTTTTACTATTGGTAATAAATTTAGAATATATATATATTTTTAAGGTTAACAGTGCATTTAGCTTTATTAACTATCTGGATCCATTGAAAGTAATTCGACTGCATTTCAATATAAAGATTAAATACATTTTTAATAATTTGTCTATCATAGAAAATTATCATTCTATATATGATTTAGATATAAAATAGTTTTTAAATTGTATGTGCCTTAACTGATAACAGTTGATCTATTTTAACTATGTACTTCATGCATTTAATTTATGCCCAGAAAAAAGAAAGCTTCTTTTCAAATTTGCTATATTTCATGTTTATTAAATATGAATATATATTTAAATGTATGCAGTATTATATATATTTCGTTTAATAAATGATGCAGCTATAAGAAAATGAGAGCAAATTCAACATCATTTTTATGATTTGGAAAAAAATGTTCTGCACATATTTTACAGAATTAGACTTTTGTGTTAATCACTGTAAAAAAAAGATAATGAATATTTTTAAATATCCTTAATTCATCATACTACTGTATTTAAAGATAATATTTCCTATTTTTATTGAAATACAGTAAGATTCCATGAAAAAGTTTCCTAATTTAATAAAGAATATATTTTTTGTATTCATATATTACAATTATAAAAATAAAAACTAACCATTTATTGAAATTTTCATAAGCATTTAGCAATATTTTTAATATTAGCTCAAGCTGAATGCCATTATATTGCTTTAATTACTTGTAAAACTGTTAAACAGAAAAAAAAATTAAAAACTAAAGTTTTTTTTTTTTTTTTTGTCTTTAATTAGAAATATCAGCATCTAGTTATTATCACTTTGCAACCCTAAAACAAAATTTTTCAAATAAAGTTAAAAATTCAAAATATTTTCTCAGTAAGATTATTTTAGAATTCATTCAAGTTTTAAATTCTAAATTTATGGTTTCAAAAAGTTTTTCAAATTTTGGAACTTTTATTATTTTGATGACTTTTTATGGAATATTCACTTGAAACTCTTTCTGAAATTCTTTTTTAATTTTTTTTATATTCTTATTTATTGTATCCACTTTACTCATGTTATTTTGTGAATACATTTGTTTAGATAAAGATAAATTTTATGAAAGGCAATCATCTGCACCAGTATTAAAGCGCAAAAGCTCTCGCTTAATAGGAAGTACTGTTGGAGCACTAGGGCCTTTGCAGCATTTTCCTAATAGTTTTTTCACAGGTAAAATAAATTTCAAATTTTAATATCTATTGTAATATAATTGATTACTTCTACAATGCTATTTTAGGGCATTAACATTAATCAATTTGAATTTTCCATTGTTATTCTACTTCATTGAGTGTTCTTCATTAAATATTTACTCACACTTAAAAGATCAATTTAATTAGTCATTGAAAAAAATTTGCATTAGCTATGCTATCAGTTAAAATTCGTGTATTTTAATCTGAAATATCAATCTTTTTTATGTATATAAAAATAAAATTCTAAAACTGGCTATTAAAGTGCATATATATATATCTTTTATTTATTTATTTTTTTAATAATACTCATAAGTTGTTTCAAAGAAAATTAATGGAAAAGCATTTCATAAATTATGTCCTAGAGCAATGCTTATTAATAACAATTATTTAAAAGTTTCCATTTTTATAAATTAATTATATAATTTTTATTTTTTATCAAAACTGGGTCTTTTATGATTAGATGCATGCTCCATTAAACAATTTAGCTTGAACAATTTATCATCACTTTTTTTTGTCTGTATTTCAAAAATCAAAGAATGAGATCTAGTTGGCACTTTTGAACATAATTATAAAAATTATATAAAAAAGCGTACAAGAACATAAACATAGTTATAAAATGAATGATAAAGTACACATAGGTTTTCATAACTTAATTTCTATAAATTATTCTTTAATTTTATTTAAATTCAAATTATTTTCTTATTTATTATTTTTAGAAGGTCATTTAAAAGATACAGTGCAAGAAGAGACTCATTTCTTGAATGTACTTTATCGAGCAATGGATATTGATGATCATGATAAGGAAACACTCCCACTACTAATATTCCTCCTCATGCAGGCAAGCAAAATTTTTATTTTGTTTTAGACCTGCTAAAAACATCATTGATTGCATTATCATTATTATTATCAACTACATTAATTGTTATTATCATTAACTGTATCTGGAACATGACAGGATGGGATAAACAAACTTTTGTGGATAAATAGTAGGAAGTTTAGAATCTTTGATCATTTTGTAATTTGATATGCATCTCAAAGTTGGGAAGAGGTTGAATGGAATAGTAATTTCTTAACTATTATAAGTAGAAAGAGTATTAAAATCAGTCAAATAATTGTTATATTGTAATATACAGTTTAAGTGTCCAACTTTTTTTTTTAATATCTGCCACCTTTTAAGAGTTAAGAATTAATACATTAATATTTCGTAATTATTATACACCAATGTCATGAAAGACATTCTCTGTCTTACTTAAGTTCACATTTTTTACTTACTTAATTTTCACAAGTTTTGGGTTAACCACTCCTGTTGGTTTTAACTATAACTATATTTTTCTTTTTTTTAACTGTAGTTAAATTAGTTAATGAAAACAATGTTTTACTTTTAGTAATGTTGAGTGTGTTATAATTTTTTTCTCTTTTTGGAGAGATTTCTATTTCAATGATTAGTTTTAGATTCAATGTTATCCATAATTTAACTTTATTTTATTTTTGCTATATAGAGTGTTAGAAAAAAATAAATATCTAAATGAGAATAATGGAAAAACTAACTTGAATTATTACTAATTTGTATAAAAAAATTGTCAGTTCTTAAATATGTTTTGTAATATTTTAATTTGATTCGTATATTTATCAATTTAGTAAATAATTAAGAAGATTTTATCAGTTTTTCAAAAAATAGTTATAGCACGTATTTATTATTCAATTCCTCTTTAACTAGATATTTCATCAATAAAATATATGAATATAATAATCTATTACTTTTTTAACTATTATCTAAAGTAATTATTTTTTCCCAATTAGTTTTTATCACGTCCTGATCCAATACATCGTTCAGATGACAAGATTACTAGAAGTCAGGTAAATTATTGTTAAATACCAATATTTATTTTTATAATGTTATATATCTCATAGGTGGTTTTATTGTAAAATAAAGAAATTCTATTGAGAAGTTAGCCCAAGCTTTGAAATCAAATCTTATATGATTATGTATCTACTACTAATTTTTTTTTTTCTAAAACATGTTTAAACATGCATTACATTGTATTATATTCGCATCCTCACTCCTGCTATTGTAATGTTACCAAAGCAATTAAACAGCTTTTGTCTTATTGAAATTTTTAAAAAAACATGTTGTGTTAACACTTTTTCTGGCTTCTGTTATTTGTAGCCTCAGTTTAAGCGCAGTTTTAAATTAATATTTATCTAAATTCCAATGGATTCGATAGCTTTGTATGATTTTTATAAAATAAAGAACTGAATTTGATTTGGTACATTTTATAGTTCTTTTTATATAAATTGAAGTAAATTTACCTATATTCTGATGACCATAAATGTTTCAAGCAATTTTTTTTTATTGTATCCCAGTTTTCAATGCTGCAAGGTAATTTAAGAACCTGAATGTTGCTCAGCAAAGTTATCCTAAATGTAGTGGATTTTGTTGCTGTTGTTTTTTAACATAATATATAACTTTTCCAACTCAATCTATATTTACAATGATCTTTCATTTCAAAGTCAAATGAATTGAAAAATTTATAATTTGAAATTTTTACTGTGTAGTTTTCTCTGTGTGTAATACATTTGTTTACAAAGCAAATTTTTAAAAAAACATTGCAGTTATTGAATTCTTTTATGTTGGGAAGTAAAATTTCAAGAATAATTTTGGAAGATTCTGATTGTTCAATGCATTGTTTATTTTTAATGCCTGTTGCATCTTTCTCTATTTTTTATACAGAAAAAAATGCATGCTTAAATTGCTGCATGCTAACACCAAAGCATCAACTTATATTACTATAATGCATAAAATTGTATTAAAAAAAACAATAAAAAGATTAACCCTTTGACTACACATTTATTTAAAATAACTTTTGTATTTTAAAGGCATTTAATTTTTTGCAGATGTGCAAGCAGTAGCTTTTATTTAAGAATTCATTTATTTCTTATTATTCAGAATATATACTGCTACATAATATTGAGATAACTTAAGCTAATTAGAATTACAAAAAAAAAATGGAAACATAAATTTAAACATATATGGAACGTTCTGATATGTCAAATGTACCCAAAGGATTAATAAGTGAAGAAATCCCATGAAACAGTGATATTTAAACTTTTAAGAATTAGCATCAGATAGCTTTGCCAATATTTGAAAAAAACACTCTTGCAAATATATAGAAAAGTATATGGAATGATTTTTAAAAGTACAATTCATTTCAGTTAAAATTTATTTCTCTTGTTTAATTGATTATAGATATTAAACTATATAAGAAAACATACCAAGAAATTTTCATTAATAAAATAATGTATTACCACATTTAAAATCATACAACATAATATTGATTTATTTCTGATTAGAAATACTTGCCTGTTAGGGTTTAACGCCACAGCAATTTTCTTCTTTCCTTAATAAATAGTTTACAAACTGTTTGTTATTTTAAAATGTAAATGTCATTCAAATGAACTTATTATTCAAAGATATTGACAAGATTTTTTAAAAGATAAAATGTATATATTTTTACAGCATATCGTTTTACGTCATCTTAATATTCTCCTTGGCTACAGCTACAACCAAGGGGAAGGAAGATTTTTATTACCACCATATAAAGTTCGGTATGTAAATCTGAATAAATTTCCTTAAATAATGATAAATATTTCATTAATTTTAATGGAATAAATGAATTTCAAATAAAATATATTTCATCATCCTTTTTTATTTTTTTTTCTATGAAAATATTAATAATAATTTTTGTAATAAATTAATGAATAAATTGTAATAAATTTTTCTTTCTCACACTTTGATGTATTAGTAATATATTTTTGTCTTTCTTTCAGGAGTTCCAAAGTGTTCAGTACATTTTTAATGTGTACACCCAAGGTAATGTGTCTTTCCATCTTTAAAAAAGGCTTGCATTTAATATTATAAGAATTTATTGTGCTAGATAAAGCTATTTATATCTTATATTCTTTTCCAGGTTCTCGATTACAATTTTACAATGGGAAATTATTTGCTTACTACATTTTTATCAGTACTTGTTTGTTGTCCATCTCCTCAAAGGTATCCCAGTGAACATTATCCTCCATCTTATTCTTTGTGGATGTTAGATTCTTTTTGCCGTCATTCATGGCTTCAAGCTACTTTAGTTATTATGTATAAGGTATTTGTCAGTTTTTGAGTTTCATTATAAAATGCCTATATAAATATTATTAATTGTCATAAAATAGTTTTCATGCTTTTAAGTCCTCTTGCATAATGCGCTTTATTAAAGAATTACTGTGCTGTATGGTAATTGTGGGAAGTATGTCCCATCATCGGTAGGGGGTAGACTATCCTACACCATTTCTGTTCCCACTCGGAACTAGAACAACCACCAGGTTGGAAGCTTCTTATCCTCATATATGAGGTATCCCCTGGTGGAAGTAGATAAGAGAATAAGAATGAAAACAAAGATATATCTTGATGTTTTCTTACTTTTATGCAATGATAAATTTTGTGTCAAAAAATATTTTTTTTCATTTGCATATAATAACAATAATTGAAATAAAATCTAAATTCTAAATCTTATGCAACGTTGACAACTTTTGTGATGCACCAATAACGTGATTCCTCAATGAAATGTTCGTTTTTATATCTTATCCAGCGGGAGTGGTATCCTCAAAATTTTCTCACATACTCTCTAATAAATGCATTCCTCCCGTCTCGCCTCTACCGTATAAAATCGTGCGAATGTCCTGCATGGCACTGACGAACACTAGTTACCAAATAATGATCATTGCTGGGAATTTAAAATTTCTACTAAAATTAATGTATGATCCTTGGCGATTATTATTTATTATTATCATTTTTTTTTCGGCGATATGTGACCCTGAAAATCGAATTTATGTTCAGACACATTACTTCCAATTGATTGAAACCAGAATTTGAATTACGACTATAATTGTCGTCGCAAAATCACTAATTAAATTTCATGCATTTAAGTTTTTGCGTTTACATGCTTGTGAAAGTAAAGACAGACGGATAATCGGTTTCAAATTTCATAACATTTTAGGCGTTTAATCTCTGTACCAAATTTTATCCATCTTGCTTTTTTTTTTTTTTTTTGGTCTGTAGTTATATGTTAAAGCATATACGGGCAACCAAATAGACAGACTGCATCCGAATAGATCTGGCTTAAAATCTAATAAAAATCTACAAATTCAGTGTAAAATCGATATACCAAATTTCATCAAGCTAACTCAACGCAATTTTGCATTACCATTATTACATTCCTGATACAATATTCCCAAATCAGTAGTTTTAAAAAATTAGAAAATTTATATTAGAAGTTGAAAATGGTTTCTGTTGTATGAATTATTTATTTTATGCTTTAATATACAGGGTGGTTTTATTTAAAGTGCAAATGTTTGAAGGACTGTAAAAAAAAAAAAAAAAAAAAAAAAAAAAACCCTACTTGGAGTATGTTGAAGAAATTTGGTATATGTTATATTTACATGGAAAAATGAATTACACTATAAAAAAAATTAGTTCACCTTTTTGTCATAGGTGGCGTTTTTTCATGACAATATTTTATGCATTGTAATTATAACATTTTTCTTTGTTAAAATATGAAATGTAATGTATTGCAATATTTGTTCAATATGGGATCCTATCAAATGCTGTAGACACAAGACAGTCCACAATAGCACCTAATGTTTCCTGCTGAATTCCTAGGACATGTCTAGTAATGCTGCTTTTTAAAGCAACAACAGAGTTAGGTTTGTCCTTGTAGACGCGATTTTTTAAACATCCCCACAGCTAGAAATCGCAAGGATTCAAATCGGGTGAACGAGGTGGTCACGCATTTTGGAAACATCTGCTAATTATACGATCCTCACTAAAAGTTCGGAGAAGCAGTTGTGTAACACAATGAGCAATGCGAGGTGCTGCTCCATCTTGCATGGATATTGTTGAATCGAGACATTTTCTGTCTTGCAAAGCAGGGATCACATTACTTTCTAAAATTTTTCCAGGCAACATTCCGAGTTCTCCTGTAACTTCAAATTTATTAATTATTTTCTTTAAGCCCTTCACAAATATCGGTCCTTTTCTCAAATCTTTAAGACGGCGACATTCGTTCAAAGCAGCACTATAATTGCTATTCTTTTGATAATAACATTTTTTTAACAGAACACGTTCTACCTTTGACAAAGTCATGGCTATAGCTTAAGATACGACTTTTATCATCATAATGATTTTAAAATTGAAGTGGTATTCATTTTTACATAGTATAGAGCAAAAAATGTTTTAATAATCTACAACGCCATCTATTGCAAAAAATTAGCTAAAATTCTTTTTTATTGTGTAATTTATTTCTCCATGTTGTAAATATAACATATACGAAATTTCTTCAACTACTTCCAAGTAGTTTTTCTTTTACAGTCCTTCAAACACTTACACTTTAATTATAACCACCCTGTGTATTACTTTGAGTTAATCAATTGATTGTAGCTTTTAATAATTACACTTTTTAATGTATAGGTTTATGTAGTACAATAATTCAACTTATTCATTCATGAATTGAAAGATGGTATTTTTGATAACACAAGTTTCAGAATAATATTTAGCAATTTTAAAATAGGAATATATTAATAAATTTAATAGAATTTGCATTTATATACTTTGTATAAAGTTATATTTGAAGAATTGATTATTTTTATTCTTAGTATCACTATGACACTTTCCCAGTCAACAGATACGTTCAATGGCTAATTCTCATAGTTTTAAATACATTGAAAACGCAGCATCATCGATGTAAGCAAATGCATGAACCCCTTCTCAGCCCTTTGCCATCTAGATCTCGAGGTAAGAAACAAGTATCACAACTATACCTATGTAGATATTATAATAAATAATTTATTTCAAAACTGAAAAATACCAGCGGGCCTCTTTAGTCTTTCTCGCTATAGATACTTTGTCCCCCCCCCCTAAACTTTCTCGCTATAAAGGTGTTATTCCAAGAACACTTTGCATAGCATTGCCGTATAATAGTTATGAAATATTAACCTTTGACACAAAGTTAGCATTTTTACTGAATCTATCGTGTCATCTTTTACGAGTTATTTGACGATTAATCCCTGGCCTGTGAGCAATACT
>JAPMOR010107823.1:134142-284670 GCA_026543865.1 Argiope aurantia | reverse complement strand
AATACTATCTGAAAATCGAATGTGCGTTTTAGATGTGTTTTTCTCACTTGATTGAAGCCCAAATGTGATCCAAAACTACACTTGTAACCACAAAACCCCATGCAAACTTGATGTATTTAAATAATTCTCTTTTTGAGCTATCGCGTTTACATGTTTCTAAAAGTACAGACAGACATACAACCAAACCCTTGTTGGATTTGGTTCAAAGTCTGATAGATGTATAGACTATAAATATTGATTCTTCATATCGAATTTTATCCATCTAGCTCTCTTCGTTTTGTAATTATCGTGCTAACTTGTATTCAAAAACTGGACGGACCCTCTGGACAGACTTTGCTCAAAATTTGATAGAAATCAACAAGTTTGGTGTAAAGACCGTATACCAAATTTCATCCCTCTAGCTTAAAGCTTTTTGAGTTATCTCTATCACAGACGGACATTGTCCAAAAAATTGATTCTAAGAATGTGGAAATTCGTCAAAATCTCGGGTTTAAATTTTTTGACAAATACAATATTTTCTACGTACTACGTATACGGGAAAGTAAAAATTTTAAACATTCAATTAACTTTCCATGTTTTGTGAAAGCGAAGATATGATATAAAACTAGGATAATTTTGTTGTTATCTTGGTTCGTTTGTTTATGAGATGAAATAAATGAGATAAATTTATTAGATAAATTAGTGCTTCTGTCTCTGTATGTATTCTATAATTTTATGCTTGTATACATAGCTTATAATTTTAGTAATATTGAATTATGTTAAAAACAAATTATGTGTGTAAAATATCAACTAAATTTGTATTAACTTGTGTTATTTTACTGTTTAATTACTTTATAATGAAATTGAGTACAAGTTAAACCAATTGTTATTTTATTTCTTCGATTTAGACTTCAGTACTCCATCAGCTGACATAGAGCATATGATTGACAAAGATGCAGCTTTTGAAACTTATTCTTTACATGAAGATTCAAAATCTCTTAAAGGGAAAAATAAATTTACGACATCTGAAAGAAGTGAAGATAGTATTGACCAACAAAGCCAGAAACAAATTTCTAAAGAAAAGAGCCATCAGTGGAAATCTTGGAAATCTAGTGAACGTAGCTGTTCTAGTGAAGGTGAAGATGCTGAACCAGAGCTAGAGGCCATTCCTGAAAGTCCTAAATCGGAAAGTTTTGAGCTAGAGCAATTTACTTCTGATTTATACACACAAAGCGTGGAACAGGCATGTGCGAAACTTGTCAATGAGCCTTTTTCAATTGGAGAGAGTGTTATTATTACTAGTCAGTGGTCAAAAATTGCTGAAAAAGCAACAGTTTCTAATTCGGAGGACACTGTTATTAATCTTTCAGATGAAAAGTATCAAGATATGCCTCAAAGTTCTGTCTCTTCTGAAGCTGAAAATGTTAGCATTGTCGAAAAATCCTCAGTTGAAGTTATGGAAAAAAATATTGAAAAATCTTTCTCTTCTAATGAAGATGGAAAAAAGAAAAATTTCAAACCAGAAACCAAAAATATTCCTCAGACCTCCGGTGTTGCCGAAATTTTACGAAGCACTAATGAAAGAAAAGATTCTATAACAGAAGGCTTGAAAAGCGATAAATCTGTCGTTTCTAAAGATGCAGCGCCTGTTGAAAAACCTGAAGTTGTTCACCGCTATTTGAAAAAACATCAGACGATATCAGATAATTCAAACTTATCACCTAAATATCACAGAAAACAGTCTGATGCTAGGCCTGATCTTACCAGAATGAAAAGTTTGCCATTTGAATCGTATCAACATCAGAGTGTGTGCAGAAGTAAAACGGATAGCAATATTCTGGATTTGCCTCAAAGTGATGAAAGCAAAATGTCTCATTCTAGATATCCGCATTCCAAAGCAGTGCAGAGTAAAGGTGGGGCTCATTCTAAAGCTTCTAGGAAAATAGAAATGCTTAGCAGTGAAAATTTGACTGTACCAATTTTTAGGCCTCCCTTAGAAAGATTATTACCTATAGGAATTCCAGAAAGAGAGAAGCCAAAAAGGAATGAGACTTTGTCTAGTATATCACCAAATACGTCATTGGACCAAAGTTTGCAAAGGGACTTTTCCATGTCAAAGGAAGTGAATATATCTCGAGATCTGTGCGAAGATAAAGGTGTTCAAACAGGTAATGTAGATTTGTTCATCAATATACCTGCTCCAGAAAGATTGCTCCCTGTTGGACCAATACCGGCAAAGAAAGACTGGTACCCAGGTTCTAAATCAGACTCTGAAACAATTATTGAAATAGCTCAAAAAAGCTTCATTGGTACTAAAGAAGCGTCTAAAGACCAACGAACAAATAGTCCCGATTTTGATAGGATTATGGACCAAAATTTGAAAAAGGAACAAGACTTAAGTATCACTCATCCAGGAAAAGAGCTTCCTATTTTAGAACTTGACACTTCTAAACATGAAATTAGTGAACCATTTGAGACAAAACTGTTACCAAAAGACAGCGCACCCAGTAAAAAAGATGCTGAAGAATCAGAAGGAAGTGCATTAGGTGCCATGGCTAGTGGAAATTTCATAAACAGGATTTTCGATCTGACCCCTGAAATCAGTTGTCCAGCCTCTGCCTTTGGTGTCTTCGATGTCTGCAAAAATGCTATGGATATGAGAAATGAAGAAAATTTGCGACATGAGAAGAAACAGAAAGAGATTGAATCTGATTGTCATCAGAACAGTGGAGGCAGCATGGAAATTTTGTCTAATGAGAAAGCGAGGCAGTCATTGTCACATGATAACATAATACAGAAGAATCTCGAGAAAGGTAAGATAATTTTAGAAATTTTATTAATTGATGTATTTATTTTAATATAAATAAAAGTCATTGTACTTATTCCTATTCACAAGACATTGTACATAATCTACGATGTTGTCCGATATTCTAAATGCTGGCCAATATCATTAAGATATCGCTAAATATTGTTGGACATTTTGTGCTATTAAGGATGTGTATGTACGTGCGCGCACGCAAAATAGCTACTTTAAGCCAGTAAAGAAATTTCCAGCAGTTATGGAACAGAAATACTTACGTACGTATGCATGTATGTTTCACATCTCAACCTAAATGACTGAACCGATTTCAACCACACTTTGCTTACTTATTATTTAGGACAAGAAAAAGAGCATAGACAGTGTTTCAAAGTAAAAGTTAATTCAATATCCAGTTAGAAATGATCAAAAATTTATCGGGGTTTTTTTTATAATTCTGGAAGAAATTTTATTGGAAGGAACTTTTTAATACCAAATAAAAATACGAAATTTTACTTTTTCAGTGATACTGAAATCCCTCCTGTATAATTTTTTCTTCGTTGTTAATTTTTTTAAAAAAATTAACTCGGGTGGTTTTGAAATACGGTAATAACTACATCCAGATCTATGTTACCATTATTTTTTGGAATTTCTGTTTTATACCTTTGGGAAATTTTTTATTTGTTTAAAGTAATTATGTAATGAAACTTAAAAGAAGTGGAAGAAAGAAAGCTATTCTTTAGCTTCACGAAATTTAAAGCAACTAAAACTCAAGGGCAATCAGTCAAATGGTATGGCATAGTATAAAGATGGCGTGTATTATAAAAATTTATATAAAATTAGATTTTACTTTGAAAATGTTATACATAAATGTTTTATAATTCCGAGCAATGCCGGGTTTATTAGTTAGTATACAATACTGTTTATAATGAAAGTTGGTCTAATCTTGATTTCTAAATACTCTGTTTTGCTATTTCTTATATTTTGATTCTTCACATAAAATTTGTAAATCTGAATGTAGTTCTTAATTGCTGGTTATTTGGGAGGGTGGAGCAATAGCATAGCGAAGTTAAGTATAGTACGAATTTGTCGACCTTTTCGCTACACAGCCTTGCAAGTGTAATTATGCTCACAACATTATTACCTTTTCGTATTATCATCATATTTTTTCTTTAAAAAGTATCATATGCGCATGAATGTTTAGTCTTCATTGTGTCCAATATTTCTAAACCCTGTTTGCTCTCTCCTTGCTTGATCGCTACCTTCTGGGTTGGAGATGTTATCACGGAGTTTTTGAAGGTGAATATAGTAATTGCATAGTAATGAGATTGCTTTGTATGTGGTTGTAGTTGGAAAATAAAAGATTTACTTAGTAGGTAACTTTTTACTAATAAATCGGGGGATTGAGGGGGGAAAAAAAGGAAAATAGATTTTACATGACTGTTATTCGTCACATTTGGTCCAAAGTCAAGTCGGTATGGTTAAGCCATGATGATGTCTTAGCCATGAAGGAGATATATTTATATGTTGTAACTTAATTCCATATCTAACAGTTGCATGTTAGTATACATTTGTCATCTATGTATACCATTATAATTATTGAGTCTATGGTATAACTTTAATTTCAGCATTTGAGGATGAAGTAAAATGCAGACTTCCTTACAGACAACGGAAACAAAGAAAGTCAGGAATTAATACTTTAGAAGCACAGAGAAGTTTTGATTACCAAAATGCTGGTCAAAGGTATATTCTTATG
This sequence comes from Argiope aurantia, assembly GCA_026543865.1. NCBI lineage: Eukaryota > Metazoa > Arthropoda > Arachnida > Araneae > Araneidae > Argiope > Argiope aurantia. Next base: position 280,138 of record JAPMOR010107823.1, on the reverse strand, counting down.
AATTTCTAAAAAATTTCCAACAAAGATAGAATAAAAATAATTATATTTTATTTATTTATTTTGCTGGTTTATCGTATTTTATTTTACTTTTTATTTCATTCTTCATTCGTTCCATTTCTTTAGTAGTTTCCAAATATTTGATGATAGAATATTAAATTCTGAATATAATCATTCTTTCGTATAAAGTTTTGGTGACCTTAATTTATTGATTATAAGCCCATATAATCATTCATAATATTCACTTGGTTTATTTATGTATTGAGTTATTGTACAAAAATATAATATGGAATGGTTGATTTAAAATTCAACTTTGTTTTAGAAGGATGAGAAAAGTTGACATGAGCAATATGTCAAGTGCTAGTCTTACTTCTAAGCGTTCAAGTACAAGCCAGTCATCGTACCCACGCATAGGAGATGATATGGTTATTGAAAGGTGCACTGAATGTGGAGCTGTAATTGAAGAATATAGTGACGAGGAAATAGGGCTATGCATTGTTATTCTTTCCACTTTTGTTCACCGAGAACCAGCAATGGCAGCTCCTTTATTGCCAAAAATGTTGCGTATTGTGGCCAGGTAAGTCAGCTATAGATTTTATTTATGATGTTTGCTTTATATTTTTGTACTACAAATCAATAAATGCATTTTTTTTTTCATTTTGTAATTGTGTTTAAATTAATTTTATTTAGGATTGCATCTTCGCCGAAATATCCATGGCAGGGAGAATGGTAAGTATGTGATTTGTTCATGATATTTTTTCTTATATTTTTAGAAACAATAATAATATGTTTTTTAATTTAAAAAAATTAGGATATTTTTTTTACAAAACCTTTACTTTCAATAACTTTTTAAGCAAGGGTATCAATAAGAAAATATTGATTTGTATATATTTTGAAATTGAAAAAAATTATAAATATCATTTGCCTATAAATATTTATGTTTAAAATTTATTATAACTATTTTAAAATCTGCTTTTGTTTTTATTTTTACTTGAATTACTATTATTTAAAATCCTAATGGCTTAGTAATTCGAGATGAAATTTTTATCTTAAATATTACATATCTTTTTATTATTATTATTATTATTATTTCAGTAACATACATTTACCTGGTGGATCTGTTAGTGTCGCTAGACAATTTCTTCGATGTACTCTGCACCAGTTAGCACCAAATGGTATCTTTGTTCAGATATTCCAATCGCATATCATAGGTATTCAAACATTTCCCAAATAATTATCAGACATTAAAATTTTCATTTTTATTATAATATTTTTTATTGTAAATGTAATTTTTGCTTAAAGAATGTTATATATTTTAGAGCCAGAATTCTATAAAACTATGGCCTGTGCCTTAGCTGATTTTCAAGAGGTTAATCAGGTCACTCCTTTGCTTTTATTGTTTGAGGTAAAAGAAAATGTCTTCATTTGTTTAGTTTATTAAAAAAAACGTAAAACACAAGCACAAGTATAGGCTAAAGGTATTCAAAAATATTAGCCTATAGTTGAGAAAACTTATAACTAATAAATTTCATTGTACTCAAACCCCAGTATTTTACAGATTAATAAAGTTCAGTGTAAACATCTTTAATGGATCTGCAAATATCAAAATTATAATTGATCTTTTATTATCTATTGTGATTGTTTTAATGCATCCATTCCAAGGAAATTGCAAGTAAAAAAAAAAACCCCTCAACAGCAATATTTCTGCAGATCTGGCTATTCAATCTAATTGCTGGTGCAACAATTTTATTGCTAATCTTAATATAAGCAATTGCTTTTAGATAACTTTAGCTTCAGCACTTTTATTAAATATACAGCTATTTTTCTTCTGAATTTTGTGTTACAAAATCAACATTGACTTTAAGAAATAATCTTTTTTTCTTGGATCAAGATTGATTTCTAAATATTATAATGCAACTTTCAATCCTTCTTCATATAGAATCTGAATGATCGAAAACATCTACACCATGAAGTAGTGTTTCACATTTTGGAAAATGTTGCTACTTACTTGGACTGTTTGCCTCTTGAAAGCTGTATGCCACCTTGGGTTTCCTTCCTTCAGCAACTGGATCTTTTCTTGAGAAAAATCCTCCTTACACTCTCACCTGGTCCCATACAACTCAACAGCGTTTTGCAAATAATTTTATGTGCTTTGAAGTTACCAATCATAAAAGAAGCAAAAGTTAGTATAAAAAATTCCATTGATTTATTCCATTCCAAAAAAAGTAGTTTTCAGGATAATCTAGCTTCTTTGGCATTATAATTTCACTTTTTTTTTTTAAATTTCTCCCCTGCTGGTTCGCTGGGAATATTGATTAAATCAATGTGATATAACTTAATATCTGTCATTAAATTCATGTTAACGTAATTTTTTAAAAACTTAATTTATGATAATTGTATGCATGAACATTTCTAATGGAAACAGTCTCATAACATCATAGCGTTATTAAAAATGTAAATATCGAGTTAATTCATCTTCTAAATCTCGCTATCTTGTAGCTTCACTTTTTTATTTTTGTAAATCACATTAAACAAAACCTTTATTTTAACTTTCAACAATGGAAGAAAAACTCGCGATCAGATACTTGATGAAACGTTGAAAACGGTTTGAACTTCTGAGGAAAAATAAATCTGTTGTTAGAAATTAGGCACAAATTTAAAAAAAAAAATGCCAGAAGCCAGCAAAAATTCGCGAAGCTATTAAATTGCTAACATGAAAAAGATAATTTTTAAATTTTCAAACGATGTAAAAATGATTGTATCGTGAAAGATTGAAAGATAATATTTTCGAAAGATATCTCAGAAAAACGCCAAAATTCAGCTTGCTTAAAATAATAACATTATGATATTGAAAGTTTTCAAGCTTTTATTAACAAATGATTTACTTTTGTAAATTTTTATTCTCAAGGGTTGTTTTTGTAATTTTTATTGAAAATTTTTAAAAATATATATGTATTTTAACTGTTGGTTTTTCTTCAGTCTATTTTAGATCCGTTTTCCAAAATTTTAAGTCATGCAATACAACACTCCTCCCTGGATTATCACCAGCTATCAGAATTGTGCACTATCTGTAACAGAAATGTTCGGGTAATTATAATTTGCTTTAATTCACCGATAATGTATTGAATATAATATTATTCCTGTATTTTTTTACGCCTTTTCATTTAAATTTTTCTAAAATATGTTCGATGTTCCATATATATATACAAGGTGTTGCCGAATTCGACCGACAAATTCAGAGGGGTTATAGTAGGTATCAGGAGGATAAAGAATCACCATACAGCATGGGGTCCCAAACAACGTTTAGTAGGGGAAAATAGCAAAAATAAGGAGAGTCGGGAAACTGTAAAAAATTAATAAGAAAAAATTGTGTTTCAAATATGAATTTTTTTTAATGTTAAAAAAAAAAACATTGTTAAAGTCTTTTTTTTTTTTAATCAGGTAACATGTGGATTTGATGATCTGGTGGGGTCGTAAATTACTGAAAACGAAAAAGTAGTTTAGAACCCATATTTGCAAAAATATTAAAACTTGAAGAAACATAAAAGCTTGAAAATGTAAATAATTTTATATTCTATAATTTGATATAAGCGTGTAGTGTGAGAACTGGTGAATTTTAAAGATATTCAAGAAAAACTAACATGGGAACCAGAAAACATCGCTGCAACATCAGTACCGAAGTTCGCAGAGAGCGTTGTCAAATTCAGAAGATAAATTCAGAGCAAGGATAATAGGCTTTAAGTAGATAAAAAATTACCGGAAAACATAGGGTCGTAGGTACTGTTTATTCAGTAAAAATCATAAAAATAGACGCCGAAAAGACAGTTTGTCTGGCGAAGAGAATCGCCCTATGAATGCAAGGATTAAGAGCAAAGGAATCGAGAAGAAGCCTTCACATATATAAATTTTTCATGCGTTCGAGAAAAATAAAAGCAGCGAGCAAGTATTCATTAATGAGCATTGCAGAATTGATGGTCGTTAAATTTTATTCGCAAACAACAAGTCAGATTTCACTAATGTAACAAAAATGTGCTGGTGCTCCATCATGCTTTAACAAAATGTCCTCGCGTGCAATTGTCGGTGTTCCCTGCAGTAAATCCGGAGAAACGTGCTGCAAGAAACAATGTACTTTGTGCTGTTGAGGCGTTCGGGCAGAAGACAAGGTCCAAATAGAGACCTGTGTCCAGATGTTAATATCAAATGTGTTGTACGTTCGACGAGATAGCGATGTGGGGATTTTCGAATGATCGAATATTCGCATTGTGCGTGTTGAAGACACCTTCTCTCGTACAGCAGGCGTCATCGGAGAATAAAACTCTATCAGAAAAGTGTGCATCTTTCTGTGTGGCATCAAGCATCCAGCGTGCGAACTCCACCCGATTTGCGATTTTCATTGAAGAACGTTATCTGCGACCCTATGTTTTCTGGTAATTTTTCATCTACTTAATGCCTATTATCCTTGCTCTGAATTTATCTTTCGAATTTGACAACCCTCTCTGCGAACCTCGGCACTGATGCTGCAGCACTGTTTTCTTGTTCCCATTTTAGTTTTCCTTGAATATCTTTAAAACTCCCCAGTTCTCACACCCTTCGCTTATATCAAATTATAGAATGTAGAATTCCTTACATTTTCAAGCTTTTATTTTAGCTTCAAGTTTTATTATTTTTGCAAATATGGGTTCTAAACTATTTTTTCGTTTTCAGTAATTTACGACCCCCTGGATCATCAAATCTACATTTTACCAGCATGAAATAATGTGCTTAAAATGTACTTTCATTTTTTAAAAAATTTATAGTTGAGACACCATTTGTTATTTTTTAATTAATATTTTACAGTTTCCAATGGTTCTCCGACTCTATATTTTTGCGATTTTTGCGTACTAAACGTCATTTAGGACCCCATGTTGTATGGGGATTATTTATCCTCTCGATACCTACTATCACCCTTCTGTCGGTCGAATTCGGCAACACCCTGTATATAAAGATTTTGTAACTAATTCAAATTTGTGCAATAACTTTAATATTGAATAAAATATGTTTAGGTATTTGTTATCATAAAAATATTTAAAAAAAATATTTTTTTCTTTTAACTTTTAGGAGCGTGATAAATTACTTCTAACTCGGACAGCTGTTTTTGAGTTGGTTCAGGCTTTGAAATTTAAAACATCTGTTCCAGATGCTAATTTATTGACATTAGTTCAGGTGTGTATTGTTAAAATAAAACTTTTTTTAAATTAATTTATTTTATGTTTTACTCTTAAACTTCTAGTTAAGTTGTTTTTGTTTAAAAAAATATTATAATCATTGTTTTGTAGTTTATCTTGGCTGATTGTGGTGGCCGTTTAGCTCCAAATGTTATTCTCGATTCAGCTAATGTATCATTAGAATCACAAGCTGTGGTAATTTTTTTTCTCTTTTCCTTTTTTTTTCTATTATAATATTTCGTTATTATAGATTAATGTAAATTAATTCAATATTTTTTTTTTTTTTGCAGTATAAAACTTTAGCTGGTGAATGCATGCAACAGTATTTGAATGATGCCTTGGAATTCGTTGCTGATGTCCATACACTTACTAAAGTAAAGGTAAAATGCTTATAAAATATTTTTTGAGTTGAAAAAAAATTAACAATCACTATTTTAAAAAAATATTTGTATTATTTGGATCTTTGTATATGACTAGAATAATAATTTTGGTTTAACTTGAAATTCAAATATTCTTTTATTCTCATTAGACTTGAGAAAAAAAAATCAGCTCAAGGAAATTAATTTTGAAAGGCTGTTTGTAAGTTCTTTATTCTAAGCATGCAAATTATGCATAAACATGAAAAGAATGTAACTTTTTTTTTATAGAAACTACATTGATTAAATTAATTTAATCAGTATAGTTTTATATTTCATTGTTGGGGGGATGTTTTTTTACTGTTAGATTTTTATAGTTATGATATTTAAGTTAACATAACAGTAAAACAATATATTTTAATTTGTTTTAAATTCTGTATGGAGAAAGTAGATGAATTTTTTTAAGGCATAATCTACTTTTTCTCTTCAATAGAGTTTGGTTCATTTTGGTTTGATTCTTTTCAATATATATTAATAATAATTAATATTGTAATAATATATAGTAAAAATTTGATTTTAAAATTAATAACTTTTAATAATGTTAAAAATTTATTTCATTATTATAAGCAAGTACTTTATTTTTGCTAGAAATTAAGATACATACATCTTAAATAAAAATGTGTAGATATTAAAATCTAAGCTTTTTAAATCTTTGTGAGAGATTTGAAATATCAGTTCTGCAGTGTGATAAGTCAAATGTTAACTGCTTATATCTAATGTAAATATAAATGCTCAATGTATTGATTGCAATAATAATTATATGTAAATATTTTGTAACATTTGTCTTTATAGGATAGATTTGATCTATTAAATTTGCAATTATGTGGGCAAGTATTCAAACTTTCCATATTTTATATAATTTGAAAGTAAGAGGAGGTATTAAAAATTATGTAAAATACTTAACAAGAATGCCTTTTTTTAGGGGGGCTATGTGTCAGTAATTTTATTATTCTGAATGCACAGATTTGTTTTAAAATAATTGTTATATTTATATATAATTATATAATTTTGTAATACATATATAATTTTTTTTCTTTTCTTTACAGAATATGTTATATGGAAATAGTACTCATTTAAATGAAGAAACTCTGGGTGGACATTTAAAAGCTGGTTTGTCTCAGTTCTTAGCTATTGAATTCTCCAAAAACAATGGCCGCGATAATAGGGCTATAAACAGATATCTCCCTTGGCTGTATCATCCACCAACTACTTTGCAACAAGGGTAAATTATAAATTATTCCAATATGTCTAAAGTTAAATTTTGATTCTAATATATTTTAATATGTAAAATGGCCAATTTTGGTTATTTTAAAATCAAAAAGAAATTTATAATTTGGCTTTAGGATATCATTAAAAGTTTCATATTTATGAAAATATAATGAAGATCGAACTCTTAACATTTTTAATCTCACTTTAAGTAGTAAAATGGCATCACTTTTAAAATTTATGATATAATAATTTATTGTTTAGATAATTAAAAACTTTTAAAAATGGAACTGAAAATTTCAATTTTTCTGACTTATTTTTTAAAATTAGTAATTATTGATAAATAGAATATTTTTTTCGTATTTTCACGCTTCATAAATTTATTTTGAATCACTAATATTTATAGGCCTAAAGAATTTATTGATTGTGTAAGCCACATTCGTTTGCTGTCTTGGCTACTCTTAGGAGCTCTTATTCATAGTGCTTTAATGCAAACACCATCTGTATGCCAACCTATACCGCTGGAAGCAAATAGCCATATAGCTGAGCATATCCAAGTTATTTTGGCAGGATTTTCTGAACAGTCAAAGGTACTGAATTCAAATTCTAATGCGGAATCATATCAATAAATTAAATAAAAATTTTGTATTTTATATTGTGCTGCATTCAGTTTTGAATTCTGAAAGTGCTTTTTTTTTTTTTTTTTTTTTTTTTTTTTTTTTTTTTTTTTTTACAACACTCTGGTTCTTTTTTGGATACGTTGAGTGAATATTACAATATTTAGGCAAATAAATAGGCCTATAGCATTTAAATTTGGCATGCAGCTTCTCTTAGGTAGTAGCAGCATCCTAACAAAGAACATTTTAAAATGTTCATTATATTTTCATTAGAAATTAATCACAATTTTAACGTTTTTCTCCATTACTTTGGAGGATAGTACTGCATGATTTAAATACATAAAAATGTAGCTTTTCAATTATAGCAATTTTATTTCTTTGTTTTTTTTTCTAAATTGAATAGATTTTTAAGATTTATAAAAATATGTTCAGTTATTAGTTTCAAATTTATACCTAAACATATTGTGACATTATTAAATACTTTTGAGAACATGTCAGCACTATTATATTATAAAGAACAAGTTTTAATATATAATAAAGATAGATGAATCTAATTTAAAATATTAGCAAGCTATGATGTTCCAAATTAACTTTTTGGGCCTCCTTTAGATTTTTTTCTACCTTATCCTTAAACGGTATCAATATATTATTTATTTTATTTTATTTATTTAATTTTTAAAAAATCCTTTAATATTAAAAAAAATCTTTTATTTTGAATTTTAGTTTTTGAAAGAAAACCACAAAATCATTTTCAAATGGAAGATTGATTGGTTTGTTTTGTTAAGGTTTGATTTTATGTGTGTCAAAAGTGCTAAGTATAACTTGACAATAGATAGGCTGGCCGACATCTTTTTTTTAGGACTGAAGTGGTGTTTTCTTTTATGGTTTTGAATGCTACTAAATGTAATAAAAAATTTTATCAGAAATTTGATTATTATATTTCATTTTCTTCTTAAATTTTACACTTATAACTCTTTATTAAGGATATAACAGATTTTCTTCTTTTTTTTTTATTATTATTCATTTATAAAAGGAAAAAGTGAGTAATCCTTTTAGCTTAAATTAATTAAATTTTGAGTATTCTAATTAATATAAAGAGTGTTTTTGAAACAATATTGTACTGTGATTTCTTGACTTTGACAAATTTCTTGACTTTGTGCTTTTATTTTGTAGGTTTCTGTTCTTCATATGTCCTCATTATTCCATGCTTTTATTTTGTGCCAGGTAAAATTTTGAAATATTTTTTTTAATTTTAATTAAAAAGTTTACTTATTGGTAAAGCAAAACAAAAAATTAAATTCATTTGAATATCTTTTGGATATTCTTTGAATTATTCTGGGTGCATAAGAAACTTTTGTAATTAAAAAAAATTATGAATAGGACATCTTGTAAGTTATTTGTTTAAAGCAGATTTATACTTATAAATAGTATTTTAATTCAGACTTTCTTTTTCCATTGCAGTTGTGGACTATGTATTGTGAGCATATGGTTGCATTAAATCCACCTGGAAGCGAGCAGAACCAAGTGTGTGGTTTAACACTCACTGACTTTTGGGCCAAAGTGACTCCAGGAATTCTGCAACTTGTCTGCCATTCTAAGGTGAGAATGCGTACTTTAAGGCAATATATTTGTAAGTGATCAATTAACAGGGATGCATTTATGCAGATAATTATCAAAAATTTGTTATTTTGTAATCTTGGAACTCTTCCTGTCTCTTTTCATTTACTTTGAAATCATATCACATGTATTTATTTTCAAGTATAGATTGATATATATCCAAATTTTAATTTTTTTGTTAGTTTCTTTGCTTTAATGATCACCCCCCCCCCTTGATATTATTGTCACATACTGTACTAGCCAGCGTTAAAAACATATATTATTCCTCAGTGTTTTTGATGTTCCTTAAACTTCATTTGATGGAAATAATAAAATTCATAAATTGTCACTAGTTTAATTTTAAAGTAATTTTTAAAAATATTTCCACATGTATGTATGTGTGTGTGCACATCAATCAAAAGTGCAAAACTCTGCCCTATATTTTTGGAAAAGGGAAATGCCATTTTCTTTTTTCAAAAATATAGGACAAAATAGTGCACTTTTGATTCATTTCGAGTTTAATTTTTTATTGACTTCATTTGCTTGTTCATAATTTGGTTGCAAAGAGTGACCATAAATATACCAGACCAGAATTTACTGAGGATTATTTTACTAAAATATAATTCATATAATTACAATTATAAAAATAAGGATTTTTTTAGACAAAGCTGGGATTTTTAAAAATTATTTTTTCATGTATTTCACGAGAAATACTTTTCACAGTATTGCTGATGTTTGAATTCACCAATCATCATTGCATAAGTGTCATTCATCACTATTACTGTTGCCTTTGCTAGAGAATCTGTGTAAGAAGTTTTTATAGATACATAATTAGTTTTAAAAGTTCTGTGCTCATTTGAAACATAATTCTTATTCTACCTTTGCCTGAAAAAAATCATTAATAAATATTTAAAAAGTATTTTTCCTTTGTTATGATTTTACTTAAGCTAAATTTATATGTAAATATGAATAATCTAGCGATTATGTATAATTACCAGTGATTATTCATAATCTTTAGTATAATATAATATTGGTAATTATACATAATATGAATTTGAACTTTGTATATTGGTATTAGTATATCCTAACTATACATTATGAATAATCACTGGTAATTATACATAATCACCAATTTATTTTATATATTGTAACATGCATTTATATTATTAATTTATATTTTTAATATTAATAATGTAGATTTACAAAATAATTACTTGTTTGTATTTTAATTATAATACAAATTAATATTATGTTATAATAATGCTTACTATAATTACTATATTAATATTATATTGCAGTTATAATGATTTATTTTTAATTATAGAATAAATGTTTGTTTTCCTCTAAATATGATATTTGTTCTAAACGATTAATATATTTAGTACAAACATCTAAATATACTTATATAACTTTTATAAAATTATTATTTGTTTGTTTAATTGAATGTAGTGTTTTGTGTATGCAATTTTCCTTGTTCATTTTAAAAATGTCTTCTGTGTAGTACTGCAAGCTTTATCTTCTTTTTGCTTTTGAGACTATATGCTAAATGATAACCTTTATAGTTCACTCAATCTCTTTTTCTATATCCTCAATTACTATTATTTTTATTCCTTTGCATTCACTCTCTGCAGGAAGAATATCCTCAGGTTGGCTTTCTCTCTTCTTTTTATCTTCTATTTCTTTTTAATATCTTTAATGCTTTATGCTTAAAAATGCTGTGTGTTTCCAAATACTGTATTATTGTCCTGTCTGAAATGAATGCTAGATTGTTTTATGTGTATGTAATTTGAAGATAGGCCGATTATTATTTACATAATTAAATATGGAATAGTTTTTATTATTGTATAGAATATTTCTTTAAGAAAATAGTAACTAAATTATTTTTTCTGCTTAATTCTAAACTGTTATAGAATTTAATTAATACTTGGTAAATCAGCAGGCTACATTCTCTAACACCATAAAAATAATTTAGAGAAATATTATGTGCAGAAGGAAATATAAATTACTATCAATGAAATCCTTACCATTTACTATATTTATAAATTTCTTGTTAGTAAAAAATTTCAATATCCATTTTTTTTTTTTTTTTTTGAAAAAAAGAAAAAAAAAATGTAATATTGTTTTGTATACTTTTTCTTTCCTGTATCCTTTGTCCATTTATCATAACTTTATATTGTAACTATGTATTAACTCATTTCTAATCTAAACAGATTGTAGCAATGCATTATTTTTTTTATGAAATGAGTATTTTTACCAAATTCTTTAAATGCTCACAGAAATAAACATTGAATAAAATTTTGCATCAATGTATGTGGAAAGTAAACCTCATGAATTCGAAATTATTATTCGAATTGAAAAAAGTAAATTCATCATGATATTTTGAAAATTTACTGTTTTAAATTCATTTAAAATTTTGGCTTTTTAATTTTTGAAAAATTATAACTTCCTGTTATAGTTGGCAGAGATGGTCAGTCTTCATTTTTTGAGTCTCATGGAAGCATTGCAAGAGTGTAATTCCACTATACTTGCTCGGGTATGTAATTCTCATATATGTATATTAAACATGTTAAATTAGAATTGCATTTCAACCCAGTGCATAATTCTTGATGCCTATAAATATTTTCTTCTTATTGATTTGCATTAGAAAAGGGTTTATTTTTGTATGTAAAGAAAGGAAATCATATTTTATGGTTCCAGAATTATTTCTTTTATTCACTTTTCATTAATATGATTCTTATATTTGCATCTAATTTGCCGAATCTATGCATTCTGGGGAAAAAAAAGTAACTTGAAATGAATTATTGCTCTTATGTAGTTTGATTGCTCTATTTGAAAAAATATATATACATCTCATATATAATTTACATAATTAATTTTCTAATTTTTATCTTAATTTAGTCTATATTAACTTCATTCTAAAATGTTCTCATATTACCTGATCCAATCCCCACTTTTTTATTTAATTAACTCAACACATGCTCTTTTAATTCAGCTGGTTCTTGTGAGGTGTGGCTAGAAAACTAATGCTTTAATAACTTTTACATTTTATAGTTTTAGTATTATTACTTTCAATGCACCTGTCTTCAACCCTAGTATAACTTCTTACAGATTTTCCATTGTTTGAAGCAATATTTAAAGTCATTTTATGAAAATATTTTTTACTCTGACTTGATTACAGGAAAATACAAAGAAGTTACATGGAGCAATATCAACTGAATAAAGTTGGTGTTCTTCAAGGGTAGGGTGTCATATACATGGTCAAAAACATCTTAGCATACACTAAATTGCAATTTAGGTCATTACTTTGATGAAAGAACTGTGATATACTTCTAAATATATTTTATTGTTTTTTTGTGCCTGTTCATGTAGATTATTATAAGATCTAATGGGTAGTATAGTTTTCTTGTTTAGCTTTCTATAAACATTTTAAACTAGTCACAAACTTATAACTAGTTTAAGCACTCATTTTCATATGCCTGTTGTAAGTAATTTAAGTAAAGAGTAAATTTTTTCTTAGATTTCATATGTTTAAAGAGAAAAGTTCATGTTAATATATTAATCTCTCAAAATACTTAGCAATATTTTATAAAGCAGGGCACATGAATGAGTCTCTTCTAATTAATGTTACATCTAAATCTAGTAATATGCAGAGTTGAAGAAACAGGAACGGGTGACACAGTCATGTTCCGTTTGTCCTTGATTGTTGTTTTGTAAAATCACCTACCTAGCCACACCTCTGATAACTTTATCGTCATATTTATTTATTCATATTTCATTTTACCTTATTTTAATAAGGAATTATGAGCAACATGATAAGTTATGGAATTGGTTTATTTATTATTTGCTTACCATTTACTGATTATATGAATAATTTCAGGGTTTTCCCCTTGTTATTTTATAATTTTTATCGTTTTTTCTTTCATTTGTTATGCAGTTACTTCCTATGTGGACTCCAGTGCTGTACAGTTTCCAAGGGCATGTGAGTTACTCTTTTTGTAAAATATTTACAACAATCAGTAATTTTAGCTATGCATCTTTAAAATGATGCAATAAATTTAATAATACAACAATGCATGATACAGAAAGGCCTATTTGCAAAGGTATAGAAATGTTGTTGTGTGACAAGGGCAATAAAAAAGGGAGAGAATTAAGAAAAAAAAAAGGGAGAGAGGTGGATAATTAGATTGGGCCTGACTCTTATTTAAAATAATATACCAGGCTTTTATTTAATATCCATACAATGCAGATCTTTTTCACCATTTTTATTAAAGACATATTACAGATACTTGTAAGCTTCTCATTTACAAAATTATATTATATTTTCGATTTTGATCTAAAATGTAATGTTAATTATATAATCAATTACATTTGTATTTTTTATTAACATGAATGTGTCATGAATGGAAAGTACATTTTTCAAGTTCCGAAAAATTAATAGTAGGGTAAATTAAATGAAAAATCAATTTATTTTACTTTAAATAAATATTTGGCCATTACATATTTCTCTTCAACAAATAAAAAAGTTATGCATGTAAAAATTTTGTTAGAAATTTGTTCTTAAAATACTATACAATTTATTTATTTATTTAATATTCATTTCATAGCTCTCAGGCAACTTACATTTAAGATTGCAAGCATGTGTTAGTTGTTGCCCACCTACAAGATCAAGAGAAGAAACTGCTGCTATCAGCACAACATTTTTGCGCTGGTTACAACGTTTACAGTTTAAGATGGGCCAAATTGAACTGCAGTCTTCAACAGCCACTCAATTTTACTCTTTGTAGCTTATTTCAATTTTAAATCCATGATGTAATTCTAGCATTTGTTATAAGAAGCATTATTTAAATTAGCAGTTTATTTATTTTATCATATATATTACTGCAACATTGCATTTTATTTCATATTTTTCCGAACTACGATAATTTATATTTTACATGTTTATTAGTAAGTAGTCTTATGTGCAATATGTTTTGTTGTGTCAAATTTTGTTTATTTTTATAAATATTTTATTTATTTTTATTTAATACTTTGTTCTTGGTATTACAAAAAGTATTACTGGGGAATTCTTTGGTAGAAAAAGCAACATAATTTTCCTTTTTTTTAATTAATGATTTATATTATTAGATTTTTTTATTATTATATGGTTATTTAGTAGAAATTTTTTATACTAATCTTTTCTTAACTTTGATTCATTAATTCAATCATATATTATATAATTTCATAAAAATAATGCTGAAAAAGGAATGAAATTTATTTATTAGATAAATTTGAATTGTTATTTATAATCTAGTTGCAAAATTCTCAAATTTGTTTTTATTCCTATGATAATGCTGTCTTTATTTAAAACATATTGCATGTTTCAAATAAAAAATAAAGATTCTGGTAAAGCATTTAATATGAGCTTTATGTATTAATATTTTTATTAGAATTGCATATTTCTTCTAAAATGTTATATATATGATAATTAAAGTTAACCGTTATCAGTGTATTTTCAAAAACTTTCAAATTATTATTTTATTTGTGAATTAGAAATTTTGATTTTACCTTAACATTAATATTCTTCCAAATGTATCCAATGACAAGAAGTTTAGTTTGAGTAAAGAAAAATTATTCCTTTTAAAGAAATCAAAAATTATTCTATAATAATCTATAGAATAATAAACAGAGTAAAATCCTGCTAATATTTATTTAGTAATAGTTCCAAAACGCTTTAATTCACTTATTTAGAAGCTTAATTAATGCTGAAAATAGCCTAGGTTCAGATTTTTCATATATAGTAAGAAGCAAGTATGTGCATAGAATAAATTTTTAATCTGCTGCTATGAGCCGAATATCAAAGTAGACAAGGCATTATTTCTATGATTTTTTTTTTGTTAAATCAGTTTTGTTATAATGAATTCAATTTGGAATAGATATAATTCTTGTTAAATCAGTTGAACATGCAAATTATTTATATATATTTTATTAAAAATTTTTGTCTTATCTAATTTGCAGTTTATTTCTTAGTTATTTTATGTATTTCAAAATGATTATAATTTTTTTAATCCTAGAATTATTTTATTAGAAAATTATAAATACCATCTTAATTTATTCTAGAAATATATTAATATATTTTTAGAATTTTCTTAGCTTTAAAAAACTTCTGCATGCATTTAACAATTTACTGTTTTTTAATGTTTCAATGAACTTTATTTATACATGGAATAAAATTATATTATTGTCAGCTAACTTTTACTTAATTTTAACTTAAATTGCTACTATATGCAAATGTAAAATAGTGTTGTAATAGAATTATTTTTGTAGTTTTTAGTATATGATTATATAGAAAGTAAATTGTCAAATCTTGTTGTATTTGGTCGATAATAGTTTGCAGAATTAGACTTGTAGCTCTGTGTATTTTGCTTTTGCTACACTGGGAACACTTATTTTTAGTTTAAAAGCTGAACAAAATATGGTGATGAAATAGAGCTTTTCTATATTGATTATGAACAAACCTAGATAATTTTTATAGTATTTTAGACATATTACTTTTCTAAAGTGACCAAAATTTTTTTATCTGGTTTAAATAATTGAAAATAAAATAAAAGCATGTTTCTGTTAGAAAATAATTTTTTTTAAAAATTTATTTTGTTTTGTAGACCACAAAATTTTTTTGGCAAATTTAAATAGTGAAATCTAATATTTTTTAGAAATTTAAAGAGGAGACATAAAGGAATTTGGGTGTTCATAACTTTGCAAAATCGATAAGGATTGCATAATTCTTAGCAGTATTTATTGATTTTATTTTAGTTATTTATTTTTAATACTTCTTTAAGATTATTTATTCTTAGATTTTCAAAAAAGACACTTTTGTCTAAAAAAATCCATAACTTTAATATTAAAAGTGATTGTTAAAACCTAATCTAGGCTAAAAATATCTTACAGATTTCCCAATCTTATTACTTAATTATCATTGTACTTATTTGTGATAAGATTAAATATAATTTTTTACAAATGTATATTGATTCTCACAAGATCTTGAATATTATTTTCTCCACCTTTCTTTCTTTCTTTTCTGCATGTTATTTTATATGAACTTTTTTTTAAAGAAATGTCAGGTTTTACTTATTTATATGCTTTTCAAACAGATTTTTTATGAATTCAAACAAAATTTTTTCTTGTAATTGTTAGAATCCTAACTGATCGTTTATTATCAATTTTGCAAAATGCTCTATTTGTCTCTATACATGAAAATTTAAATCTAATGTTATATATAATTTATAAATCTTTGAATTCATGTATATCCTTTTATTTGATTTAATATTAATAGATTTCTAGAACTTTTTCTTTATACAAAGAAATTATATTGATTTGGTCAGAGAATATTTGTTTGTGAAAATTTTAAATTTAGTTTTAACTCTTGCATCATCTTGGTCTATTATGAATTTAAAACTTTTATTCAAATAAAATGTTCATACTTTATTGTTGTTAATACTAAATTAGAGAAATTAGGGATAAATTAATTCATAGACTAGTTGCTAATACTAAATTAAAGAAATTTGGTATATTCAGGGCATATAGATGGAATTAATGAAATTTCAATCACAAAATTGAAAAAATTTCATATAAGTATTCATGCTAATTATAATAATCTATCTTTTTTAAACTTTTTACTTTTTAAAAGTAAAAAGTTTGATTTGGCACTTTTCACTGCTTATGAATTATAGTTAAACAAAACAGGAATTTGAATTTCTATTTAATATATATGTTGCTAATAAAATTGTTCAGTATGTATTTTACGTGTTTTACAAAAGAATAGGTTTTTATTTAATGCATAATATAGTGTGTTTGTTGAATGAAAATTTGCTTTGGATTTTTTTTTCCTTATTGAGATTATGTGGATTATTTAAGAAATATACAAATTCAAAATTATTAAATATTATAAATAATTTGAAATCAGCAATTAGTTAATTTTAAATTTTCTATGATGAATCTAAACTGTTTTAACTATATAAATCTTGTTCTGTTTAAACTATTACTCATAAGTTATGAAGATATTTAAAAAGATTCATGAAATGAAAGTTTAAATTTTGAAAATGCAAGATCCATTAAAATTTTATTTTAAAATTATTCATTTTTAGATACTAAATTGTTAGTATTAATTGTGTTTAATGAAATTATTACTATGATTTAAGTTTTTTTTAGTATAGGTTAATAATACAAAGAAAAAAATTATAATTAGGTGCTTTGAGGAAGAAAAAAGTTAATAATAATCAATTCCTATATCATCACTATTCTGATAACTAGTTGTAAAAAAAAAATCTATTTAAACAAGAAGCTAAAAATTAGATTTTTTTCCACCTAATATTTCATTGACATAATTACAAAAGAATTCGAATATTGTGCAAATATAATCAAGCCAAGCAAATACTTTTAAATCAGTTAGTATTACCTTAATTCTTTTAATTATTTCTTTTCTTAAGTTAAAAGCAAGAAATGCATTTCTTATGACTAAAAGAAAAAAATACATTTAAAATGCTAAGATTATGATTTTAACCTAATTATTTACAATATTCAATGAATCATAAAGCTGAAATGTTTATTGTTGAAAATTCAATCTGATTTATTTCAAATTATTAGAAACATATTGATTCTTGTTAGTTATTTGTATTTTGTTGAATCAAGAGACCAATTAATTTAATATCTGAATCATTTTAAATGACTTTATCATTGACAGTTAAAATTAGTGTCAATATATGAAAAGACCATCTCATATTGATTTAAAGATCAATAATTTTACTGCTATCATCCAAGTTTACAAATATTCTTTGATTTAATTTCTATTTCAAAAATTAAAATTTATCATTGCCAATGTACCATTTTTTTAAAAATTCATAAGGTTTTAAATAAATTTTAATATCATAAAAATAACAGATTGCATAGCATATTCATTATCATTGACCAGTACATTTCAATCCCATATTTAACTTAATTTGCATTGTGTTTTAGAAATGCAATGAAAAGCCATGTGCTGAAGTAATAAATTTAGTAATTTTATCCCTTTTGATTGTTTAGTCTAGATTCAATAATATTAGAAGATTGAAGCAATTCTTTCTTTCAAACTAAAAATTATTTTTTTGAAAATAATTTTAATTCTATGTACTACTTTAAATTGGATATTCTAATGACAATATATCAGATGCCTGGAATATATTCATCATTGAAAAAGTAATTTCAATTATGTTTCATAAATCTTTTATTGAGTATAAAATATAATGCTTGCATTGAAGTGGTCTTGATAAAAGTATATACAAAGATAGTCCGAAGTGAGATTAATTATGGTAGAATGCATTTAAACCATTCTTACAACATTATAAATTGGTAAATGTTTTAATTTTTCTCTTTTTTTAAGCACTGCTTTAAACGATTTTAATGGAAAGATATTTAGTTTTAAGCATTCATCATGCATCAGTGAAAAGTATATAGTAAACATTTGTAAATTATAATAACCAATAAAGTTTTAAATTTTAAACAAAATCTTGCACAAAATTGTTTGATGCACTATGGTATTATGTGTACAAAATATGCCAATATCAGGCACTAAAAATGACCAGTTTGTTAGCAAATATGTAATATGAAAATGTTGAAAATATAGATGAAATTGTATTTTTGTTATTAAAATGTGATCAAATAAAAAATTAATTAGAATGTGTTGATTGATTTTGAAACTGCTAAAAACAATTAATAATGTAATATTCTTATGATAGTTTTACTCATGCTTTAGCATTCAGAGAAATTCTATATATTTATTTATTTCCATTGTTTCTCTCAGCTGCATAAAGATTTATTAACATATGCCTTACAAGGGTTAATAATTAAAACTGCTCCACTGCATGAGTGCTTGACAAATGTGGAAACATGTTACCTCACACAAGACTGTGATGGTATAAATAATCTTAAAGAATTCCTCAAATTTTTATAAGGATATTTTAATTATTTTGTGCTTTTTTTTTTTTCATTTATTAACTGTTTAGTTTTATTTTTTTTATTTCTTATGTTTATCATTCCTTGTCAATTTAATCTGATTTATGTAATTTTTCCATAAATAAGGTTTTTCAATTAATGATTGAAGTAGAAATATAAAATATTTTTTGCAGATGAAATTGACTGTAATTTGACTATTTTTTTTTCAATTTTAATTAGTAAATAATATTTTATAATTATTTTATACAACAATGGCTTTTTTTCTTTTAAATGAAACATATATAAATTTCTGTAAAGCAAATCAATAACAAAAAATTGTTGCTTAAACATGTTTCACTAATACAATTGATGATAAGATTTTTAATCTTGTTACGGATATTTCTTTTTGAAGAATTAAAACCTATTAGCTAATTTATATTTGAAAATTTTTGACTAATAAATAATAAATATTGGCTTTATAATAACAATTTAAAATATTATTTTTATAATGTTTCCCAATATAAACTTGTTTGTCATTACCTCTCTTAAGCATTTGGGTTATGTATTCAATTGTAAATTATATTTGTTAGATGCAGAAGGGTTAAAATTTTATAAGAGATTTTGTAAAATTTAGATTTAAACATTAAAACCAGAAGCTAATTTGGTTATATTCCAAAGACAAAGTTTAATCACTTTTGTAATAAATTCAACTACTTACAGTTCAGGATTAATGAGAAAAAAAACAATATAGGTTCATGAATGTTTTTTCTTGTGATTTGGTTGACATTTTGCATTAACAGTACAGTAAGATTAAAAAAAAAAAGCAACAGAATTTACAAAATTACGGTTATCCTTGAAATAGGTCATCCTTATCCAATACAAAGAAAACACAAAAGCATTGTACCTATTCACAGCTTAAATATGCCAATACAAGCAAAAGAAATTTTCAAAAAGGAGAGAGAGAGAGAGGAAAAAATTTTAGTTTGTAATTATTTGAAATGAAAATCACATTTAGATATAGTTTAAGAAACCTAAAAATTCAAATTTGAATCACTATAGTGTATTCAATTAAAAAATGAATATTTTTTTTAAAAAATTAAGTTTTTTTATGCTTAAAAGAGAATTTTGTTAAATACAATATAGTTAGTTTTGAAATTCCAAAATCAATGCAACACTGTTGATCTTTTAGGAGAAATTTAATTTATAAAATTTAATATTTTTGTTTTAAAAAAGCAAATTTGAATGGATAAAAGATTCTGTTCATCGGACCTTCTATGATCTGATTTTTTATACAATTTAAAAATACTGACTTCAGTCAAATATGAATAAGGAAAAAAAATAGCATAGTACAATAGACATATATAATCAATTTTGTTGAAACATGCCATAAATATTGTGACAACTGTTTTCATATAATCAGATAAATAATAAACAGAACATAGAAATTGTCTGTATTTTAGAATTACATTTACAGTAATTGAATATAATATTGTTTTCATCCTTCTTGTACTGCAGTTAATTTTCTGTTTAAATTAATAATATATACACAACAAAATGATTTATAAATTACACAACGTTATTTTTAAGGATATTCCAGATAAAACTGGAAAGAAAAAAGCAAAAATAATTACCTTTTTTATGAGGAGAAAAAAAGCTGCAATGTTCGATTGGCTGAACTTCGGAAAAATAGTTAGACATTTCAAAGAAATTCCCTTACATAATCCAACTTTTATATATATATATATATATATGTAATGATATTTTAACTCTAATTTCAATTTAATTAATTTCCAAGATTTTATCTTAATTTAGCCCATAGTAACCTTATTCTAAAATATTCTCTTATTTCGTGATCCAATTCCACTGTCTCTACTTAATTAATTCAAGAGAAGCTTTGTTAAATTGCAGAATCAGCAAAAAGTCTAACTTTCCCACACTCCGCGTGAAGACGCAAAATACCGTTGATGAGGCAAATTCTTTCTTAAAAGATCCCTGTGTTTCCCTTACATGTGATTGACATGCGTCAGAAATCCCTATCAGAATCTTATTAATATATTAGCACTATGAAGAAATATTTTCCCTATCAAAATCATAGGTTATATAAGACAAGGGATAATTTATTTCTCTCTTCTTCCCCACTTCTGTTTTTGCAATGCGCTGTGGCGGACGCACAATGTCCGCGTCTTTGTTTGTAAATAATAATGCTTTCCCGATGGATTAAAAAGAACTTAAAAATGTAAAAAGTCTCTTCATTGTCTTCAAACTGAATTCTGCTTCACAACAAATAATGTTACAAATTAAAAAGTCGACAAGGATAGTTTCCTGTGAAAAATTGTCAAATTAATTAAAATTAAATCGACGGGTGAGACTCCAACGTTGCATTGCGCTCGCTGTGCTCCAAAGACGAATGCTTCGGTCCAGCTGCGATGTTTCCGTGGCGAAGTTCTTTCATCGCCGTCTCCCTCGGCTGCCTCCGGCAACATCGTTTCATGCAAACCGTAGTTCAGGGCCCGGTCCAGTTCCCGTTGAATCCCCGGTATTCCGTCATGTTACCGCATCGTCGATGGTACCGTGCCTAACCTGTGACTTCATCCGACACTGCTGCTTAATACCCTTGTACTTGTGCTCCATATCGTCATGTGCGTGCTCCTTATATCCTCAAGGAGTTGGGGCTCCTTGTCATCTTAAAAATTTTCTGGCTCCTTACCTGTGCTGAATAATCCCGATCTCGACGTCATTTTCTTGTTATATCATCACCACAATATAATACTCGCCAGTGGTCTCCCATGCCAGATTGAATCACCCAAATTTCGAAAATATCACTTGTGTGTTATATTATCAACTCAATAGAAAAATAGCTTTCCGTCACCTGCCGTAATCTCCAGTTCCAGTGCTCAAAATTGCATTTTATGATTAACTAAAAAAGTGATCATTGTTAAAAAAAAAAATCATTCGTCAGCTGACTCAACGAGTGAAATTCAAAATTTATATTCTGTACTTTTGATTTGATTTTAAATTGCATTTTTCTATTATAATATAATTGCAAATAATCTTTTTATATTATGATTCAAATATCATGAGTTTTAGTTTAAAATATTAAGATTTTAAATTTTTTCATATTTATTATTTAAAATTTATTCATTACATTATAATTTGTTGAATTAGAAATTTATGTGCATGCTATTAATAACTAAAAAAAATGATAATAACTAAAAAAAATGATTTCCGCAATTTAATTAAATTTATCTAACTCAAAGGTTTTTAAAAAATATGCATGCAGACCTTGTGAACAAAAAAAGTAACGTACCAAAATTCTTATATACTTAATAATTAATGGCACGTGATAATTAGACTAAGGTAGTAAATACCTCAGGGGTAATTGTTACACCCCTGACAGTTATTAAGCCACCCTCTTATTATCACTGTGTCCAAATGCTTGTTTTTTACAAAATACAAATATATTTTATATTACATATTTTTTTCTCTCCAAATACTATAAGAGTATTTTGAGTCTTGTGTTTGTTACATTCATTCACAAGTGTTTTGTTTGATATTTTTGAATTTTGCAAGTATTATTATCATTTCCAAATGATTTATTTGAAATACATGAATCTCACATTTATTTACATTTCCAAAGCTTTATATGAAACCATTCAATTTTAGTTGGGTTATTTTCATTTCCAAGATTTTCATTAGATATTTTCAATCTTATATTTATGGTTTCAGTTCCAAGTGTTTAATATGAAATATTTCAATTTTGCAAGTATTATTTTCATATACAAGTTTTTTACCTGAAGTTTTGAATGTTGTGTTTTTATATCCAGCTGAAATACTTAATTTAAATTCTATACCGAATACTATACCGATATATCATTTGGGTGAAATAATAACAATATTGATATTATATTTAATAATTTAATACTTTATTTCTAAATTAATAATTTTGTTGAGTCAGACTTTCTAGAATTTAAGAATAATATATCATTGACAATCCTCACCAAATTAAATTCAACAGCTGAGTTCCTGCAGAAAAATAGCCAAAATACATTTGTGCACTATAATCATTTAATTTTTAATATTTTGTTATTACTGTTTATTATTAAGGTTTCTATATAACATTTTTACAAATATAATTCTTTTTATATTTCTAATGTAAAATGATGAATGGGATTTCTGTATTAATGTTTATATAATGTGAAAATAGGGGAAACTTGGATATCACTTTTAATATGCTTTTAAATTTTAATTTCTTACTTGACCACCATTGTAAGGTAAGGCTGTATGTCGAGGGCCCCGACATACTTCCGCGTCTTGCAATGGGGGGGGGGGGGATTGTAATGATATTTTAACTCTAATTTCAATTTAATTAATTTTGAAGATTTTATCTTAATTTAGCCCATAGTAACTTTATTCTAAAATATTCTCTTATTTCGCGATCCAATTCCACTGTCTCTACTTAATTAATTCAAGAGAAGCTTTGTTAAATTGCAGAATCAGCAAAAAGTCTAACTTTCCCACACTCAGCGTGAAGAGGCAAAATACCGTTGATGAGGCAAATTCTTTCTTAAAAGATCCCTGTGTTTCCCTTATATGTGATTGACATGCGTCAGAAATCCCTATCAGAATCTTATTAATATATTAGCACTATGAAGAAATATTTTCCCTATCAAAATCATAGGTTATATAAGACGAGGGATAATTTATTTCTCTCTTCTTCCCCACTTCTGTTTTTGCAATGCGCTGTGGCGGACGCACAATGTCCGCGTCTTTGCTTGTAAATAATAATGCTTTCCCGATGGATTAAAAAGAACTTAAAAATGTAAAAAGTCTCTTCATTGTCTTCACACTGAATTCTGCTTCACATAAAATAATGCTTTTATGTGTGTGTGTTCAAACATTTGTTGAATTACGCCTTAACTGTTACACAAAGTTTCAGGATGTAAATAATATATAATGTGATGAATCTATAATGTTGCTTCCCAACACAGTTTGTTCCATCATAGGAAGGATAGTTTTACGGACAGCTCTATTGGTACTAACAGGATGCCGGATCAATAATCCACAACTTTGGAGACAAAATGGATGATACTAGAATGTTTAGGAATTTCGGCAGTAGGTCCAATAGGAGGCGAGTTGTACTTGATTGTTCGAGAATCTTTTGTCTCCTGCTCCATGAACTTTTAAAGATCAACAGTGCAGGCCGAAGTTGATTGCATAGATAGTCAACGACAAATCAATCGAGCAAAGCTCAAGAGTTGAATTGTGCTCAAGTAATTAGTGAATTGAGAAATGAGCCGTGCGCCTAGTATTGCAGACAAGTATTGAATCAGCATCGATTCGTGTATTGAGTCGTCAATCGTATAATAATGAGTCAGCAGTTCGGTACAGCTAAAAAGAGGAGAACAGCAGGCATTTGGAGAAAGCTAGTGAATAGCTACGTGGATTCTCTCTTCCTGCTGAGTTCTGTCTGGCCACTTTGTGTTCTGTTACTACCAATTACTACTTGTGGTCTGCTGTTTATTATAAGTGCCGTTGTGTAATGCTTGTGTGTCTCGGCTGTGCTTTGTCGCCTGTGTATGCGTGCCTTCTTGTTAATAAACATCATTATTTGCAACTGAGTTACACCATGCATCCACTACAAGTGATCCGGTTGACTTTACGGACTTGGATGTAGTTGGGTGAGTGTATTTAAGCCAAGGAACGATGCTTTCTTGTCTTTTTCTTATTCATTTTTGCACACACACACATATAACAACACACATGGACGATGATCACACATATATAAGGTAACACATAATACTATATACATTCAAAGTAGAAAATGTCACTAACAAAGAGCGAATGAATACTTCTTTTTGCAGCTAAGAAAAGAGCAAGCGGTGCCTGCTTGCACCATTTTCACACCAACTCTCAGGGAGAAGTGTTTACAAAAAAAGCTTAAGTGCGCCTCCCCCACATTCCAAACATACATATGGTTTAGCGCATACTGCACCATCTATGTTCAGTATTAATCTTTACTGTATGAATAAATATACAAATAAAATAATTAAATAAAAACAAAATATTACAAATAATAAAATCACAGAAACAGTGGAGAAATTTCCGTAACAATATATTGTTGTGAATCTGTAATGTTGCTTTCCAGCATAGTTAGTTTCATAGTAGGAAAAAACTGTTTTACCATCAACTTTATCAGATGTCGAATTAATAATCTAAGGGTTTCGCGAAAACTTTGGTGGCCATTTGGCAACTTGACGATAAAATGAATAATACTGGAATCTTCAAGAATTTTGGTGATAGAACCAATTGGAGCTGAGATATGCTTGATTATTCGGGAACATTCTGTACAACGCTCCGGAAACTATAAAAGACTGGCAGTCCAAGCCGAAGACAGTCGTACAGTAAGTCAACGGTGAACTAGTTGGATCAGACCAGAGATTCGTGCCTTTGTGTTAATAAATATCATATGTTATTTAGGCCTGTTGACTGTGTTACACAATACACCCCCTACAAAGCGAACCGTCATCGGATTTTAGCAGAATTTTACTTGTCCGTAACAATAATATATATATAGAGAGAGAGAGATTATTTACATCGATTATTACAGAAATTTGATGAATCTCATTAAATTATGTAGACTTAAATTTCTGACAGGTGTGCCAATTACTTCAAGGTAAATCAAGATTTGTATAAAATAGACAAGATTGATTTCCCCCTATTCTTTATTTTTCCTTCAATAGTGAGGTGTGTTCCAAGAGTATACACTGAAATCCAGATCTTCATATTGAGGCAGTCGATGTGTAATTTATTTAATAAAAATGAAGTCTTATTCATTTTATTATGATTTTTTTGGCAGAATTTATTATGCAATTATTTGTGTTTTCTTTGATGTATATATGTGTCATCACTTGTTTTTAAAAAACCAAAGTGTCCATTCAATCAGACTACAGGAAATATAAAAGAAATCAAGAAGCAAAGTGTAAACAGAAAGACGAATCGAGCGCAAAAATAGGCTTAACCGTTGCCGAATGGATAATCACTATGACTTGATACAGGCAGAGCACCCCTTCTCTGTAAAGGGGCCTTAACTATTTGTAAAGTAAAAAAATTACAAGCATAATATGTTAGAGTTTTGATTCCCTCCGGTGGAGAAAAGGGAAAATTCTGTTCCCCTAACCAGATGTATTCGAGACGGCGACATGTACATTCTCTCTCTCGTCTTGGTGTTATGATGTGTTTGTGTGGTAGCTTAGACATGTCCGTGTCCATATATATGTGAAAATAAAACCTATGAAAGTTTCAACTCCTGCTTCTTCATTAATGGAATTGTCATGCACTGATCGAACATCGTGGTGACCCGAACGTGATATGTTGAAATTTGGAAATTGGAATTTTTTTGGAAAGCACGACAATTTGGAGGAAGCGCAGTGAGGAGCTGAAACCAGAGGTGGGCATATTTATTATTTGTTCTAAGCTTTTTTGAATTATTTAGTTTAAAATGGATATTAATAGATTAAAGGAAAAAAGGAAAGGATTACGAACTATCTTCACGAAACATTTAACTAAAATAAAAAATTCTTTAAGCAGAGAAATTTGTAATGAATATACGAAAGAAACAAAACTTAATGAGTTTGTGAGTTTAAAAGCTCAGCTCACGGAAAAATTGAAGGATTTAATTAGCTTGGATGATAGTATTCAATTAATTATAGATTTAAGCGAAATGGAAGGAGAAATTGAGTTATGCGAAGATTACAAAGACAAAGCAATCGAACTAACATCTAAGCTAGAAAGACAAATAGAAAATTTGAGGGATATCCCACAAGTAAGGACAAACAGTCCAGTTGCAAATAATGCGGAAAATGTTATCCCCTTAAGAAATCAAAGTGTTAATTTACCGAAATTAAATATACAAACTTTTCAGGGCGATTGCAGTCAATTTATAGATTTTTGGAATTCCTTTGAAGTTGCGATTCATAAAAATGATTCATTAACAAAAATTGAGAAATTTACTTATCTAAAAACGTATCTTCGTGGAATTGCCTTAAATGCTGTATCGGGATTTTCATTAACTGAACAAAATTATGATGCGTCGATACAGTTATTAAAAGAAAGATTTGTCCGAACAGATATAATCATATCTTCTCACATGCATAAACTTTTATTGATTGATCCAGTAAAAACTTGCTCAAATGTAACAGCCTTAAGAAAAATGTATGATGCAATAGAAACTCAAATTAGATCGTTGTAATCATTAAATGTAGCTACAGGTACTTATAGTAACCTATTGTGCCCTGTAATATTACAAAAGCTACCCGAAGAATTAAATTTAAACTATAATCGTCACCGTAGGGCAGGTGAATTATTTGATATCGCTAATTTAGTAGAATTCTTAAGAACAGAAGTAGAGTGCAGGGAAGCTTCTTTATTATTAGCAAATCCTAAGATTTCTAATTTAAAGGAGTATTCTTTTAGAAGCAAACCTGATCAAGCTTACAAAAATAAATATTCTTCGCATACGAATGCCTTAACGACTCACGCTGATTCATTTCACCATAAATCTGAATCGAATCGTAAATTTAATTCAAAAAGAAACTATTATCCTTCTTCTGATGACAGAATGAGTAATCAAAAATGTATCTTTTGTACTGAAAAACACATGAGCCATGATTGCTCAGTTAATATTGATGAAAAGAAAAAATCGTTAATGGCTAAGGGAAAATGCTTTATATGTTTTCAGAATCACATAAGAAAATTCTGCCATAGTAACTATCAATGTAAGCTCTGTGGTTCTTTTTCGCATAATTCCGTAATTTGCGAAGGACCGCAACCCGATATCGTAACTAAGAATATTTCCCCTCCAGTCGAAGAAGGGACTTTTATCCCCAAAGAAAATAATACCGCTTCTACCATGATATCTTTCAGTACCGAACAAAATAAAAGAAAAAATAGGGTCCCTGGATCGGTTTTACTACAAACATTTTCAGCTGTGGTGAACGGACGAAGGGGGAGTAAGACGCACCTGCGTTGCATGTTGGATTGCGGGGCCAATAAATTCTTCATCTTGAGAGGGGTGGCCGAGGAATTGGGATTGAAAACAGTGGGCAGGGAAGTTCTAGCTATTCACACTTTCGGAAGTGAAACCGCTGAGCGTCGTGTTTACGATATAGTGGAGATTACGTTAAGGAATGTACAACACCCGACTCGGTGTGTTGAAATACAAGCGGTTGTTTTTGACTCGATTCCTTCGGCGAAAATTCATACTCCATCGCAGTTTGTTAGAAACATAGCGTTGGAAAAGGGAATTGAGTTAGCAGATGTTAGTACTTCTGAGAGGATTGATGTCTTGATTGGTTCGGATTATATTTCAGAGATTTTAGGCGAAAGGAATATAAGGATTAGTAAAAGATTGATTGCAGCTGATAGTATTTTCGGATATTTGCTTCTGGGAAAGGAGATGGGAATTGATTGTAAGGAGATATCTGCTAACCATTTGATCGTCGAGGGTGAGGAATCGAGCTTTGATAGGGTAAAAGATTTTTGGTTATTAGAAACGATTGGGATAAATGCGGATAAAGAAGTGTCTCTTTCAGATAAAGAAACTTTAAAATCGTTTCAACAAAATACGACGCATGAAGAAAAAAGATACGAAACTCGTTTGTTATGGAAGGAGGATAATAAGGCATTACGCAGTAATTATGAGATTGCAAAACGTCGTTTATTCGGTTTAAACAAAACATTAGATAAAAACAAAGAATTATTCGTTAAATACGATGGCATCATTAAGGAACACTTAAGAGAAGGTATTATAGAACGAGTAGATTTGAATTTAGACCAAAATATAAACACAGGTTATTTAATTCCACATCATGCTGTAGTGCGAGAACGGAAGGATAGTACAAAGTTTAGGATTGTCTTTGACGCATCATCAAAGGGAAAAGGCGCGTTATCATTAAACGATTGTTTAGAGAGCGGACCGAACTTAAATCCTGATTTACTTGAAATCTTGTTACGGTTTAGGTTACACAAAATTGCATTTAGTGCAGATATTCAGCGCGCTTTTTTAGAAGTAGGGATCGCCGAGGAAGATAGGCAGTTTTTAAAATTCTTATGGATGAAAGGGGATTGTCCTAATCTCGGTTTCAGCCCTCACAATATTGAAACATTCCAATATAAAAGAGTCACCTTTGGAGTGAAATGCAGCCCATTCTTACTTGCCGCAGTTATTAAACTGCATTTAGAAAAATTCGGAAGTGAATATGAAGAAGCATGTAAAATGTTGAGCTATTTGTACGTAGATGACCTAGCAGCTGGTACGTCAAGCGTTTCCGAAGCTATAAAATTGAGCAAAGAAATGATTTACATTCTAAGTCAGGCCAGCATGAATCTTCGAAGATGGGCTACGAACTCCCCAATTCTAAATGAAGCTTGGAAACAAGCTAATGTTGACCGTCGTGAAACATCCGAAGAATTAGGTGTGCCATTAAAAATTCTTGGACTCATTTGGGACAATAACAACGATAAATTTACCATAGACATTCATCAAATTTCTAAGATGAAGGACAGTAATCTTTCGAAGCGATTGATTCTGAGCATCTGTGGGATGCTGTTTGATCTATTGGGGATGATAACCCCTTTTACTGTCAGAATGAAGTTGTTACTACAGAACACCTGGGAACGGGAGCTGAAGTGGGATGAACCACTACCACCGGACATTCAAGAGACATTTCTGTAGTGGCTGGATGAGGTAAAAACTATCCCTCAGATTTCTTTGCCTCATCCTTACTTCCTTGATGCAGAGACTCCAATGGCTGAAATTCACATTTTCTCCGATGCAAGCCCAAAGGCTTATGGTTGTGTGGCCTACTTCAAAAAAGTGACAAACGGGAAGATGAACTCCAGTTTCATGGTGGCGAAATGCCGCCTAGCTCCATTGAAAAAATTGAGTCTGCCTAGACTCGAACTCATGGGAGCCCTTGTTTCTGCCAGATTAGCAGAATACTTAAAACAAGCATTTCCCTGGATTACATCTGACCACATCTTCTTCTGGTCAGATTCGCAAATCAGTCTTCATTGGATAAAAGGAGACCCTCTACGATGGAAGGAGTTTGTGAGAAATCGCGTACAGGAGATCCAGGAGAAAAATCGGGAAAAGTGGAATTACTGCAGAGGAAAGACGAACCCCCCAGACAAGTTAACCCGAGGACTGTCTATCCGAGTGTTAGCTGAAAATGATGTTTGGTGGCATGGTCCAGACTGGTTGTTTAACCAAGATCTATGCCTTGACAACACAGTGAACAGCGAATTCAACGAAGTTGAAGTAGCAAACGAATTAAGGAAAGACTATGTTCCAGCGAGCAACCTAGTAATGACTGTAGCCGGAACTAATTGTGATGATTTTCTCGATAAACTTCTCAAAATCACAAATGACTATGTAAAACTTATTCGTATTATTTCATATATTTTTAGATTTTCAGCTAATTGCAGGTACCCTCAGTCAAGGACTGCAGGGCCCATTACGGCTGATGAAAGGATTTAGGCAGAAAACCAATTAATCCGAATAGTTCAATGTGGTAAGTTTAAGGAAGAAATGAGGGATTTGAAAAGAGGTAAGAATGTTTCAAGGAAAAGTAAGCTGTCAACCTTAAATGTATTTTTGGACGAAAATGATACTCTAAGAGTGGGGGGCAGGTTAAGAAATTCCAAATTAAATGTTTATTCAAAATATCCTATTGTGTTACCATCGAATCATATTTTAACTTACAATATTTTAGTGCATTATCATAAGAAATATTTACATTTGGGAGCACAAGCTTTGTTGTATCAAGTACGTCAGAAATTTTGGCCAATCAATGGTAAACATAATTGTAAAAAGGTGATATTTAATTGCATTACTTGTGTGAAAAACAAACCCGTTTTAACATCCCAATTAATGGGTGATTTACCAGCTGATCGCGTAACCCCTAATCATGTATTCAACATTACTGGTATTGACTTTGCTGGCTCATTCTTCTTAAAATTCAAAAATCAGAGAAAAGGTATATTAAACAAAGTTTATGTTGTAATTTATGTGTGCTTATGTACTAAAGCCTTGCACCTTGATTTCGTAACAGATCAAACATCTGACTGTTTTATTGCAAGTTTAAAGCGTTTCTTTGGAAGGAGAGGTAAATGTGCAAAAATTCTCACTGACAATTCCAAAACATTTGTCGGTGCAAACAAAGAACTGAAAAGGCTGTATAATCTTGTCGACTCTCCTGATCAATGTTTAAGTGAATTTTTAATTTCAGAATCTATTGAATGGAAATTCATTCCACTCAAATCATCGAATTTTGGAGGTATTTGGGAAGCCGGAGTAAAATCCTTTAAATTCCATTTAAAACGCGCACTAGGAAATCAAAGACTAACTCTGGAAGAATTTCTAACAATTTTGGCGGAAATTGAAGGCGTCCTAAACTCTAGACCCCTTACTCCGCTATCTCCAGAATTCGACGATTTTGAAACTTTGTCACCTGGTCATTTTTTGATTGGCAGACCAATAAATGGAATTGCCGAACCATTGTTAATTAACTTAAATGAAAATCGATTTTCAAAATGGCAAAAAATTACAAAATTTTCTCAAAGCATATGGAAAATATGGAAACGTGATTATCTTTGCAGTTTACAACAACGTTACAAATGGAAATTCAATAAGAATGATATAGAACTCGGAACACTTGTTCTGATAAAAAATGAAAAATTACCTGGAACGAAGTGGTTATTAGGAAGAATTACTGAAGTTTTCCATGGTAATGACAACCAAATTAGAGTAGTCAATATTAAATTACCAAATGGTAATATCCTAAAACGAAATGTTCGTGATATAGCTATTTTACCCCATGGGAATGAAGTGTATTAATGTTATTGTTATTTGTTTTAGTTATATAATATTGTTACAAACCTGCAATGCGGCTTCCCAGCATAGTTTGTTCCATCATTGGAAAGAAAGTTTTACAGTCATCTGAATGGGACTAGCGCGTCGGAGGTCCCAGAGCTTGGCGACCATTTGGCGACTTGGCGACGAATTTGGCGACTTTGGCGCCAAAATAGATAATACCCGAAACTTCGAGAATTTTCCCGATCCGTCCAGTAGGAACCGAGATACGCCTCGAACGTTCCCGATTGGTTGAGAGGCTTCTAGCCCCGCCTCCTGAGACCTATAAAAGGGGCTGCGGCTGCCAGAGAGTCAGGTCCATTTTTTTTTTTTTTTTTTTTTTTTTTGCTAGCTATCGTCATGAGCGGTAGTGATTCGGAGGAAGGAAGCGCGAAGCGCATACGTGCGGAGGAAATGGAAACGGATACTGAGCTATCCCAAAAACCATGTCATTGTGATGAACGGCTCTTTTTAGAGCGGAAAATAGAATTCATAAAACTAAAAATCGAAGGCTTACTAAAAGCAACGCAATTCTACTTAGAAAATGGTTTAGACCCAGATTGTGAAGAATACCTTGCCATGAGGGAAAACCACCAGGAGGCCCTAGCAAAGAAAGGAGCACTCGAAGGTGAGTTAGACCTTCTCCCTGAATGTTGTGGTCCGGATAGAGCAAAACAGGATAATTTCATTAGATCGCCCAAAAGAAAAACTGCCCGCCCAATTCAGGCAAGCCAAAATATCCCAATAGAAATAAATAACAAATTTGAAGCATTAGGTCAATTAAAATCGCAAAAAGAGGAAACCCCCGTACAAGTTAAAAAACTCCCCCCAATAATGCTGAAATACAGCCAAGAATACGCTGAAATTTTGGTACAAATCAGGAGAGTATGCGGACCGACAGAAAACAAACTGGCTAGTGGATATGTAAAAATTTTCTCCACCGATGCTGAACAGCATAGGAAAATTACCAATTTTTGCAAAACACAAGGATATGATTTTTATATCATAAAACCCAGGGACGAGCGACCGATTAAAGCGGTAATCAAAGGGTTACAGCATGACCATTCCACAGACGAACTTAAAGACGTACTAACCATTGAGTACGATCTACCAGTTTGCAAAGTCACACAGCTTACACAAATCAGAACCAAACGCCCCCTCCCTTTTTACCTAATAGAACTAAGACGAAACAACGAAGCTCAACGCATCTTCGATATACAACATATAAATTACCTTAAAGTAACTGTTGAACCCTTTAGAGGCAGGAGGACTATCAATCAATGCTATAAATGTAACAATTTCCACCATACCGCAGACTGCTGCGAAATGAAACCACGCTGCCTAAAATGTAATCAAGAGCACCTCACAAACCAGTGCCCAATTAAAGAAAAATTAGCAGAACCCAGATGTATTAATTGTAATAAAGTAGGCCATGTTGCGTCTTATAGGGGTTGCGAAGCATTCCCCAAATTGCCAAATAACAATATCATACGCGAAAATTACTATTCTACAGCAAGAAATAACTTAAATTCCAGACAGGCATATGTTCAAGATAATAAAACTTTCGCAGACCTTTTTAACGGAAACGCTCCTCAACAGAGGGCGCCACGAGAACAACCAGCTGTTATCGTAAATAACAACAACAGCTCGGATAAAATTAATCTATCTGCAACCCTTGGTGATAGTTTTATAAAAGACATTGCTGAGGCTACAAAAGAGCTAAGAAAGCTAGTCAATATGTATCCAAACCTTTTCACAGCCCTCAAGCAACTTAAATACGCTAATACCATTGAAGATAAACTACAGTTACTACTGATGGCTTTTGATAGCCAACAAACTCCCAACTCACATTAGTTAATTCAATCTCAATAATCTTAGCATTGTGTACTGGAACGCAAATGGGATCAAGAATAAAATAAACGAATTCAGACTGTTTGTAAATAAGTATAACCCTGACATTATTTTAATGCAAGAAACTCACCTGAGACCACAAAAGAAAATCTTCCTAGCTAATTATGTCGCATATTACAGCTATCGACAAATTACCAATCCTAATCAAAATGCTGCTGGTGGCACAGCCATACTAATTAAAAACTACATCCCCCATTATGAACTAACTACACCAACCCTTTCCCATGTTGAAGCTAATATAATTGTAATCAATTTTAAAAATAAAGATCCTATTACACTTACCTCTATTTACATACCCAACAATTCTGACACTTCTCTTTTTACTATGGATTTGGAAACTCTCATGAATATTAGCCCCAACCAAATAATAGCTGGCGATTTTAATGCCCATCATGTTAACTGGGGATGCAAAAACAATTCAGCCAGAGGTAACTCATTAAATACCTTTTGCCATAGAGCTGGTTTAGATATTATTGCACCCTCTACCCCCACAAGATTTGGTTTACATTCAGCTAGCACAATTGACCTTGCCCTTGTTAAAGACTTTATTTTTCCTTATGAAATAATTTCCATCCCTGAACTTAGCTCTGATCACAACCCCATCATGATTAATTTCTTTTTTAGATACTCACTCCCTGATAGCACTGGAAAAATTAAAACTAATTGGACCCTATTCAAAAATAATAACCTTAACTTTATTAAAATTGACAATGAAGACAAAATTGATAACGCAGTAATTACCCTTGAACAGCTTATAAACCAAAATAAGATCACCGCGTCTAAACCCATTACCCCATACAACCTACACTTTGACCCTAAAATCAAAAAACTAAACAAAGAACGTAATTATGCTAGGAAGATGTTTCAGCTTACTAGGGATCCAGCCTTTAAGAAAACCACTAACAAACTAAACAAGGAAATAGCCAAACTTAACAATAAAATTGAACAAGATAATTTCGTCGAAAAAATTGTAAATGCAAACATTGAAGACAACACAATTTGGGATCTTGTCAGACCTTTTAAAAAGAAATATAAAAACATCCCACCGCTAAATAACACACACACCATTGCACTAACAGATGAAGACAAAGCAGAATGTATTGCCAATAGCCTAGAACAACAATTTCAAAACAACGACACAATCGACACTGAAACAGATAAACTAGTTAATGAAACAGTATCCCACTTTAAATTCAACAATAACACAATAAACGAAATCAAAACACCTCCTACCCCCAGTGAAATTAAACTTGCAATTAAAAAACTTAAAAATAACAAATCCCCAGGTCAGGATGGAATTAATAATAAAATGCTAAAAAACCTCCCTGACAACATCATATTCGAAATAACAATATTAATATATAAAATCTTAATTATTGGCTATTTCCCCAAAAGATGGAAAACGGCAACTGTTGTACCAATTCACAAACCCGGCAAAGACCCAACCAACCCTACAAACTACAGACCCATTTCCTTACTCCCTTCAATTAGCAAACTTACAGAGCATGTCATTCTAAATAGATTAAATACTTTCCTTGATGAAAATAAAATCCTTATACCTGAACAATTTGGTTTCAGAAAAAACCTTTCTACAACGCATCAACTATACCGTGTTACTGAATTCATCGAAGAAGCTTTCATCAACAAAGAGAAATCTGCAGCTGTATTCCTAGATATACAGAAAGCCTTCGATAGAGTTTGGCAGCACGGCTTAATCTATAAACTCATTAACTATAACACCCCCAATTATTTAATTCAAATCATTAACTCATATCTCGCCAATCGCAAATTTAAAGTTAAAATCAAAAATGCAATATCATCGGAAAAAAATATTCATGCAGGGGTTGCCCAGGGTTCTAAAATTGGCCCAGTGTTGTTTTCCATCTTTATTAATGGCATACCGAAACAATTTAATACAATGATCTGCATTTTCGCAGACGACACAGCGATACTTGCAAAAAACAAAAATCCAAATTTCATTAAAATAGCACTCGACAAACACCTCAAGAAACTTGAAGGCTGGTTCGAAAAATGGAAAATTGCAATAAATGTAACGAAAACTGAAGCCATTATCTTTCATAAATCACCTGTAAATAAATCATTCCCCCAGCCTAAAATTAATGACAAAATTATCCCGTGGTCTCAGAATTGCAAATACCTCGGCGTAGTTCTCGATAGAAAATTAACATGGAAACCCCACCTTACTTATATTAAAAATAAATTTCGTGAACTAGCAAGAAAATTCTACCCCCTTATCTCACGAAATTCCAAAATGAATAGGGAAAACAAATTACTTATTTACACAGCCTACTTGCGTCCAGTACTAACCTATGCCTGTCCAGTGTGGGGGTATGCTGCCAGAAGTAATCTTAAAATTATCGAACAACAGCAAAATCAAATTATTAAAAATATATGTAAAGCACCCAGATTCTTCTCTAACTCTAAAATCTATAAAGCAATAGAGTACCCGCCACTCAAAAAATTCATTCAAAAACTCGCCACTAACTTCTTTAAAAACCTTGAAAACATCGATAACGAAGCAATAAAACTAATCCCTAAATATGATCCCAACCCGCGAATTAAAAGACCTAAAAACGTACTCCTTTAAAAAACTTAACCCTTTCAATAACGATCCTAACCCTTTCACTTACCCGCACTTATCATTGTAAACAACCCACGCTCATGGCGCCATCTACCGTTATTAAATTAAACCTGTAATCTTCCCGGCAATTGACAACATCGCTTAGTCCCTTTTACTAATGCCAGCATACCCACTCACCCACTCCACCAGTAACAACCAATAGCAACTCGCCATCCAGTTATCCTCCTTAGTACAGCCAATCATAACGCACGCTTCACCATCACTGAATCTCAATAACCCAGTCAATCCTACAACAGATTCATGCCAAAATAATAAAAGTAAAGCTCTATCAGCCACATCATTAAGGGGATAGTCCTACTCAAGGACGGGTGCCCCGACAAGCCTACCATCGAAGTCGAAGAGAGTCAAGTCCGAGTTGGGAGACGACGAAGCCAGTAGTCGGGGAGACGACGGAGTAGTCCGAAGATGGAGCGGCCAAGCCAGTAGTCAGAGTGGACGGAGTGGTCGAAGAAGAATAAGCGGAATCGACGGAGCCAAGTGAGTAATCCAAGTCCGAAGACGGAGCGGAGAAGGCGGAAACGACGGTGAGCAGCGACGGAGTCAAGCTCGTGCTGAACTGAGCTGTGCGCTACTATCTGCAGTAGATTCTGGTTGTATGCTGCTGTGTGTGCTGTTGTATGCTACACGTCTCGGGTGAAGATAATCGTCTTCTGTGCTGTATATAGTTGTCGCTTTGTGCTGTCCTGTGTGTCTTCGTGTAAATAAACGTCGTTGTTTTTATTCTACTTCTGCCTGCTGATTGAGCGTTCTACACACCATATCACTCTCACTATCCAAACGAACCCCGGTAAAGAAAATTTCGTAACAATATATATAATGGAATTTAATAATCAGAATTGTATTTGTATTTATACCAATTGTATAATTTGTATTATTGTGAACTTATTGTTCTATTGTAACTATAGTATGCAAATTTATGAAGGTCTTCATCCGGGGGTTGGATGTTAAGAGTTTTGATTCCCTCCGGTGGAGAAAAGGGAAAATTCTGTTCCCCTAACCAGATGTATTCGAGACGCCGACACGGCGACATGTACATTCTCTCTCTCGTCTTGGTGTTTGTGTGGTAGCTTAGAAATGTCCGTGTCCATATATGTGTGAAAATAAAACCTATGAAAGTTTCAATTCCTGTTTCTTCATTAATGGAATTGTCATGCACTGAGCGAACATAATATATAATACTACTACGTGTTCATTTATTACATGATTTTGTTTTTGCTATTAATTACTTCAGAAAAATTACAATTTTCTGCATTTTTTTTCGATTTTAATTTAATGAAAGAGTGCTCAACATTTGCTATGGTAACTGGCAACGTCAAGAAAAGTTTTAACATTGATAATGCATTTAGAAATAACTCATTATAATTATTATTTAGTATGTATCGCAATATCTCATGTGCTTTATTTACACCCCTTTCGTTCAAAATCCAATCCTGTAGCAAACCAATTTCTTCGATTAGGTTTTCATTTACTTTCTATTATAAAACTTTACAACATTTTTCTAATTCATGTTTTTTAAAGTTCTTATATTAAAGACTAATTGACATACTTCCTTTACCGGATTTTCAATAATTTAATCTTCTGTTATTTCGGAATAGAATCACCTTTTTCTTTTTCAACTCCTTTTTTTTGGGGGGGGAAGGTTTAAAAAATATTCAAATTATGTCCAACTAGCTATTAATATTTAAATTATCACCTAATTACTTTTACTTCGTCTAAAAATGTGTTAAATTTTCTTCTTAAATTTTGGATTTCAGTTTTAATTTTCCTGAATAAATTAAAAGCTAAATCAAGAATAACTGTTTTTGCTTGAAATAGTTTATTCGTAATATCAATTTTGAACAATATTGCAAATCATACTACTAAATATAAAATCAACGGTACTTATTGTATTGAATCTAATAGACTTGTAGCTTCGAATATCAGTGTATTATCATTATTTGCGTCAATAAGTTCTAGGATATTTAAAAAAATTTTGTGTATACACTGCTTTAACTGTAACTGTATTTTTTTTTTTTTTACTTCTTGAAGAGAATCGCATAATAATGGTTTAAGAGTAATATTTAAATGCTTTTGTAAAATTTCCCATCTTTTTATAAATGCAAAAATAAAAAAAAAAAAAAAAAAAAAATAAAATATAAAAGTTGCAATATCCATTTTTTTTTTACAATATATACAGCTGGAAATAGTATCACAAATGAATATTATGCCTTATTCTTTGATAAATTAAAAGAGTATGGCAGGCAAGGCATATAAATTGCATGTAGGTCTAAAGCAATTATCCTAGATTGTACAACTTGATATTTCCCTATCATGTTGCTACTGTTGTCGTACGTATGTCCTCTACAATTCATAAAATCTAAATCCAGCTCACTTAATATTTTCAACAAAGTTTTTGCTACTCCTTTTCCAGTCACATTAGTTACTTTATTAAAACCTAAAAATGACTTATTTATATTTAATATTTTCTTTTCAAAATTTGCATACCTATTAAAGCCATCTCATAGGAGGGGTTACTCGTAATTAAGAATGAGAAGCTTCCGGTATGGTAGTTGGTTCTCGTCATCCCTGTGGGTTCACGAAAAGGTGGGAGTCTGGTTCCTCTCACTGGCTATGGGACATACTTCCTTAAGGAAAGGTTGTACTGGAACCGGTGATGGCCCTTGGGACTCAACTACATATTCCGCCATTGTTGCTGTTGCGGGGGTCTGGTCATTTAAGTTTTTCCGTGTGCCTTCCGGCGGGCAGGAGTAGTCAATTTATATACCTAATAAAGGTTGAAGTTTGTTCCTGATAAAAAATATCAGGAATATAATCTATCTGGATACTGTTGTACGTGGCTACTTTTATTTCGTCTTTAATTTTGTTATGGACTTCATTTCATAACGCAGGAATAATTTGTCCGGTTGATCACTGTGCTAAATGATGTACAATTTTAATTTTCGAATTTTTTCATTCTGTTTATATGATCTATGAGCACAAAGTCATATTTAATAAATAATTCGATTAAACTTCAGAAATTTCCATTATTTGGAGTTATTATTTTTACGGTTTCCACGAAGTGCAAGATTATTACATGATAAAAATGGAATCACATCTCCAATTCTTTAAAATAGTAATTTAGGTCTTTCCAATTTTTTATTTATTTGATTTGTTTTTATCACTAGTCAAACCTAACTTTAGTCGTTTTAGAAATTCTTTCAAACCCATAAAGGAACTAAAGTGACAATAAAGGACTCATGATTTTGAATTACAGTCGGCAGCTTTGTCCAGCTTATAGGCATATATAAATCGTGTCGATTGTTCATTCCCCCCCCCCTCTTTTTTTTGAAAAAAACAGTATACCAAAAAAAATCGAGTCTTGCATTTTTAAATAAATTAATCTGCTGCGAAGCTGGTTTTCACCGTTTCGCATTTTTTAAGTAGTAGGTGAAGAAATCCGTCAACATTCTTAGCAAAAACTCTTTTGTGCTGCACGTGTCAGATTTTAATACAAAACATTATAAACTTATCTGTTATAATACTTGGCCATAAACCTGGATCACTTATATTCATTTGATCATATTTGCTATTGTCATTTTCGTAATTATTTTCTGATTCGATGAAATTTTTATAAACATACAGTTCTTCGAAGAGTTTCAATTTCTACGTTTTCATTGCAAGATTGTGCAAGTTGTGTGAAATTTTCTTCTCCATTTGGAGTTTGATTTGTAACTTCTGAAGTCGAAGCAATATCACTGCCAGAATTACTTCATAGACGAGAAAACAGATCTACTCGTGACGACTTCTTGAAATTTAGCTTTTACTCTTTTCAGTTTTCTTTTCTGACACCCAGAGGGAAATTATCTTGGCATGGACATGATTAAATCTAACAATATTAAGCATTTTATGGTATGAATTATCAAAATACTATATGCAATCTAACCTAGAAGATGGGGTAAATTATCGTAACTCTACTTAATTCATGTTTATAATATGTTGCACACTTGCACCAGACTGTATTATCCCTCTAAAGGTTCCCCACGCATTTCAACGTAGCCCCATAGATGTCTTTAAAGTGCACTGCACGCATTTTAATGTAGGGTAACGAACGATGCAAATTCGTTTTGCACGGAAAATCACGTAGGGGTTATACTGCACCGAAAATGGTGTCGACATATTTTAACGTATTTCTTCCCCCCTACAAGTTTCGACATCTTGATGAATTGGAGGGAAGACAACACAATGAAGTTTTACGGCCATTTAAGGATGTCACAGGATCTGAGAGCCCGAAGATTCCTTTAGGCATAGAGCATTGTGATGGTGCCGGCGTTATGGAGGAATGAGGGGTGAGAAAGGGAAGGGCTCGCCCAAGAAAAGAGGAACAGGAATTTTTCCCCAATTGTGTCTCCCATAATGGCTCTATGTGGACTTAAATTTAAATTGCATTTTGTTTCAATAGTTTTTGTTTAATATCGATAGTGATAGGATTTTTTTGATCTAAGCGATGCCTCAAAGTTCCATTGAGTTATTTTTTCTTAATGCAGTTTTATGCTTACTTGTGATTAAACATCACATTGAAGTACTAGCAACTCGAAAAAGGATGTATTTGAAAAATTGCCATCGATATATAGTTAAAATATTAAATATATTTTTCATTCTTAGTTCAACTATTATTATGATTCAAATTTATATTTTTATGCTAATCTCTACCTCCAATTATTTTTCACAAAGTAAACAGATGCAAATGAATTTTGCGTTTTAAAGCAGTCTAAATTTCAAAGAATATA
Source organism: Argiope aurantia (assembly GCA_026543865.1). Taxonomy (NCBI): domain Eukaryota; kingdom Metazoa; phylum Arthropoda; class Arachnida; order Araneae; family Araneidae; genus Argiope; species Argiope aurantia. Next base: position 238,911 of record JAPMOR010107823.1, on the reverse strand, counting down.
ATAAAATATATTATTATATTGTTTCTCTTATCTTGTAAAAATTTGGAATAATGTGTCGTTTTTTATAATGCGACTCCTTTTCAAAGTTTTTTTAAAGAACTGAATAGAATAATTTCATTCAAACTCATAAAAGAAACAATAAAAACATTTTTTAAGAATTATGTCTATTCAGAAAATTATTAATATTTAGTCTTGACATATCTTGATGTAGATGAAAGCAAATAGTAAAATAAATTTAATTCAGGGTTTGATTTATTTTGCTAGGAATATTAAGAAACGAATCACATTGTAAAAGTCTTAACATCGTAAACTATCTGAAGATATTTTTTCAATAGTTTATCAAAGAAGATATATTTCTTAGATATAATTATAGATCTCTAAAACACTTCTAAAAAATAAGTAGGTAGTTCAAAAATTCTGTTCTTATTTTACAGTTCTTTGAAGCAGTATTTTTTTGTAGATAAGTTAATGAGCATTCTTCAATATAGAATAAAATCTGAGTGGATAAATGAGATAACTTTTGTTGAATCTTGTGCGAAGTACAGAATGAGTTTTAACTGCACGTTTTTAAGGACGTTCTAATACAAAATAGTGCAGATAAATTCCTGAATGGTGCATGGATAATAAATTATTTTTGAATATTCAAAAGCGTAGCATTCATAGTTATGCCTTGAAATCACAACCTGCTATTTACTCGTATCAAATAAATGACTTTGCATTACTTTATTCAGATTTTGTTACTGATGCTGGTGATAGTTATGGAAAACTTCATAAACTGCACACTAATGCAGGATCCACCTTAAAGGTTGTCGGGCCCAAACAGAAAAACAATTATTATTATTATTATTATTAAAAGTAATCCAAGGTTTACAATCAAGGTAAAGATCAATGGTAGCATCACCATCCTTACTTTCTCCTATTCATATGCTTATGCAGTGTAGCGCTATCCATGTTTTTTAGCACATTTTGAATAGAATCAAGTATGAATTTTGTGCGTCTTTTATCCTTTCAGACTGGAGCAAAAATTCGACACATTCCTAATAACAATATCAAACCAATTTACCAAATTTCATTTATCTATTTTGTGTGTGTGTGATTTCAAATAATTATTTAAACACTCATGAGAAATAAATCCTTTGTCAGAATACATTTTTAAAAAATTAATACAAATCTAAATTTTGATAAAATTGCATGATACATTTAATTTATCTCGTTGCTTCCGTTTTGGGGTATCATGTACATGCATACACGATTTTTACATACAGATTTACGCATACAGATTTCTCATCAGCCAGTTTATCTAATATTTGAAGTTAAGATTACATAGAAATTAATTAGAATTAATTATAGAAAGGTTGCAGTATGTTGATTTACGATAAAAAAAGAAGTTGTTTCTCAAATTCTTTGACTGGAATTATTCCTAGTGAATGCTCAGCCTTTTTAACCCAAGCTGAATTGGGAGGTTAAAAAAAGTTAATAAAGGGTTTTAAAAGGTTGAAAAAAGGAATTAAGCCATATTCAGTATGCTATATTAAACTGAAATTTGAGAAACAATTGTTTATTTTTTAAACCAATTATATAAATAATATTGTCAATCAGATATTAATTTTCTTTTTATATGAGAACTAATGACTATTGATATATCATCATTGATCGCCTGTCATATATATCTTCTCAGTATATTCAGTTGATACGTCTATGGCGGAATTACTTCCAAAACCTTTTGGTATTCTACCTGCCCCAGTCATTCGACCAATTCTGTCAATTTTTATTTCATATTAAAACTATTGGCCATTAGATATGTCATCAATGATCGCCTGCTCTATATCATTTTTCAATTTCGAAAGAAGAAAAAAACGCCTTTTTTATTGTATTTTCATTTTGAAATAAATTCTTTCTTTCCCCTATTTGGCTGCATGATTCATCAGCAACTCAATCAAGTTGGACCCCGCATGTCACAGGATCTGTGGGCCCGAAGGATTGCTTTAGGCATCGTTCCATAATGCTCTATGTGGACTTAGATTTAAGTTGTATTTGGCTTCAATAGCATTTCTTTGATATAGCTTATCTGATCGAAATGTTGTTTTAAAGTTCCATTGCATTAATTTTCATAATGCAGTTTTATCCTCACTTGTCATTAAACATCGCATTGAAGTATTAGGAACTCGGAAGGGATATATTTGAAAAATTGCCCTCGCTATATAGTTAATATATTAAATATATTTTTCATTCTTAGTTCAACTATTTTTATAATGCAAATTTATATTTTTTATACTAATCTCCACCTCCAATTATTTTTCTTCGCTTAAAGTAAACAGATGCAATTGTATTTTGTGTTTTAAAGCAGTATAAATTTCAAAGAATATAATAAAGTATATTGTTATATTGTTTCTCTTTTGAGATTTATATTGAATAAAAACATGGAACTGTGTGTCCGATATTTTATAATGCGACTCCTTTTTAATGTTCTTTAACGAACTGAATAAAATAATTTCTTTCGAATTCATAAAAGGAACATAAGAACATCTTTTAAAAAATTATTTCTATTCGAGAAGGTATTAATATTAGTTTAGTTTTTAATATCTAGTTAGTTATTAATATTAGTTTAGTTGTTAATAATTAGTTATTAGTATTTATACCTTGATGAAGATGAAAACAAATAGCAAAATAAATGGAATTAAATGTTTGAATAATTTTGTTAGGAACATTAAGAGACTGACAACATCATAAAAGTCTTTAACACCGTAAACTATCTAAAGATAATTTTTCAATAATTTAATAATAAATTTTTTAGATAAAGTAATAGATTTACAAAATATTAAAAAAAAGGAATTTCAAAAATTCTATATTTATTTTACAGTTCCTTGAAGCATTTTTTTTTTTGTTGTTGTTGTTTATATGCTAATGTGAATTCTTCATTAAAGGATAAAATCTGAGTGGATAAATGAGATAGCTTTTGATGAATCTTGTGCAAATTACAACACGATTTTTAATTATATCTTTTTAAGAACGTTCTAATGCAAAATAAATGCTTCAATGGTGCGCGGACAATAAATTATTTTAGAATATTTAAACGTATCTTTCATAGTTATGCCTTGAAATCACAACCTGTTATTTACTTGTATCAAATAAGCAGTTAAAGTCAGATTTTGTTACTGATGGGGGTGTTACTTATGGAACAAAATTTCATAAACTGCATACATTGATGCAGGATTAACCTTAAAAGTTGCGGGGTCCAAACTGGAAAACAATTTTTATCAATACTTTATTATTATCATCATTATTATTAAAAGCAATCTAAGGATTTACAATCAAGGTAAAGATCAATGGTAGCATTTACCTCTCTACTTTCTTCTATGCATATGCTTATGCATAGGGTTTATACAAAAATCGACTTTTTGAAAAACCGGTTTTCGAATTGGATATTTCCAAAAAACGGTTTAAGCCAGTTTTCGAATTTTGATCAAAAAAAAATTGAATAGGGAAAAATCAAATATTTTTCCCTATTCTATTTATTTTAATTTATATAAAATAACAAAAAACGAAATCAATATCAAAGTGAAAATATAAGAAACAAAATTACAGATTACATATACATATTACTTACACAAAATAACGGAAACTCAAACAAAAATTTCAAATAATATTTATATTATTTTCACTAATTTTAATTTCTATTAAGAAAATAGGATTTTAAAAAACGTAAAATATCCACTGAACGGTGGCTAAGTCTCGTTCTTATTTTGAACACAATATTGCCTGAAATTGAAAATATTCTTTCACTAGTTACTGAGTGTGGCATCAAATTACAAATCTTTTTATTCTTTTATTCGTTTGTTCAAATAATGAAAATTCAGCTTTCAGTGTCCTCTGATTTGCAAGTTTTTCTTCAGAGTCTTCAAGAAACTAAACAATTATATTATTTCCGACAATTATTTCATGAACTGCTTCCAAATGTTTATGTATATTGCTCGAAGATGATCCTTTGCAGCTCATTTCAGATTGCCTTATCTATCCCGAACTTTTTGAAATTATCCCAAACTTCGGACTTACTCATTTTTATCTAAAAATGAAATTAAAGTTATTGAATAAATATTTTTGACGTTTATTTTACAATTTTATTATTTTAACTGCTAATATTAATGCAATTTAAAATAATCTAATCTACCCATTTTCTAGGAATTTTGAAAGAAAAAAAAACACTTCTTAATCTAATTCTGATGCTTGCTAAAGACATAATTTATGTTAAAACGTTGCGAAAGAAAATATGGAATAGTTTAACACCCTGTGTTTTATTTAAAATTCCATTAAACAGAAGCCAGAACTTCTTATTTCACACTAATTTTTGATAGAAGAAATTTATATAATAAAATTTAAATTTTAAAATGTAAAATAGAAAATATACACATAAAAATTAAACATACTTAATACTTAATACTTTTTACCAAATATAACAACTTTATTATTTTGTTTCCAGTTTTCACCTTCACAATAGTAAGCAAACCTGTCGTGACTCGAGACGGATCGGATTCTGAGATCACATTTCGACAATTCCATTTCATTAAGGGGTGAGACGCGGAACGATGAACACATTTGACCTTGGATTTCTCGCATTAGATACTTTTTAGTTCTTTTTTTTCACGTGTATGTGAGTGTTATGTCATTTCTGACAGCAGCTGAATATTTCGTATTGATATGGCTAGTTCAAGTGGTGTAAAAAAGCTTTCAGGAGTGGTACAAAGAAAATTTTATATATCATTAAATACTGTGACCAAGAAGCAAAAAACGGGGATTTATTCTTTTCACACGTTCTTCGAAACGAGCCAGTCAAACTGCTGACGTTTCTATTAGCACCGACTTCATACCGATAGACAAAACATCCGACGAGAAGCAAGGGATGAACTGTATCAAACTTTTGTTTCATTTAGAAAAAAAAAATGAAAAGGGATGTTCATGAAAAACATAAACTGACGAATTCGAGACGCAACTGTGCAGTGCACAAGCACTGGCCAACGCAACTTGAAACGTTGAAAAAAATGTGTTTGCTGGCCGTTGCATAGAATAAATAGCAAATCAAATAAGTTCAAAATTAACTTTTACATAATAATATGAAGTCTTAAAACCGGTTTTCTTAATTTAAAAACCGGTTTTCGAATGTGACAAATTTACTTTAAAAAACCGGGTTTGAAAACCGTCAAACCCTACTTATGCAGTGCAGCGGTATCCGTATTTCTTTGTACATTTGAATAAAATCAAGTATGGATTAGGTACGTCTTCCTATCCTTCCTAGCAAAAATTCGACACATATTTGTAATAATGATGTCAAAGCAAAGAACCAAATTTCATTTTTTTTTTTTTTTTTTGTAATTTTAAATGATAAATCACTCACGAATAGTTGACATGATATTACTCATTTTGAATAGTCTTAAACGCAGAAATACGGTTAAAGAATGTCCACACCATGTTTTTCTAAAAAAGTGCTCTGAACGTGTTCAGATACCTTAATGTTTTTTTAAAAGTTGTATTTAATTTCCATGCATATTTCTAATTTTTAATTTCCATGCTTATTTCTTAATCTAACGTTTATTGCTTTTTTAATCTCAAATGCGTTTAACTTTTAAATTCCCAGTTCATATTGCAATATTTTCATAATTAAGTGTTAAAAGAATTTTTTTTTAAATTGTTCCTTTTGTATGAAATTTAAAAGTTTACTGATTATGTTGCAAACCTTGGATACTTTCAAATCCCCTAATAACTAGATTTCCGAATGATTTCAAAACTTCACCAACGTATATATATAATTCCAATCCGGGCCAACTTCAACCACAAGACCAATTTCATTAATTTTTGCTTTATATGAGAGTTTATGAGCATAGATACATCATAAAAGATTGCATGTCTCTCATCACCTTCCTTCAAGAGAAATATTATATATATATATAATCTTCGCTGTATATTCATTGATAAGTCATATGGCGAAAATTTAAAATTATTTCAGAAAACTTTTGGTACTCGAGCAACTATTCGACCGATTCTACCTTTTTTGATTTCATATTAAAACTTTTGGCCATTAGATATGTCATCACTGATCGTCTGCTCTCTATGATTTCCCAATTTCGAAATAATAATAACAATAAATGTCTGTGGGTGATATTGTGAGTGGATACTATTTGTTTTCTTTCAGCATTTCTTTATAATTCCGTTTCTCTGAGTGCTGGGAAATATATGAATACATAACTTCTGAAACATGCAAACAATTTTTTTTTTACTTCAAATTTTGGTGATACCTCTGCGAAAACCAGTTGTTTGATACGTGCAGTTTATAAATATCGTACAGTGGGATATATCTTGAATGATGATGTTTAAAACTGCTTAAATGAATAGTATCAAACTAGTTTTTCAGATTAGACGAAACTTAGAAAATTTATTTATGTATATTGTATTTTTTAAAAGAAAATTTTAGGCATTTTAAACGTATTTATGAGGAATAGATTACTCTTGCATAATATCTTAAGAGAACTGTTTGTTTTTACTGCCTTTGAATGTTTATGAAGATGACAATTTCATTGAATGTGAACATAAAATGGTGGAAAAAGGTGAGGGAAAATATTGCAATAAATGCCAATAGTTTTAAATTTCACTAATGCTTTAAAATCACTAGAACAGCATCCAACTTCAAAAATAAATTCTAAATAAAAACATTTGATATGCATTTACATTGGTACAATTCATGTCTTAAATTGTATATTTCATTACTTTGAATCATTTAAAAACGAAGATGCCATTATTTTTCAATAAAAAATAAGGAATTCTGATAAAAGTGCTATGAGAAGTTTTAAGGCCTGGATAACTAATACCTAAGTAGCCAATTATGTGGCTCTAAAATAATATATTTTTTCAGCTGTCGAAACAATTTGCTGACTTTCACTCAAAAATTGTACGTTTTATTATAATCGAAGATGATGCGATTTCTTCTAAAATATAGTACATCAGTTCTATATTGTTATTTATACGTTTCAGATTAACAGGACTCTTTATGATTAGTTCTAATTTTAGACATATGCTACTGTATTGCAAATGTTGATTGCTCGATACAAAAATATTACAATGATTTATTTAAAAGAACAATAAGGGAATAATAATAAAAGAACAATTTTATCCTACATTGATTGCTCTCTCTATATATACACATACACACATATAAATATATACAACGATTCGCTAAGTGTTATATCAGCTATCGGGCGATAGGGGTTAAAAAGAAACAAAACAGACTTCCCATTCACTATTGCTGGAAGGACTCGTTTATAAATTAATCTCTTACAACACTCCTCCTCGCGTAAAATTAATTTCCTCCTTCCATTTTAACAGAAATTTCACAGTACGCGTTAACGCCACACTCTCCAAACTTCGCTCCATAAAAGCAGGTGTTCCACAAGGAGCTAAATTATCCCCCACCTTATACTCAATATTTATTAACGATATACCTCAGAAACACAATACTAAACTATGCATTTTCGCAGATGACACAGCTATACTGGCCAAAAACAGAAACATAAAATTCATTACTCACGCATTAAACAAACACATCCAAGAACTAGAAAGCTGGTTCTCAAAGTGAAAATTCGCATTAAATGCTTCAAAAACAATAACAGTGCTTTTCACAAAGAAAAGGAAAACTACCCAAAACCTAATTAAAATTAATGAAGTTGTAATCCCATGGTCTCAGGAAGCCAAATGCCTCGGTGTAATATTAGACAAAACCTTAACTTGGAATCTCCATCTTAACTATGTCAAACAAAAATTCCGAGATAACGCCCGCAAATTATATCCCCTTATTGCTCGGAATTCAGAAATGACTAGGGAAAATAAGTTGCTTGTTTATACAGCTAAGCTAAGACCTGTCCTAACGTATGCTTGTCCAGTTTGGGCATACGCAGCAAAATCCAACATAAACATCATAGACAGGTGCCAAAATATAATCCTTAGACAAATAACAAAAGCGAGATGGTTCATGAGAAACGACGATATAAGACGAGCCCTCAATATCCCTTCAATAAAAGAATTCATCAAAAGCATTGCAGAAAAATTCTTTCACGATATAATCCACATTGATAACGAAGCAATAAAAGAGATAGAAATTTATCAACCAAACAAAAATAGCAAAAGACCCCGACTAATTCTCCTATAACGTAACCAATTTTAACCTAATGATAAAACTCACAAATCAGTCTTCACATCTCCACCACATTAATTTTAAATAAATATTAAATTAAAAGTAAATCATAAAATTCCCCCTATCTATCCCCTTACCTTATCGCAATAACGCAATCAAAGTTCTCATGAGCCATACCGTAATTTCTTCATTGGACTAAAACCTAGATAATACTCCAACCCCGTGCACACCTCCCATACCAAGGCAAGATGCATCTCGGCTCCTCCTCTGGAAAATCCACCTGAATTTTACCCGCCTTCTACCAACGAATTCCACTCAAGCCCCAGACCTCATCCACTCCAGCAAATTTACCAATCCAGAACTCACAATCACTGATCGTGGGTAACAGCGCTTTCGTCGACACCACAGCATATTTCGTCTACGGCTCTTCCCATTCACTATTCTTAGAAACCCTCCGACTTTTGCAGCCATGCAAAATAAACGAAAGCAATAAAATTTAACTTGAATGAGCGGTAACTTGTTCCTAGCCTTAGGGACTCTTGACCCCACATGACGTTTGGGGGAAAGCAAAAATTCGGCTAACGCTTTCAGTGCATCTCGCTTGGAAAACGGATGCGCTTTTACGACACATTATTAGTCTGACATCCCTCGCTTTTCAGAAGTTTCACATATATTTGTAAATTACGTAGATTTCCAAACCATTGATTGTTCTATATAGTTAAATTTTTTCCTGTCTTCTTTCCATATCGCTATTATTATTCAGATCATTATTTTACTTCGTCATCATGTTGGGGGTCCCTCAATCGTGGGGCTCCGGTGCATTGCATCCGCCCCCCCCCCCAGATAACCGGTCCTGTGTGTATATTATCTTAAATTTTATAGAAAGATGCATGCAACTCTGTATTCTTATAGATGCGAGTAAGAAAAATATTCTATTGAATGTCACTTTTTCAACATATAAATATTTAATTTTTATAACTTTTTATTTTTATCTTATATAGAAATCAAAGTATTTACATATTTTTGGGCCGGAACTTTGCAGCCGGAAGTATATGTAGAATTACAATAGTTTTGGAAATAAACATTTCTTCCATTTTTTTGTAACACCCTGTATATTGTGTCTATTAAAACTCAAAGTTCTACTGAAGCTAACCGCCTGCATAGCGAGGAAGAAGACTTAAGCTTTGCCCACTAAAAAAGCTAACAGCCAATCTTTGGAAAAGCTTTCACATAAAGATTTTTGTTTTATTTTTAATTGAGTTATAATTATAATATGTCAGTGTTTATAATAGTAGAAAGGTTATAATATATTTTTGAAGTACTGCTTATGTACTGATCTGTTGTTTATCTATAAAAAGTTGAAAAGTTTCTTTCATATACGTTCTCACACGTTAGGTACAAATGATAATTTATATAATTATATGCAATATCCCCAAGATATATGTAAAGCCCGCTCCTCCGCTCCCAACGACGAAGGTTGCAAACCAGTCAAGAGGGTAAAGGTCACATGGTATCCGAGGGGGAAAAACCCGGAGGGAGACGGAACAGGAAGTGGATCAGACAGATAAGGACGAGGGACGACGAGCGAAGGTGGTGTGGTTCGCCATGAACGAAAGAGACTTGATTCGCTTTTATGTTTTATGTTTTAATCCATTACTGTAAATATGTAAATAATATAATAATCTAGAATACGATGGGTTCCTGTATTTATTTCTATACAATCATCACGATTGAATAGGACGATTATTAAGATTGAACTAGATATAAAATGGTCACTCAGACCTAGACATAGAATAGGCGCCAGCCGTTGTTGGAGTGGCTAGGAGAAATACACGTTGGAAGTGTAAGGGAACTTTACTATATATCTTCAAAAACTAATTATATGTGTGTGTGCGTAATGATATCTCTAAATCTAAATTAAGTCCTAATTAATTTCCTAATTTTTATCTTAATTTAAACCATATTAACCTAATCCTAAAATGTTCTCCCATTTCCTAATCCCATTTCACCTTTTTTATTTAATTAATGCTACACGAGCTCTGTAAATCTTCTGGAATCGACAAGTTCCTATACTCCGTATGAAGATATAAAAATCTATTATGCTAAGCGAATTCTTTAAAAAGATATTTAAATTTCCCTTACCTAAAATGACAAAAATCCCTATCAGAATCTCGTAGTATAAAATCATCGAAGATAAATATTTCGGTCTCTTTCGCTTTTTTGCCGCGCTGTAGATTGACGCATCTCGTCGTTTCTTGCTTGTACATAAATTATGCCACCCAGACAGAGCCGGTCTTCTCTATGAAGGGGCCCGTGTGCAAGAAACTATTTGGGGCCCTAATTTTTTGTGAAGTAAAAAAAAAAAAAATACAAACATGAACACATATTATTAATGCATGTTTATTTAATGCGTTATTTTGTTTTTATTATTAATTACTACGGGAAAACTAAAACAAATTGCAATTTCTTTTTCGACGCTTAATATAGCTAGTGCATTGAAGCGTTATTTTTTTCATCATTAATTTATTTCAGATGCTTTTAAATCTATTTTCTATTTGTACAATAGCAGTATCAATTACAGTGCTAAAAATAACACCTATCCTCTACTGGGTTTTCCCTAACTTCATCATTAACTTCGGAATAATCTTTTTTCGAATTCGTTTTCCAAGAAAAAATTCTTATTCAAATTCAGGGCTATCTCTTTTCTTTCGTCTAAAACTGTGTTAAATTTTGGGTTTAATTTTTAATTTTATTGACCAAATTAAATTAAATCAATCAAGAACAATTGTTTTTGCCTGAAATAGTTTAATCCATTTTGGCTTCGCAGCGAGTGTCATATACTGTTTTAAGAGTAATATTTAAATGTGTTTGTAAAATTTTCCATATTTTTGTAGATGCAGAAAATAAGCAATAAAAAAGTTGTAATATCAAAAAAAAATTTACAATATATACTGCTGGAAGCAGCATCACAAATTAATAAATTAAAGGAGTGTGATAGGCAAGGCACATAAATTGCATGCGGGTTTAGAGAAAGTATTCTAGACTGTACACCTTTATATTTCTCTTTCATATTGCAACAACTGTCGTATGCTTGCCCTCTACAATTCACTTATACTTATAATAAAGCTCAATGTGTGTGTGTGTCTGTGTGTTAGCGCTCCACAGGCCAGACCATTCAACCTACAGCTACCAAATTTGACACGTGTATACCTTGGAGGCCGGGAATGTGCACCTGGGGGTTATTTTTTCAAACTTTTAATTAGAATTTTATTTATTTAAAAATTAAGCGAAATTTTGGCGTGTTTCTGCTATAACTTCCGAAAATATTAAAGCACAAAAAAGATTTTTACATCAAATTAAAAAACAAAAATTTATCTTTTAAATGATACCAATGTTTTAACCATAAAATTAAATTTCTATTTTTAATGAATTTTTAAATAAATATTTTAAGTATATTTTTTAACAATTTTTTTTCGTACAAAATAAAAATAAAATTTAAGCTGCTCGAGCGCGTTTCGTATTCATGGGAAAAAAATAGCTTTTTTCAAAGTGTTGCCATCACATTGATTAAAACTCCAAATAAAAAAAAAATTAAATATTTTTAGACATAAAATCTGCAAAAATATAATTTTTGCAACGTGTCTGTAGGAAAGGAAACATATATGAAATATTATTTTTTTCTAAAAAATAAATTCAAGAAAAATTATTTTATGATCTTTCACACTCTATATTATTAATCCAATAAATCAGTTATATTTTAAGGCAAATTTTGTTTAATATGGACAGGATATAAATTCAAATCAGGGCCACACAGCTAATTTGTAAACCTTTAGTAAGTCACAGATCTGCTAAAATGGTCTAAATGGAAAATTACGGATAACAAAATGTTCTTAAAACACTAATATTTTAAATAAAAAGAGTTAATTTCCAATCAACTTAATCAATCACTTAAACTGACTGATTTATGAAAATTTGAATATCACTATTCAATAAAAAAAGGATAATTTTAGATTTTCCATCGATCGTTTCAAACAAAATACGCCAATCAGCGAGCAGGTTTCTCAAGATTAATTGGCCTAAGATTATGAAAATGTGGAGTTTTTCTAAATTTTTAACATTCAAAACTTCATAAATAAGTCCTAATTGATAGTGGAAAATAGAAACATTCATTCATTTATTTCAAATTTGGTGTCTCCAGAATATTCCTCAGAATATGATACCTTACTGCATTAAATTTAGACTTCATAATTTTAGAAATATATTGATAGACCGGAACAAAATAGTATTATTGATTTCATTTCAATCCGTTTGAAAGCAAAACTAAAAACTGAATTTTATGCTGAATCTGAGAAATTTTTGTTGAATTATTGTTTGAGATATTACATAAATTATGAAAAATATTTTGTAGTTCACATAAGTCTTAAATACCGAGCGATTCTGTTTGCAATACTCATATTCAATAATCTATATCTATACTTATAATAAAGCTCAATGTGTGTGTGTGTGTGTGTGTGTGTGTGTTGGCGCTCTACAGACCAGACCATTCAACCTACAGCTACCAAATTTGGCACGTGTATACCTTGGAGGCCGGGAATGTGCACCTGGGGGTTATTTTTTCGAATTTTTAACTAGAATTTTATTTATTTAAAAATTAAGCGAAATTTTGACGTGTTTCTGCTATAACTGCCGAAAATATTACCGCACAAAAAAGATTTTTACTTAAAGTTAAAGATCAAAAATTTATCTTTTAAATGATACTACTGTTTTAATCTTAAAATTAAATTTCTATTTTTAATGAATTTTTAAATAAATATTTTAACTATGTTTTTCAATAATTTTTTTCGTCAAAAATAAAAATGAGGATTAAGCACGTTTCGCATTCATGAGAAAAAAATAGCTTTTTTCAAAGTGTTGCCATCACATTGATTAAAGCTCTAACTGAAAATAAATTAAATCTTTTTGGAAATGAAATCTGCAAAATTATAATTTTCGGCAAGTGTCTGTAAGAAATGAAACAAATATGAAATATTATTTTTTCTAAAAAATAAATTCAAGAAAAATTATTTTATGATCTTTTACACTCTCTATACAGGGTGTTTATTCAGTCCCCGATCCATTTTGATATTTAATGACTCATAAAATAATGAAGATGTCAACAAACTTATGGCATTTATTGATGGAATAACTCATATATTTTCCTTTTTAGGTTTGAATACTTTTACTTTTGTAAATATCGTCTGCGCGTGTTTTTAATTTCAGATAATTTCATTTTCCAGTCTAAATATCTGTACTTTTCTAAATATCGTCTGCTTATTAATTGCATTTTTCTCTCTTTTGTTTTTGGCAACTATTGAAATGTTATGTTTACTTTTGATGTGTTTGCTCTATGTTGTACTTTTGTATGTGATGTTTTATTCGAGCGGATATTAAGGAGAATGCATACACCACAAGAGAAAGCACAGATTTTATGGTAGTCATAGAGTTAATTTCCAATCAACTAAATCAGTGACTTTTAAGAGTTAATTTCCAATCACTTAAACTGACTGATTTATGAAGATTTGAATATCACTATTCAATAAAAAAAAGTATAATTTTAGATTTTCCATCGATCGCTTCAAAGAAAATACGCCAATCAGCGAGCAGGTTTCTCAAGATTAATTGGCCTAAGATTATGAAAATGGTGGTTTTTCTAAATTTTTAACATTTAAAATTTCATAAATAAGTCTTAGTTGATCGTGGAAAATAGAAACATTCATTCATTTATTTAAAATTTGGTGTGTCCAGAATATTTATCAGAATATGATACCTTACTGCATTAAATTTAGACTTCATAATTTTTGAATTATATTTATAGGCAGGAACAAAATATTATTATTGATTTCATTTCAATCCTTTTGAAAGCAAAACTAAAAACTGAATTTTATACTGAATCTCTGAAATTTTTGTTGAATTATTGTTTGAGATATTACATAAACTATGAAAAATATTTTGTAGTTAACATAAGACTTAAATACCGAGCGATTCTGTTTGCAATACTCACATTCAATAATAATAATAATTAATAAATAACAATAAAAATGATAAATAAAATAAAACGCTTGGTTTTATTAAAAAATATCTTATTATTAATTGCAATTTCTTCATTTACATTTTAAATTAAAGTTGAAGTTTTACCGGAAATGGCAACAAATTAGCAAAATATATATAGTAAATTGAACGAAACGATCTAAACAACAGTGTAAGTTTGGTATGACTATCAAAATTTGTAGATTAAAAATGTTTTGTTTGAGAATCCTTTAAGAGACCAGTTACTTAAAATATTTAATTCAAAATTGTAGCGAGCGGTAATGCTGGCGTACCGGCTGGTCGCCAAAGGCGGCTAGTAATAATAATAAATAAATAACAATAAAGATGATAAATAAAATAAAACGCTTGGTTTTATTAAAAAATATCTTTATATTAATTGCAATTTCATCATTTCCACTTTAAATTAAAGTTGAAGTTTTACCGGAAATGACAACAAATTAGCAAAATATATATAGTAAATTGAGCGAAACGATCTAAACAACAGTATATGTTTGGTATGACTATCAAAATTTGAAGATTAAAAATGTTTTGTTTGAGAATCTATTAAGAGACCAGTTACTTAAAATATTTAATATAAAATTGTAGCGAGCGGTAATACTGGCGAACCGGCTGGTCGCCAAAGGCGGCTAGTAATATCTAAATCAAGTTCGCTTAATATTTCCAATAGAGTTTTTGCTAGTCCTTCACCAGTCAGATCAGTTACTTCAATAAACCCTATGAATGGCTCATTTATAGTTAACCTTTTCTCTTCAAAATTTACATATATAATAATGATTGATGGGAAATATCAGGTGTACAATCCAATTGGATACTATAGTACATGGCTGCTTTTATATCGTGTTTAATTTTGTTAAGGATTTCATTTCCTAACGCAAAAATAATTTGTTCTTGTGACCTATGCGTTAAATGATGCACAATTCTATTTTTAGAATTTATTATTTTGTTTATACGATCTATTAGCACAGGATTGTATTTACTTAATAATTCGATTAAACTTAAAAAATGTTCATTATTAGACTTGCCTATTATTTCGTGAGTTCCTCGAAGTGGAAGATTATTACACGCTAAAAATAGAATCACATCTACAATTCTTTGAAATAGTAATTGGAGTCGTGCCGTTTCCTTACTTCTATTAACTTGATTTGTTTTATCAATAATCGAACATAAATTTAGTCGTTTTAATAATTCTTTCCAAGCAATAAACGAATTTATATGACAACTACAGCGTTCATGATTTTGGATAAAATTTGACAGCTTTCTCCAGTTATTATAGCTACCGATAAATCGTGTAGTTTGGTCATTTCCTCTTCTTTTGGGAAAACAGTATACAACAAAAACAAAATACTGAGTCTTGCGTCTTAAATTAACCAGCTGCGAAGTTGAGTTTCTCAATTTCGCATTTTTTTTAAAGTAGTAGGTAATGGAAAATGATCTACCTTTAACATTTTTAGCAAACACTCTTTTGTGTTGTACAGGTTCGATTTTAACACAAAACATTCTAAATTTATCAGTTATAATACTTGACCATAAACCAGGATCATTTAAACTTTCTAGATCATATTTGTTATTGTCATTTTCGTCATTATTTTCTGATTCGGTCACATTTGTATAAACACACGATTCTTCAACAAATTTCACCGTTTGAACATTTTCATTGCTAGACTACTTTGCGCTGACCTTTCTTCTCCAGTTGAAGTTTGAATTGTAATTTCTGAAGTTGAAGCAATTTCTTTGTCAGAATTACTTCGTAGCCAAGAAAGCAGATCTAATTGTGACTTCTTAAAGTTTAGCTTTTCTTCTTCTTCTTCTTTTGTTTTTTGTTTTTTTTGTTTTTGACACCTAGAGGGATATTTCTTTGGCGTGGACATGGTTATATCTAACAGTATTAAGCAGTTTATAGAATGAATTATCAAATTATTATATGCTATACTATAAGCTATTACCTAGTTGGTGAGGTAAGTGATTGTAAATCTATTTCGATATATCCAAATCCGCCGACTGCTGCATTTAAACTTCTTCCTTAATGCATTGCTAGGAATTGATCATTTAATTTATCTTCGTTTTACTTTTTGTTTGAGCAACTCAATATAAACAAACATAATAGATGCACGCATAAAAAATATTACATTAGATGCAGAAAAAAGTATATAGCTGATGATTTACAAGTCCATTTGAACCTAGCCTCAGCCTCGACTTCTGGCCCCGCTAGCGCCCAGAAGTCACGCCGCTCTGTCTTAACATGTCTAAAGGGGATTTCTTTATTAATAAATCAATTTCCTCCTCCCCCCTCCCTTTTATAGATATCACTGCGACCATTGCCTAATAATGGCGTCAGTCGAAGCTCAGCCAGCCACGTGGAAACAAATTTATATACTTTCAGTACGTGTAAACGCTATTATTGTTCAGAACACTATTTTAATTCTTAATCACGATGGGGCCCCTCTCAGTTGTGGGGCCCGGGTGCATAGCACCCGCCGGCCCTGCTCCCGGGATAGAATAAAGCGAAGTTTAAAAAATTCAAAAGTGTCTTCTCTCTTTGGCCATGAAACTGCTCAAAAATATGTGCTTACATTATATTGTTTATTTATTTAATTAATTATAGAAAATGACATTGATCAAAATTGCAACTTACTATTATTAGTAATGTTCATTTTACTGCAGAATCTTTGGATGGCAGGAAATTAATTTCACATCTATCGCAATGAACAACAGGTCATTGCTTCTTCAGCTGCCTGTGGAAATGTTTCTTATGCAAATGTGTCCCTTGTCGTTTTTCTTTTATAGTTTCTCATATTAACTTAAAAAACAAAATATGTACCATAAAATTAAAACTTACTCGGGACAAGTTGCAACGCTAACCTCAATAGAACTGTAACAAGTTACCTCTTGTGGTGCTATTTTATATCTTGATAAGCATGAGTGATATATAATACAGTTACACAGAATTTTTAAATGTAACATCATTTACTTAAAATCTTGGTTTTCTCATGGCACATAACTTACGCAAAGTTTATCGCCAAGGGTTTCGATCCCCAATAAAAATTTTAAATAACTACATAATTAACTATTTCACAAGCACTATTTTTGTTGATAACTGCTGACATCCAAAAATCATGGAGGAAGCTACACGAATGAGAACTACCAAACAGTTACAGAAAAATGAATTTCCAATCAATGGTTGATTTAAAATTCGAATATAATAACTTACCTTGTATAACAACCAACCCAGGTCTCCTCTGTAATTACATTTAACTAAAATACGTACCAAAATTTGGCAGAAAACTGAAATAAAGTCCGTGTGTCTATATGAGGTTATTTTTGACCAAGCCTGACGCACTTACCAAGATAAAACTTATTCATAGTAATCAAATTTTGGAAAAAAATTAAATATAAAATAAAATAAATATGAAATGTTGGTTGGGCACATTAAAATCTTAAAAATGCAACAATATGAGGCAGAGTTATGCGAAAAAGTTAAAAGAAATTCCTACAATTTTAAAAGACAGCATTTAATGGGGAATTACAGCAAGAGCATATTAATTTTTTGTTTTGTTTTTACGCAACATACTAAACGTAAAAATAAAAATATCTGTAGAAAGCAACTTAGCATTAATATTGGCAAAAATGAGCGAATGCTATACATAATTAAATAGTGAAATAAGTTTAATATTTAAATAAAAAAAATACATAAAAATTATTCCTAAAATAACTTTGAAAAATTGATTAAGAATCTGAAAAAAAAAATTACTATAAAGCTAATTTTTTTTTTAATTTTACGATAGTATAAAAAAATATTTGTGTGCAGTATAATTTCAAAAGTTATGCCAAAAAACCTTAAAATCTTTTATCGTTCATTTCAGGCTTTTTAGAGCATTACAGAAGCCTGTTAATATTGCAGTAAATCGTTTGGCAACTAAGGAACACGTGTGCCAAATTTTATTCGAATCTGCAAGGATTGTGGAATTGTATAAGGTTCAAACAACACACTAATTTTCAATATTATATTTATACACTTTTAATAATAATAAATGTGCAGAATACTTCGCTTTATACATACATACTTTATTAAGACAACTTTCTATTAATAAAGTACTATCTGTATAATTAAATTTTAAAAAAAACCCATGGAATACAATAGATAGGCTCAAAATAACATGATTCGTGGGGGGGGGGGGCGGATTATTTATAAACCTATTCGAAAGCGAATCCTTTGCATTCACTGGCCGACAAAATTTGGTTCATCACAAAAGAACAGTTGGGTCGTCCTAGCCTAGTCGGGCGATCCTTGAGTGCATCAATGCCATGGGATCGTAGCCGTCCAGAGATAAGATCTCAGTGCTGCTTCGTGACGTCATCATCACTAGGGTTATTCTCTACCGATTCGGGAATAGCGAACTTGCATAAATCGTTCTGTCACCATTTTAGATGGGGATTTATTTCCTTTTATTTTCTAAATTTGTTGGAAATTTTATTTTAAGTTCAAAGGAGATATACTAAAATCATAACGTTCCTTTTTCGTTGATATTAAAAATGCTAACTAAATAGAAATAAAAACTTACTTTGAACTTTAACAAACATGGGAGTTTGTTTTTTTATTATCTATCTTTAATATTCCAATTATTTAAGAAAAAGGAAGTATTTTTAATCTTTTAAAGTAAAAATTTATGATAAAAGTATCTCTTTAGAATATAAATTTCAAATTTTTCAATGCATTTAAAGAATTTTGCCTGTCTTCTTGAGGGGGAAAGAAAATAAATTTCTTCCATTATCAATTACATAATTTGACAACTAAAAATTATTATAAATATTTGTTCTATTTTATTATTAAAGTTTTAATTGATTTCAAATATATTTTTCCTGAGAGAATATTTACAAATATGATAAACATATTTAAACTATTAGTGATTAAGAGTTGAAGAAAAATAACAGAAGTGTTTTCTTACATTACCCCCTCAAGTGCTTAACAAAACAAATCACACAGTTTACAAATTATCATATCATGACATTCATGCAAACTATCCATGTCAAATGCTATGCCTTAAATAATGCATAAGTGAAAAATTTCACAGCATAATTTTATTAACTTCAAAACATCAGTGAAAGATTAGATTTTCTCATTGATTTTACTATAGGCAACATTTTAAAATTATTTCTAATGCAGACATTTTTTGTTTTCCTCATGAACACAATGTCTACAGTGACAATCAGTTGATATAGCTTTTTTATCAACCTCTTTAAAATATAAATTAAATAATTTTATTTAAATTTCTTTTAAAAAAATGGAAATTCAAACATAATATACAAAGATTTATTGTAAATATCTTTGATAAATTGTCTTTATAATCCACTAAAGTCTATATAATTTAATAAGAGAATAAGAATTCACTGACCTTACAAAAAGCCAGAAATTTCTGCTCAGTAATTGAAGATAATAGAAATGATAAAGTCCTAAAAGACTAGAGCTCAAGAGAAAGCCAGATATGCCTGGTCTATCACTTAAGCCAGACCATTGGGACAACATTTCTTTCAAGCAGCATATAATATGCAAAATAGAATATGTAACTAAAAGTATCTCCTGTATAAAAGAAAAATTTACATAAAAGCTAAACTAATCCTAGAGACGGGTACCGCCAAGTTTGGCGCCAAATTTTAAAGCTAAAGTTGCCAATATGGCAACTCCTCTACGACTCCAATGTATGGCAACCCTGTTAAGAGTCGTAAGAGAATGGGGGGGGGGGTTGTCGGTGATCTAATTATCAACCGATCAGATTTGAATTGATTTTGATATAGTTGATTTTGCACATTTCCTATTGTTTAAGAAAATTAATGGAAGATTATAATTAATTTGTTTTATTGCAGCAAAATGATAGTTAGCTCATGACAATACTTTAATCAAGTCATAGATGAAGATATTAGATTATTAATTATGAAGCAAAATAGAAAGAAAAAAGTTTAATGGACATATTATATAAGCAAAAATAGATAAATCTTCAAATATAATGCTTTTGAAAAGGTCTATTTAATAATAAAAATAAACAATTTCTTTTGTACTGTTTTTAGGCACACATTTTTTTTTATTCTTTCCTTACATAATAATTGTGTATCTAAATATACTATATAAATATAGCTAACATATTTTTGACAGTAAATAAATAATAAAATTCTATTTTTATGCACAAATGGTAAAAATGTATTAACAATACTGAAAATCAATTTTCATGAATAATGTAACTTTTTAACCAAAATTCTCAAAATTTAATAAAGAATTACTCTTTATTAAGTTTACAAATCCATGTTTCAATTATTTGACATAATAGAGAAAGAATGAGAGAAGAATCACGACAGAATGGATTTTTCTTTAAAACTCAAATTAAACTTTTTGTTTTAAACATCAAGTATTGCACATTTCAACATATCAAAATTAGATTGCAACAAAATTTTTTGAAAGCAAACATTATAATATTTTTTAAATATTGGGGGGTGGAGGGTAGGCAGACAGGCAAAAGTCAAATGCAACATTATTTTCTGATATGTAAGAAAAGATTTCCATTCTATTATTTTAATTAAAGACAGCAATTATTTGTGGATATTTATAGTTAAATGTGGGCAAAGTTAAACAATCAAGGGTTAAAAAATAACCAACATTACAAAATTGTTGACATTTGGACAAAGCAAAAAAATTGAATAGAATGAATATTTAAAATTTACAAACGATAAGTAGTATAATTTATTTAATCCTTCAATTATTTTACTTTAGTTCTTCAACTCTGGATGTTGTAAACTGATTTCAGCAACTATATTATTCATCATAAGCAGATATTATTTGAAAAAACATTAATGTTGTGTCAATATATATTCTGCATAAATAAGTTTATATTCAAAAGATAAAATAGGTATAAACTTAACCTATTAAATCAATCACATTGTTTAATTATTTATAATTCTTTTTTTTTATTATTCATGCCAAATTTTTCTCCTGCCATAGCCCCATGAACTCTGTTATCTTCAAAAAAAATTTCTGGCAAATAGTCATAACATTGAGATATACAATTCTAAAGATTACAGCGTCTGCGGGGCTTGGCGAGAAAAAAATTTGGCGCAAAATGGTACCCGTCTCTAGAACTGTCCCCTGTAATTTCTTACAAAACAGACACGTCTTCTACATATGAAATAATGTATGTGCAAAGAATTTACAATAATCAGATTATTATGTCGGGAATCCTAAATTTTGCTTGAAAGAAAACTATTAAAACCAAGGACAATCTCTTAAACCATGGGGAATTTTAATTCCTTTATTGTAACTTTAAAATTTAAACTAAGTAAAAAAAAATTAAAAAATGTTTATATACAATTTATAATATTAAAAAAATTACCTTAGAGTTTGAAGTTTACGATTTTTTTGTTTTGCAGTTTGTTTCCTATACTGATTTTTCTTCTTTACAGTAATTATTTAAAAATATATTTGTAGATGACCATAGTAACATTGAGAATTTTTTCATCACTATGTTTATTATCACAATAATGTTCAAATTAAGTTTTCAGAATTTAAATAATTTTCAGATAGTCCCAAAGCAATGTTTCTTGGATTTTCAGATGCAATAAAATCATCTTCAAAATTAAAACAAACAATATAATTATGTACAATAAAAAACAATATAATTATGTACAATAGCATTAACTACATTTGGTTTAAGACAAAGAAGCTGGCCCCTGCCTAGTTTAAAAATGAGCCCATAACTTTCATCAATTTCATTTGTCTTATCTACTGTTAAATTACTTTTGCAGGTACCACATTTTAATTTCTTAAGAGCAATAAACACACAATATCCTGCTGAGTAGGTTAAAGGACCCGAAACCTCTCCACCTTCTTCGATATCCTCATCGTTAACTTGAATATTTGGCCAAAATGAAAGAACTACACTTTCTTCATCTACATCACCAAAATCTTGCAAATCATTATTTGTAATTAAAATTTGACAAAAAGTTTTGGAAGATATACCTGATTTTAATAAAGAACGTGTCCTAATCTTTTTTCAGTTTCAAACAGCTACCTTATAGATATAAGATAATTGCCACCTGACATTTGTCGATACAGACCAAACCTACTTTCTAAATTATGTTTGGAATTTTCCTGGCAAAATAAAATCTAATCCAAACTTTTGTTTATAGCAAATGGCTATTTCTGTAACAGCATTTATGGTTCCTTTTAAGGCAGCACGTGTTTCGTTCGACAACCCATTTCTTCCCATTTTAAAAATTTGTCAAGAAATTGAACTTTCTCATCATTAACCATGTATGATAGAGGCTGCTTAAATTTATCATTTTCTCTTAAACCTACACTAGGGATTTTACATTCATAACCTTCCACCAAGTCAATATTTTAATAAACTCAGATGTATCTGTAAAATGTTGAATTTCATATTTATTGCCAACCTCCTGCAATGCCCCAACTATATGGTCATTAAAAACCTGTAAGGCAAGATTGACATTTTGTCTCTCAAGACTTGAAGGAGATAATGCTTTTTATGTTAATTTACAACTATGTTTAAGTTATTAGCATCAACATTATGTAATTTTCTAAGTGATGCAAAAGAAGCTTGGTGAAAACTTTTCCCTTCATGCCCTTCAAAATTAGGGGGGAAAAATGATTTTTTTATCACATGGATGAAAATAAACCATTCGATATTGTTTTTTCTTTTTTTGGATCGACCTGAGTATCAAATTGGGACATAATTCCATTCACAGAAGTGCAATCACTAACAGCAAAGACAAAAAAGATTATTTATTACAGACTTATTGATTATTTTCCTTATCATGCAATGCAAATCATCATATTTTATGCTTTTAACTGGCCACACATGTACAACATCCTTGTAAGAAGAGGTCACACTTGAAATCAGAAATACATGTGCTGAGGTAGCCAACTGGTCATTATTTTTTTGAGAGACCAATGTTTCCTGCTTTATAATCAACATATGGTTTTATGTGAATCTCATCCAACTGCAATATAACTTTATATAAATCAAATAAATACGCAACCCTCTGACTTAAATAATTTAAAAAGTATTTTTCATTTTGTTCAACTAACTTTTGTTCTAAAAAGTTAATTACGATCAATAGTGCACTCGAACACATTACTTGAAAACATACGTTAGCCCTAATTCCGAATTAATAGCATTTCAAACTTGATAATGGTAAATACATGTATATTATATAAAATAAATAAACAGCAACAAATGATGCTCAAGAATCAATAATCAAGCAGAGTAAAAATAATTCATTAAGAAAATTCTCATTAGTACTAGCTTCTGTTTAAAAGTAAGACGTATTTCGATATCTCATTTTTGAAGAAAATAAGATAACACTATTCTTACGTTATATCATGAAACGAGTATTTAAATAATATATTGATAAAATTGACGAAATAGTTTACATACCTTGCTGGGTTCAAAATCCTTTCTGTGAATGGCGGAAATCCACCTTTTTCGTAGATTCCCATCTTTCGGGAAATTAAAAACTGAAACTTTGGGCCCAGTTTTATAATTTCCTTTACAGTTGGGTATACAACAAGTGAATGGCATTTTATAATCCACAAAACTAGGGATGAGAAAAACGCAAAACAAAATGGTTAAGATTTCACACTAAAACAAAGCGGGAAAACAACGAAATGAAGGAAACATGAGTCAGAAGAAAGGATCACGGGAGCAACCCTACCGGATATGACGTCAGAGCTATCAAGAAATTCTTCGCTGCGGCCTTATCTCTCGTCGGCTACGATGGAATGGTATAGAGGCCCTCTACGCAAACCATTTGCTCACTAAGGGTTCCGCTTGCAAATATATTACACCTTAAGGTTACGCATTTAAATCTGATGAGCTTCACATTTAGTTACCTTATGAGTACATCAAAAGAATTGGGAAAGCTGGCCAAATTGGTTTAATTAACTGTATTTCCAAGTCCACACACACAAAAAAAAAACTTAATGAGAGAAAATAATAATTAATTAATTATAGTTACCTATTAATAATAAAGAAGAAAGTGCATATTATGTGTGTGTGTGCGCGCGCGCGCGCTCGTCGCACTTTGCAAAACAGACTATTTGACCTACATCTGCCAAATTAAAAATATATATATACATTTTGGTAGGTGAAAGTGTGCATCTTGGAGCAAATTTTTAAATATTTCATTAAAATTTTAATTAATTGCAATTTAAGCGAATTTTTCTGCGATAACTTTCGAAAATATTATTGCACAAAAACTTTTTTTAAACCATTGGAATATATATATATATATAAATAAATATAATTGAAATTTTCAAAGAGTTTAAAAATAATATATATTTTTTTAATTTTTATGTGTATATATATATATATATATATATATATATATATATATATATAAAACAGAGCAGCTGTGAGATTATTAAAATGTGATTTTAATATCTAGGATGCTTATGAATAATTTGTTAATAGAATCATAGATAATTCGTATAAGAAATTTCATTGAAATTAAATCTCTTAAACATAACTCCGGACACGGCTGAACGGAATTGGATGAAATTTAGCACAGAGATAGATTATAGTCTGGAATAGGTCATAGGCTACTATTTGTTCCGGTTAATTGAGTGGTTAATCGTTTATTAATTAAAAACTAACTTTCCTGCCAAAAGTCTTCGTTCCCCCCCCCCCCCGCCAAATAAGTTGGGCTTCAGTTGTTTTTCTTTCCCGCGCTAAAGAGGCTAGGCTTGATATGTTTTCGATCGATTATTTCATTCATTCTGTTCATTTTCTTATTGTCTGATGCATTTAAAATTAAAAATTGTTAATTAATCGATTTTTCGTATTTATTCTGAAGTACTTTTAAATTAAAATAACACAGAATAAAGGAAATAAAAAATTTCTAATCTGTATTGCGTTACCCTAACTGGTGTGGAAAATTCACGCATGCGCAGTGTGTTCTGATTGTTGACAACTATATTTTCACTTTAATTAAAAGTTTAAAAATTATGTGTAGGTTACTGTTGTAGCTATCTCAAACTCAATTAATAAATAAAATAGACTTGACTTGATTTTAAAGAAATACGGATTTGATTTTCTATTTTGTTCTATTATATACTTTTAATAAATTTATTTAGTTTTAAGTACATAGTTTTTTCAGGTTAGTTTTAATTTCTTTTTAATTTGTTATTATTTGATACTTTTTCGAAATGCCCAGAAAACGCAAATCTAATCTTTCGAAGAGGAGTAGTAAAGCTCGGACTACGAAAATAGCTAGAAAACCTGTTTGCAATTTTAGTGAGCACTTGCGGACTGTCAAACCCCCTCCTGCTGTGGGATGCATACAAGGACGCTTTATAAGAAGATATCGTGCATAGGCTGTAGGGCACTCACAATGACCTAATCATTAACGGAACTTTGGTATTGATTGAGGATAAAATTATTTCCATATCTGGAAAATGTCTAGCTGATTTCGGTCTACCCACACCGCAGCGAAGAAGGGAATTATCAAGCGAAGTTGTGAAGGAGCTAAACTACGACACCGCGGTCTTAGAAGTGCAGTTTAATGAAATGGCACTATGATTATTTCCCAAGTAGCATCAAGTCTACGAAACGATTCTGCATTGAGTAATAGTGGGGTGGAAGGATTATTCTTTTTTGACGCACCAGGAGGTACGGGTAAGACTTTTGTGCTGAATCTCTACTAACCCAATTCTGCAAAGACTGCAATATACACTGGTGTGCAAAACTTAAGCAACAATGCAAATTTTAACCAGATAGCCATGAAATTGCAGAAAAGGAGTTCTTGCGACCAGTACAATGAACACGTAATTCAAGAGAAAGGTCATGCGTATGCAAATATCAGGAACAAAACGTCAAAGGCGACGTGAGCGTACGCAAAACACGTGCGGAAGGCGTGCGCAGCTCAACACTACAATAAAAGGAAGGACGGAGACGCAATTAAAGACATTCGCTGCAAGTGCATTTGAGTTAATTCGTGAAATATGGCTAGCAGAAATCACCTGGACGATTTCACACGTGGAAAAATGATCGGAAAGCTGGAGGAGTGGCGTAGTGTGACCAGTGTAGCTGAAGAGTTCGGAATCAACAAAAGTGTCGTTTAGCGCGCTTGGAAAGCCTTCCAAACCACAGGTACAGCTGTGAGAAAGGTTGGTGGTGGCCGCCCCAGGAAAACAACTGCAGTGGATGATCGACTGCAGGCGAAAAGAACCCGAAACCAGTCAGCAAGCGCCATTGCTCAGCAACTGTGTGCAGCAACAGGGCAACAAGTGTCGCGTTTTACTGTGTCCAGACGCCTTCACAAAGGTGGCCTATTAACCCGCCGTCCTGAACGCTGCATCCCTTTGACAGTTTCCCACCGGCGGCCCCGTTTAGAGTGGTGCAGGGAGCACAAAAACTGGACATCTCATCAATGGAGTCGTGTCCTCTTTACAGATGAGAGTCGTTTTAGTGCCACAAGCGATTCCCAACGCCAGTTGATTTGGAGAGAGGTCGGGACACGGTTTCATCCCAGTAACATCACGGAAAGAGACCGTTTCGGTGGTCCTGGAGTTGTCGTCTGAGGAGGCATTATGATGAACGGGCGGACTGAGCTCCACGTTTTCGACAGAGGTTCTGTAACTGGAGATCGCTATTGTCAGGAGGTGATCCTTCCCCATGTGCGTCTGTTCCGAGGTGCCATTGGATCAGACTTCGTTTTTTTGGATGACAATGCACGGCCACACAGGACTTATGCTGTTGAGGAGCTCCTGAAAAGTGAAGATATCACGCGAATGGATTGGCCGGCGTGCTCCCCTGATTTAAATCCGATAGAACATGTGTGGGATGCTTTGGGGAGACGCCTTGCGGCACGATGACATCCTCCTGGGAACACCCGACAACTTAAACAGATGCTGATTGAGGAATGGGCACTCTTACCTCAAGAACTGTTGGACAATCTGGTGCTGAGTACGGGGAGACGGTGCGAAGCAACCATTGCAGTAAGGGGAGGGCATATCCCATACTAAGGAACATCTGCTTGCTGTTCTTCCTCTTGGACAGACAATCATGTGTAACGATACTATGAGTTCAATAAAGCCTTTTTTTTTTTTGTTTGATTCCATACTGTATGCATTGTATTCATTTCTGCGCAACTATGCTTTCGTCATTCTTTCAGAATAAAATGCTATATCTCATTTCTGAATTTCATGTCTCTCAGATGATTTCTCGTGAATTTATGGCAAAAAACATATCTGTTGCTTAAGTTTTGCACACCAGTGTAGTTCTGGCTGTAGCTTCCTCGGGCATTGCTGCAACTTTGCTTACTGGTGGCCGGACTGCACATTCCGTTTTCAAATTGCCGCTTAATCTTGAAGGTGAAGATACCCCCAACATGCAACATCACCATAAACCGCGACCGGGGAGTTCTTTTGCATTAATGCATATTAATAGTATGGGATGAGTGCACAATGTCACACAAGCATGCATTAGAGGTATTAAATCACAACCTACAGGACATCCGCAGCAACCAAGCGGTGATGGTGTTGAAGTTTTTCTCAACAAAACTAGCTGAGTATAAAAAAGCAATGCATTTAGATTAAAATCAAATTCTTTTAATAAAAGGTCTGCATCTTGCAGAGTATACAGCTACGGTATATACACACAGGCGGTGTTTGTTCTTTTTAAATAAAAAGAATAAACTAATGACAGTTCAGCCGGAAATACAACGTACTTCCGGTTACAAAATGATTATCCAATAATGTTGCTCCTCTGGGACCAATCTCTGCCTGATTTGAATATGCAACATTCGGCCCCATCGGTCACAGAATCCATTTTAAATATATGCTTTATTACAAAATAAAGTTTCTCTCTCACAAGAGGTTTTGTTAAGAAATCGGTCAAATTTTTCTTAGAATTTAAATATTTAAGGTAAAATTCATTTTCAGATAATAATTTTCTGAATAAATTTATATTTAATATCAATATGTTTCGTTTTATTATTCTCAACATTATTTTTTAAAAAATGAATTGCAGCTTGGTTGTCGCAATACACTTCAGGAATCTCAAAATCAATTAAATTAAGTTCCTTTAGTATTCTAGAATACCGAATAATACATTTTACACTCTCGGTTAAAGCTATGAATTCTGCTTCCATTGAGCTTAAAGCAATACATTTTTGTTTTTGTGACTTCCAAACTATAGGTACATTTCCAAAAAACATTATATAGCCACTAGTTGAATGTCTATCATTTAACTTACATCCCCAACTAGAATCTAATACATAGTTAACATATTACTTCTAGTATCTGACAAATTTATCTTATAGTGTCTGGTTTCAAACACATAATTTAATATATCAACTACGACAGTTCAATGATGATAAGTATATCTATTACAAAATTGTGACATAGTGTTTACAGCAAATTCAGTGTCCGGCCTGGACCTACTCGCGATAAAGTATAAGCATCCAATTAGAGTTCGGTACGGAAACTGTCTCATCAGTTCCGTTTCCTCGATCTCGTTTTCTTTTACCCTATCTGGCAAGATACAACCTACTTTCAAAGGTAATGAAACTCGCCTTTTAGGTAAATTCTTGAATCTAATCATAAGTTTATTTATATATGTATTTTGAGGCAAATACACGCAGTTCCCTATTTGCTCAAAATTTATACCCAGAAGGTATTTAACTGGTCCTAATTCGGTTATATCTAATTTACTTTTTAAATCTGAAATTAAATTTTCAAGAACTCTTTGCAATTTGCTGTAAACAACTATATCATCTACATACACTAATAGAATACAATCAGTTTTAGTATATAAACCATTACACAGCTCATTTTGCTGAAAACCAAGTTTTATTAAAATCTTATTTAACTCTATATTCCACTGTCTTCCAGTTTGATGTAAACCATAAATACTCATATGCAGCCGGCAAACATGATTTTCGCATCCTTTAACAAATCCTTCTGGCTGCTGCATATAAACAGGAGTATCAAGTTTTCCATATAAATAGGCTGTTTTAACATCTATTTGAAAGTGGTTCCAGCCTAAAATATATACTACTAACAAAACAAATTCACAAGTGGTGCAAAAACATCAGTAAAATCAATACCAGGTCTTTGCTTAAAGCCTTGTGCGACTGGTCTCGATTTGTATTTCCTCACGTTATTTTTCTCGTCATGCTTAATATTATATACCCACCTACAACCTAAAACTTTCATATTAGAATTTGTCTCGACTAGATCCCAGACCTTTCTACTCAACATCATTTCAATTTCCTCCGACACAGCTCCATCCCATTTACTTTTATCTGGAGAATTTTGAGTTTTTGCATACGTTTTTGGAATTTCGGACATGTATATCTCATGTTGAAAAATATCATCTACACAGTTCGCTTCATCTAGAGAGTCCGAATCAGTTTCTTCCTCACTGTCTGATATTTACTGTTGTTGGTTTAAAATTAAACTGATTTGGATCAAAGGCTAAATTGTTTTTCTCGCAATATCTTTTAGCATCGTTTAATGATCTAAGTCGTTCTTTACTAGGCGCATAATAGTATACATCTACTCTCTTGCTTTTTTCTTTTCTAGGTTTTTTTAGTCTTTCCCAAGTTGAAATATCTAACAAGGGCGAATTTTCCGGTAAACAAGTTTTATCATCCTGTAACTTCGAATAACTACCGTTTTTCAAAGTTTGATCCAATTGATAGCAAGCATAATCATACCTTTTAATTTTACCAAATAAAGTTTGAACCCCGTTTTTTGTTTCATCAATTTTAAAAGGAATACTTTCTTCAATCTTTCCTTCTTTTGGTAGCCATGCCCTATATCCTCTTCTACTTACTAAATAACCCATAAATATTCCAATCTTAGCTTTGGGTTGAAATTTATTCCTATAAACTTTTGGAACATACATATATGCTAATGAACCAATTATACGACAATAAATAATGGAAGGTTTACGTCCCGACCCTATTTCAATAGGAGTTTTTCCCTCAGTTAATTTCTGAATACATCGGTTCTTAGTGTACACATAGTTCTGGAGTGCTTCCGCCCAAAATCTTGGATGTAATCTACTATCCTGTAACAAAGTTCTGACTGCATCCATACTAGATCTATTAAATCGTTCCGATACCCCATTTAATTCCGGTGCAAAAATGGTTGTTCGTTCACTTTTAATACCCAGCTCTTTTAGAAATTTTTCAAATTCTTTATGGCAGAACTCCATGCCGTTATCTGTTCTAACGCTTTTAAGTTTCAAACCCAATTATCTTTCTATCCTAGATAAGTATTCTCTAAAAACGGTAAATACTTCATTTTTATTCTTAAGATTAAATACATCTACTTTCCTAGAGAAATCATCAATTATCGATAAAAAATATTTACTGCCTCCCAAAGAATTTGCAGGTGCTGGTCCCCATAAGTCCATATGCACTTTTTCCAAAACAGATTTTGTTACCCGTTTATAAACAACATTCTTGAGAGAAGTTCTAGTTGCTTTACCTAGATTACAAGCAATGCAAGACTCATATTTCGTTTTAACATTTACATGTTCTAATCCTTTAACTGAATTAGTTTTACTCATATTCTTAATCATAGGAACATTAACATGGCATAATCTTCTATATAATCTTTTAATAAAGGATAACCATATACTGTATATAACATTTCTTCCCGAAATACAGAAAAGAAATATTCATTATTAGAATGATATACCCGCATAACATCATTACACCAATTAATTTTTAAACCGGCAAGATCCATTTTTGTTCCACTAATTAAATTTCTCATGTTGGGAGCATACAAAACATCTTTGAAAGTTATATGCACATTACCTTTAACATCTTTAATACAAAAATCAATATCACCTACCCCTTTTGCTTCACATGTGTGTCTTTTATCAGCCAGTAATGCTTTGGTGGGGGAAAGTTCTCTGGAGTTCTTGAACGAATCTCGTTCACAACAAAATTGAGTAGAAGCTGAATCTACCAGGAATTGCTCCAAATCTTTCGATACTGCAAAAACTTCCGCTGATGGATTATATACATAAAATACACTTTCTGCATTGAAAGCTTTTTTTTTTTTTTTCTTTTTCTTTTTGTGATTTCTTGTAACACTTAGATTCAGTATGTCCTTTCCGGGAACAATACTTACACCACGGCCCCATACCTTTAGGGTTACGGTTTTTCTTGTATTGACCAGTACTTCTTGTAGGATACAACACGTTTCCACTTCGTTCAACAGATTTCTTGCTCATTTCTTTCCCAGGAGATGATCCGACATTGTATGCGTTCTCCGTAGTGTTCAAATCCTTTTTCTTTAATTGGATTCTCCCCGATTCATTTATTAGTTGTCTTTCAACTTCCAAATGTGTAAACTCTGCATCCTTCATTCTATAGAGTATTTGAACCAAGTGATCATATTCAGCTGGTAGTCTTCTGATAAGCTGCAGTACGACCAACAGATCAGGAATTTCGAAGCCCGCTTCCTTAACTTGGTTTTTCTTTTCACTGAGATGCTTGCAAAAAATATCGATCTGTTCTTGTTCTGGATTAAATCTTAGTTCGAAAAATTCATCGATTTAAACAGCTAATCGAGCTTTAGATACAGGTTCAGAGTTATCTTTTAAAATATTCCATGCTTCTTTCCCATCAGTTGTGTGCCGTATCAGTGAAAGAAGTTTTCTTTCGACTCCCTGATAAATCGTTGTGTGACACTGCTGCTTTCTCCATTCATACTCGAGTTTTTCTTTTTCAGTAGCTTCTTCTGGATAAGGCTTTTCTTCACCCATTGCCGAATTCCAACCGCCGCGATCCATCAACAAGACTTTCCTGCCTTCCTTCCATGACGAATAGTTCGAATCGTCGAGTTTCGGGAACACAAAAGACGAAAAATCTGAATTCATCTTTTCTTCGGCTTAGTAAAAATTCACAACAATTAGTAGAACTTATTCTTTCCAACACGGATCTTACGGCAAAGGTTTTAAGGTTTTTGGCTCACCTGGGCCCATAACCATGTTGGAGTTTTTCTCAACAAACATAGCAGAGTATAAAAAAACCAGGCATTTAGATTAAAATCAAATTCTTTTAATAAAAGGTCTGCATCTTGCAGAGTATACAGCTACGGTATATACATTGTTGTTGAGAGGGATTACGGCTCATTGGGGCCACAGGCCCCACCATCCGTAAATCTAATAGTTGTTAACTTTGGAGTGATGAAACTGGCCTTATTAATTACAATGCCTCATACATGGGTCGTTTTAATTTGGAGGTATTGTTTCCTTGAGTGTGGGGAAAAAATGAGAAGTTTTATTTTGTCTGCAGTTTAAATTGCAAGGGCACAGCGGGGTCGGCGTTTGTTGGAGACATGGTTAATATCGTATGTCGGTAAGTTGCTTAGAGTGGGGTTGTCAATATTTATTATATTGCCATAAAAGTTTTGAGCTTGATTGAGGATGAATTGTTTGATTGGGGGGATGTTTAGAGCTTTTATAATATCCGCATTTCTGATGTACCATCTGGCCTTGGCTATCCTCCTTAATGTTTAGTTCTCTAGGACAATTATTTTTTGCAGGTTTGTTTTTGCCGTAGCAGCCCAGATCGGATACTCATAGGTAAGGATTGGCCTTAGGTAGGCTAGGTAAATAAGAAATTTATTATCAAGAGAGAGTCCTGAATTTCTACAAATTAGTGGATATTGGATTCTGAAAGCCAAGTTAAATTTTTCTCTTGTTTTGCTTATGTGTGTTTTGTAATTTAGATTTTTATCCAGTATTGATTCTAGGTATTTGACCTCGTTTTGCCAACTGATTTCAGTATTGTAAATTTGAATTTTGGGCCAGTTATTGTTTTTCTTGAAGAATAGTATTGCCTCTGTTTTGTTCACGTTGAGTTTTATTTTCCAGCGGGTTAGCCAATTTTCAAGATTTTTTATGTAGTTTTGTAGGGGGATAATTGCTTGTAGGGGATTTTGTCTTGGGAGAGAATTGCGGTGTCATCTGCATAAAGACTTATCATAATATCTTTTTGGTGGGGAATATCATTAAGGTATAGTAAAAATATGACAGGCGCCAGAATTCCGCCTTGAGGTACCCCAGCTCTAAGTTTTCTTTTGGTTGAATCAGTCTGGTTGACTTGAACTGTGAAGTATCGGTCTGTAAGGTATGATTTAATAATGTTAACTATGGTTTTGGGGAAATTATATGCAATTAATTTATGTATCAGGCCAGGGATCCAAACTTTATCAAATGCTTTAGCTATGTCTAGGAAAATGGCTGCTGTTGGTTTTTTGTTTTTTTCTGCCTTCATGAAGGAATTCAATCATACGGAGTAATTGATGGGTGGTGGAAAGTTTCTCTGTAAATCCAAATTGCTGTGGAATTGAGATGCCAAGTTCTTTACTGTGGGTTAGTTTTTCAGAGAGTACGGTATATACCCACAGGCGGTATCCGTTCTTTTTATTTAAAAAGAACAAACATCTAATGACAGTTCATCCGGAAATACAACGTACTTCCGGTTACAAAATGATTATCCAATAATGTTGTTCCTCTGGGACCAACCTCTGCCTGATTTGAATATGAAACAGATGGGCGGTGTTGTCGTTTTGGGCACAGACGATTTTAAACAGACACTGACAATTATTGAGAGGGTCACACCGGCAGATGAAATAAACGCATTTCTCCAGGTGTCGCCTCTGTAGTCTAGGACTGAAAAGCTCCATCTTATGTGCAACATACGCGTCCAACTGTACAACGACCATGAATCAGATGTCTTTGCAAATAAGATTCTGCATATTGGAGAGGGTCATCTAGACACAGATGCAGATGGGATAAATCTATTTTCTGAAGAATTTTCCTATCCAGTGGCTACAGAAGACGAACTTATGAAAGTTTTTTCCAATTTGGCGGTTAATATAAATAATGAAGAATGGTTGTGTGAGAGGGCAGTGCTGTCACCAAAGAACGAGTGAGTCAATAAAATAAACAAAAAAAAATATGTTATTCTAAACATCTTGCCATTTTGTTTCAAGAGGTTGCAATTTCCCTTAAAATTGGCGTTTACAATGACGATCAACAAATCCCAGTGCCTAAACAGGGCTTAATGTTGTATACATTACGAGAATAAAAAGAAATGTTGAAATTTTCCCGTAAATCTTTCTCAATCAGTTACAAGTTTCTTGATTATATCATATCAGATTCTGCTTTCAACAGCATTATAATGATACGGTTTGATAACATTTTACATTTTGATCAGACCGTCAGTTCTCATACATACACATCAAAATTTCCACTCGAACGAAGTCGCAGGTAATAGCTACTCAGCTATAAAAATGTAAAGAAAAACGCCACGTTTTATTCCCTCTCTTCTAAATTCTCCTCGAAATTTAACTGACTGCATTCCATTGCATCAAACTACGTATTGCACAATTATTCGTTAAAAAAATGTTACGTTAGAATTTTATCTGTGATTTTTCCCTATTAATGTATAATTAATACATTAATAGGGAAAATTTTTAATAAATTTTATTTAATTTTTTTCTGCATTTTCTCTATTGTATAACTGTTTCCATCAGTCACATAAAAACATAAATTCATCAGAGCAACTTAAAATTCAATTTAATTTAATATTTCATGGCCTAAGGTTTTTATCTCCTAGAGTTTTTCTAAAGGCACTGGGAGGGGGGGGGGGGAGATGCGAGTAAATGTTAAACGACACCCAAATTACTTTCATCATGTGAACTGACTTCAGTTATATCTAATATATAAAAATCTCGTGTCACGGCGTTTGTGTTTGTATTCCTCCGAAACGGCTCGACCGATTTTTATGAAATTTTTTATGTGTATTTGGTAGGTATGAGAATAGGTCGTAAAGTATATTTCATAACACTAGGAAAATAGGGTGTCCATATCCAGAATTTTTTTCTATTTTTTTTAATTTGGCATCAAAAAATACCTTTTTTAATTAGAATAATTAATTAAAAATCAATCGAAATTGTGGCGTTTTTTCGCTATAACTTCCGAAAACATTACAGCACAAAATTGATTTTTGCATCAAGTTAAAGTTCAAAAAATTATCTTTTTAATGATACCAATGTTTTAACTTATAAATTAAGTTCTTATTTTTAATGAATTTTTAAAGATATATTTTAACCATATTTTTCAACACTATATTTCATACAAAATAAAAATAAAATTTAACTTGCACTAGCACGTTACGCTTGTATAGGAAAAAATTATCTAATTATTAGCTTTTATCAACATGTTGCCATCATATTGACAAAAGCTTAAATTTAAAAAAATGTTATTGCAAATTAAACATACAAAAATGTAATTTCCAGCATGTGTCTGTATGAAATGAGATAGGATATTTTATAAAAAGTAAATTCAAAGAAAAGATTTCTATGATCTTTTACAATACCTACATTATTAATTCCTTAACTCTTCAATCGGTTGGAACGTAGAAAGTCGCTCCAACGTGTCTCTTGAAAACAGGCTGGAACGTAGGAAGTTGCTTTCGTAAACTGCTTTAAACCCGGCTCCGACGTAGAAAGTCGTCAATGCCTTCCCCCTTAAATGCAATAAACGAGGTGGGTCATCTGCTTGTTAAGGTCATTTTGTGGTTTTCGCTGACAGTTAGAATTTGGGTGGTCCCTCCAATTAGGGGAACGAACTCCCGAGAAGGGGAAATAACACTTTTCGTAAGAATTCACGATTGCAGGATCGATGAGTAATATGAGCTGTATACTTCATTTCTGATTTGAATATTTCATTATTTCACCACAAATTTAATATCCAAATGAAAACTATTATACTTATTAAAGGTAGGGAATCCCTCATATTTACATGTCATAATCATGTATAATAGTTAATGATTGTGATTAGTTCGCAAAAACAAGTTTGATTTTTCTGTACTTGGTTTATGAAATACTAGCCGCCTTTGGCGACCAGCCGGTTCGCCAGTATTGCCGCTCGCTACAATTTTCAATTAAATATTTTAAGTAACTGGTCTCTTAAAGGATTCTCAAACAAAACATTTTTAATCTTCAAATTTTGATAGTCATACCAAATTTATATTGTTTAGATCGTTTCGTTCAATTTGCTATATATATTTTGCTAATTTGTTGCCATTTCCGGTAAAACTTCAACTTTAATTAAAAATGTAAATGACGAAATTGCAATTAATATTAAGATATTTTTTAATAAAACCAAGCGTTTTATTTTATTAATCATCTTTATTGTTATTTATTAATTATTATTATTATTGAATATGAGTATTGCAAACAGAATCGCTCGGTATTTAAGTCTTATGTTAACTACAAAATATTTTTCATAGTTTATGTAATATCTCAAACAATAATTCAACAAAAATTTCTGAGATTCAGTATAAAATTCAGTTTTTAGTTTTGCTTTCAAAAGGATTGAAATGAAATCAATAATAATATTTTGTTCCTGCTTATAAATATATTTCAAAAATTATGAAGTCTAAATTTAATGCAGTCAGGTATCATATTCTGATAAATATTCTGGACACACCAAATTTTAAATAAATGAATGAATGTTTCTATTTTCCACGATCAACTAAGACTTATTTATGAAGTTTTAAATGTTAAAAATTTAGAAAAACTCACCATTTTCATAATCTTAGGCCAATTAATCTTGAGAAACCTGCGCGCTTATTGGCGTATTTTCTTTGAAACGATCGATGAAAAATCTAAAATTATCCTTTTTTTATTAAATAGTGATATTCAAATCTTCATAAATCAGTCAGTTTAAGTGATTTGAAATTAACTCTTAAAAGTCAGTGATTTAGTTGATTGGAAATTAACTCTATGACCACCATAAAATCTGTGCTTTCTCTTGTGGTGTATGCATTCTCCTTAATATCCGATCGAATAAAACATCACATACAAAAGTACTACGTAGAACAAACACATCAAAAGTAAACATAACATTTCAATAGTTGCCAAAAACTAAAGAGAGAAAAATGCAATTAATAAGCAGACGATATTTAGAAAAGTACAGATATTTAGACTGGAAAATGAAATTATCTGAAATTAAAAACACGCGCAGACGATATTTACAAAAGTAAAAGTATTCAAACCTAAAAAGGAAAATATATGAGTTATTCCATCAATAAATGCCATAAGTTTGTTGACATCTTCATTATTTTATGAGTCATTAAATATCAAAATGGATCGGGGACTGAATAAACACCCTGTATAGAGAGTGTAAAAGATCATAAAATAATTTTTCTTGAATTTATTTTTTAGAAAAAATAATATTTCATATTTGTTTAATTTCTTAGACACTTGCCGAAATTTATAATTTTGCAGATTTCATTTCCAAAAAGATTTAATTTATTTTCAGTTAGAGCTTTAATCAATGTGATGGCAACACTTTGAAAAAAGCTATTTTTTTCTCATGAATGCGAAACGTGCTTAATCCTCATTTTTATTTTTGACGAAAAAAATTATTGAAAAACTTAGTTAAAATATTTATTTAAAAATTCATTAAAAATAGAAATTTAATTTTAAGATGAAAACAGTAGTATCATTTAAAAGATAAATTTTTTATCTTTAACTTGATGTAAAAATCTTTTTTGTGCGGTAATATTTTCGGCAGTTATAGCAGAAACACGTCAAAATTTCGCTTAATTTTTAAATAAATAAAATTCTAGTTAAAAATTCGAAAAAATAACCCCCAGGTGCACATTCCCGGCCTCCAAGGTATACACGTGCCAAATTTGGTAGCTGTAGGTTGAATGGTCTGGTCTGTAGAGCGCCAACACACACACATTGAGCTTTATTATAAGTATAGATATAGATTAAAAAAGTACGTGTGAACTTTTAATAATACTTTTATTAAAATGCAGTAAAATATAAAAAAAAAATCCTTATATAAAGTTTTTAAATTTATTTTCATTCCGATTATTAACCGAGACAAATATTTATTTACAAATGTAATTTTAATTATTGCTTAAGCTTTGTACATAGATTTTGGCCAAGCATTTAATATGTAATAAAAGGCAAATTTGAAAATTTTTGGATCTAATCATTTATTTTTTACTGTTTAGAATGAGTTTTTAGTAAAAGCGTTTTTAATTATTTTTATAGACGTTTTTATTTAAAGTATCTTGATAAATGTAGTTACTTTTATTCTTTTTTACTGCTTAATATTATTTTTTATTTCCCTATTTAAATTCAAGGGTTGTTTTTGGTTTTTTTGTAAATCATTTTTTGTCTTTTTTTTGCGGGGGGGGGGTCAGGTAGAAAAAAATACCGCTTCTTTTATAAATATAAAAAAATATATTTTTAGAAATTATATCTTTAAAATATATAATTATATTATAAATATATATTTAAAATCTCTATAAAAAATCAAAGCACATTCAAATGGGAGGAAGTTTTGTGTCTTGTGACGGGCTGCGAAAAACGTAAATGAAAAAAAAAAAAAATACTTAGTAATAATAAGGACTATTAAAAAAAAGTTTAGCATATGAAAGAAAGAAAATATATTTAATAAATGGAAAACATTTATTTATATGCAACAAAATTCGATGATGAATATGATATTGCTTTGAAGAATAGAATTAATAAATGTATCTGTGCAATTATAATTATTGCTTTGCATTAAAGCAGTATTAACTATTTAATGAAATTAAATAAATGCATTAAAGGCTGATACGATTTCTAACTGTTTGAACGTATCATAAGGCTGTGGATTCAGAACTTTTTATCTATGGATCTCGGTTCCTTTCAATTGTTAGTATTCGGTAAGAAAGCCCATGTGTTCCTCTATGTGAAAGTAGTTTTTCGGCTTGCCCGCATTTTTAAAAGTGCGATCAAATCAAGCAGTAAAATGTCGGTAGGTTTAGTGCTTAAAGTTGCCCAAGTTACGTTACAAAGAGAAGCGTTACATCTGGTGAACCAAGCCTATTCAAGAAAAATTAGTATCTCAAAATGGGTTATATAGAACATGAGCCAGGCAGATTGTACAATAGAAGTACTTTTAATACGAATCTTGCATTGAAAGAGAGGATATTTTCCCTTGCTAGGCATTCATCAAGACACGAATGAATTCTTGAAAAATGTTCTGAGTAGTTCTTTAAATCTTTACCATTCTTGAAATTCATGTCTTGGATTCAAAAGATTATTCCTCACTCCTGAAAGCGCTGTTCTTTTTATAAAATTAATGCGGGTATTATGGCAATAATCTATGAAAAAAGTTTTTAAGCTTAGTTCTTTAATCAGTTTTAGATTTTATGTCAAACAAAGTGTGTGCTCTTCTATTTTTGATTTTCATATCTATTAAATTAAAGTTTTTTTTTTTTTTTCATATAACATATAAAGACGTACTTCTTAATATATTTAATAATAATTCATGACTAAAAAGCAAAATAAAAAATTCGATTTCTCTGTTCACAAATACAATGCAAGTGGGTTTTCTTACTAAATTTGTTTATATTCTGGTTGAAATTCGGCTATTGATCAGATACTACTGAAGATTGTTTCCAATAGAAAAATTGCTTCCTTTAGGAAATTTCTAATGCACCTCCTAAGGCCAATCCTAATAGCAGTTTTCAAAAATGAGCTAAAAGTGTTTCACCAATGCTTTATTCTGCACTTGAACTTTATCTAAAGGATAACAAAATTTTTAACAAAGGCATACCACTGAAACATACTCAACATTAAATAATAAGTTGGATCATATCTTGATATCAACAACGGAAAAAAATTAGGTTGAAATGATAGAAGCAAATGAAGGCAATTTAATTTCACTTCCATAAAGAAATATATTGATGTAAAATATACTTAAATTCGATAAATTAATATACAAATGTTAAATTAATTATTCCTTCGAATTATCACGGGAAAATTATAATTAAAATTTTTATTATTCTGTGAACATTAATAATTTACGAAAATATTAGCTTTTGGATTTTTCAATTTGTGAATATTATTTTTGCTTTGATAAAAAGTAATTGCAGATGATAAGAAGATTTCAACATCATGAGACCCCGATAATTCACCTGTGACTATACCACCAATAACTTGCTTCTTTACCACACCAACATGCTTCTCCGATCCAGTCTTTACCAATTAATTCTATGATGTAAAAATTCACGCTTCTCTCTATTTTTCTTATATATAAAAAACAACATATATATATATATATATAATTTCTGATTTAGCTCAAACTTCTTAATATGTAATGTCATTGTTAAGCCACTTTTCTTCCCTCCAATTTTTGTGACCGGAGGATAAGATCCTTTAAATGAAGAACTCTGCCCATCTTCCACAAACTGGCAACACTATTACAGATTCATTAATATCTATAATTTGTTTTATTTTAATTAATGTGCCAAAATTTGTAGCAAGTATTTTTATTGTTGCAATGAAATAAAAACCTTATTTTTCACTCACGGGTTTTAAACGTTGTTGAAGTTATGATTACTTACTCTAGATTGTTTTTCTTTTCTTTTATTGTGCATCTAAGAAAAAAACAAAAAACATTTTCAATAAGAAAATGTTGATAATTACTGAAATTCCTTCAAATCTGAAATATATTACTTCATTTTCTAGCTTATTTTACTGTCACATTTAACTATACATAATCCAATGTACCGCAAATGCCATTTCAATGCAACATCTAAACGTGCTACATTAAAACGCTTAATTCTCAAAAACAGTATCATGAGCTTAAATTTTATTCGCAAGTAATGTAGTAGCAAATTTCTGCCTATTTTCTTAAAAGCACTGCCAATGATTTATTACTAATTTTCAATTTGTCTTAAATCTATGCACGAAAGAAAGCTAAAAATAAAATATATTACTTTATATTTTATTCGTTCGTTTGTTTTTTTCGCCCCTGAATTTCTTGCCAAAAGTATAGATTTATATAGATTGGACCTTTATCGTAATCAAAATTGAAATTACAATGGTAAATATTTAAATATCAGGCCTTAAGATAAAAACTAATTTCACAACTATGTAAGCATGGTTTCTAAAGTCACCTTTTTTTTTTAAAGCATTAAGGGGTTGCACTTAGGAACAATTTTTTTTTTTTTTTAAGTATTGCATCTAAACATACTTTGAATTACAAAATTTCATTAAATAAGATAGGCAATTGTACAAAAATTGCAAAAATTAAATTTTTTTATATCCATCATAATTTCAAGAGTGAATTAGTATATATTTATTCTTATTTTCATCTATACAAAATTTCACATTCCTATCTAGAATATTTGTAAGGATATGCTTAGTTTTAAATTTCGAGGGACTGGCCACAGATGTGGAAGAAAGCGTTTATTTCGGAATGCAATTAGTACATCATCAAATCATTATGGCTTTAAAAAAAATTGATAATAATAACGTTGTTCTTTTTCACTCTTCGGCAGTTGTACTATCGTCTTTATAAAGAAGGGAAGAGAAACTTGGGAAACTGAACATTTAAACCATCTCAGAGACTTACTGGAATACTCAGCAAGAAAAGCATTGTTTTTGTTGCAATGCAAAATCAAAACTTTTTTTTTTCTGAAAAATGTTATTTGGAGAGACGAATGTTGCTTTAACATAGATAGAAACATTAATTTGAAAAAATTGCACGTTTGGAAAAGTGAAGACAATTCTTCGTGCAAGAAATTCATCATCACTCGCAGTTTTCTGTTCATATGTTACAACTGCCGTTTTTAGAAGTCCTTGAGTTGGTCTCATTTTCTACAAGAGTATATTGTATGGTAGTGATAGATTCAGTTAATTTTTATTGGGATTATATCTGAACTAAGAAATGAATTAACTTTATCTATGGATATTTGATAAATCTTTTCTGACTAATTCAAAAAGCCAGTCCTCATGTCACATGAACTCAATCACATATGCTCAAGCATTATTAAGTTAATGTAATTCTGCATAGGTGTTGAAGGTGTTAATTTGGAACCAATTTTTAAGCACTTTAATTAATAGAATATCATTCTATTTTTTTTTTAAATGTAATGAAAGTTAATAAATGTTGTATGTTTTATCAAAGGAAAGATAGAATTTCAACCGCTTGAATTTAAGCATGTTATATCCTTTGAGAGTAAATTTTATTGACCACAGTTTAGTACATATTATAGTATAATTTTATTCAAATACTTTAAAGATAAGGTTATGTTATTCTTTTTTGGAGGGGAGGGGAGATCCTCCAAAAAAGGCTTAAATTGGAATAAAAATTATTTCCTGAAATTGAAGAGGTCTATCGTAGCTCTCAGAAAGCAGTTATAAACATTATCATTAATTGAAATTGGAAAAGACTAAAGCAAAAAGATAATAATTAATATAAAAAACCACCAATCAATAGAAAAATTAAGGCTGTATTCTTTTATATCTTGAGGAACAAACGAATAAAAAAGGAAATGATATCGTTCATAAAATATCAAACTTGAGTTCAGATTTTATATGCTGATATGAGCTTGAAAATCAAAATCTATTTTCCATTATTTAGCTTTAAAAAAATTAGTGATGTAATTTGTGGAATCATTTTCTTTAATTGATCCGATGAAGCAATTTTAATAAGCTATATTTTTTTCTACATTAAAGCGTATTTCTCAGAGTGTTTATTACATTTTTAAAAGTAAATAAACTACAAAAA
Source organism: Argiope aurantia (assembly GCA_026543865.1). Taxonomy (NCBI): domain Eukaryota; kingdom Metazoa; phylum Arthropoda; class Arachnida; order Araneae; family Araneidae; genus Argiope; species Argiope aurantia. The sequence goes on along the minus strand of JAPMOR010107823.1, from coordinate 196,026 downwards.
ATTTACTTTCTTTTATTGAAATTATTTTTCTGTCAGATTTCATTAAAAACTATTTTGGTGATTCAAATATGACAAACTTCCCTTATTTCTACTATTTTGAAAATATTCCTATTAAAGTAAGCAATATCAAACTAATTTTTTTTTCTTAACCAATAAATATAATTACGAAGGAAACAAAATCTATAAAATGATGTGGAACGCACTAATCATTCTATTTACTGGCCAATTACATTAGATTTTTTTTGTTGTTGTTAATTGATATAGTTGTATCACTAAAGCCTGAATTTGAAGTCAAAACTTAGTTGCAAAATATATTGTTACACAAATGCTAATACACATTAAAAAGCATTTTTTTAAAAGCTTTTATGAAAGCAGTGGCCAACTTAGTTTTATAATTCAGATTTATGGTTGCTAATATTTACTTAACTTGTCATTGATCGCTTAAAAAAAAGAGCATATTTAACTTCAAATTCTATTGGATATGTAACATTTACTTCTGTTCTTAAAACTTTATACTATTCCGCTTTTTGTGCAATGTATCTTTTTTAATTATCAGTAATCTCAACAAAAAATGGGAACTTGAAAAACAAAAGTGTTTAAATTTCAACTAATACAAAAACTATCTCAATCAGCATTGTTTATGAGCATTACAGATAATATTCTTATCTAATATTAATTTATTTCACTAACATTAACCCTTAAACATACAATAATTTATTACATTAAGAAGTAACAAGATTTAAAAATGGATACACTTTCTAAAAATTACAGCACAAAATTGATTTTTGCATCAAGATAAAGCTAAAAAAATTATCTTTTTAATGATACCAATGCTTTAATCTACAAATTAAGTTTCGATTTTTAACGTGTTTTAAAGAAACATTTTAACCATATTTTTCAACAATGTACTTCGCACAAAATAAAAATAAAATTTAATCTGCATGAGCACGTCAATGGGAAAAAATTAGCTTTTATCCACCTGTTGCCATCACATTGACAGAAGTTCAAATTAAAAACATAAATCAACTATTATTGTAAACTAAATATATAAAAGTGTAAATTTCAGCTAGTGTCTGTATGAAGCGAACAAATTTGAAATATATTTTCTAAAAAGTAAATGGAGGAAAAGATTTCTATGACCTTTTACAATATCTATAGTATTAATTAAATCAAACAATTAAATTTAAGACAAAAATGGTTTAATATATCTATTGGATAATCACTGTAATCAGTGCCCATCAGTTAATTTTAATCAGGGGCATGCATCTACTAACAAAATGGTCTAAATGAACTAAACAATTACATTTTATGTTACTTGAGTCAATAAATGCTCCAATGAATTAAGAATTTTAAATTTTTACATAGATTCTTTACATTACCCTTTTTAATCCTTTTACATGTTTACCCTTTTACATTAACCTTTAAATCTGATTTAACAAATTTTTTTGAGACATCAATATTTTAACATTTAGCACTTCGATCTCTCCTCTCAGGAACCATCAAGGCAGTGCATCATTTTGGCATTTTATTTAATTATTTTATGAAATTTTGACTGGTAAAAATATAAAGATTAATTTTCTGGAAAAATTCATAGATATTAATTTTTCGGAGCAATGAACAAGTTCTCTTATTCGGCAAATATTTATGCATCTAATTACTTTTCAGGGCGCTAAGGGTTAAATAAAAATCTTTGAACTTCAATCAACTAAATCATTCATTAAAACTAAATAATTTATGAAATTTGAATATCACTCTTTTATAAAAATTGGCGATTTTAGAACACTTCATAGTCCGTTTCAAAGAAGATACGCCAATCTTTTACCAGGATTTCTCAACAGTGATTGGCTTATGATTATGAAAATATTGATTGTTCTAATATTGATATGTAAAAACTGACAGATTTCATCGCAGAAGACAGAAAATATATTTATTGAACTTGAGTTAAAGAGTTGAAGTGTCAAGAGTATTTCGCAGAATATGACTCCTTAGGACACAAGGACTGTGTAAAATTTAAACTTCATAATTTTTTCTTAAGAACATTTATCGACTGAATTCAAATAAAATATTTTCATTTACATCCTTTAAATGTTTTGAATGTAAAAATAAAAATTGAATTTTACGATGAATTAGAGAAATTTTTGTTGAGTAATTCTTTAAGGTATTGTATAAATTACAAAAAATTTTCTACATTGCATATGCAACTTCAATGCTCAGCGACTCTACATTAAATTTTCACATTCAAAAAAAGATGTGCTTGGTTTCAGTAAAAAATGTTTTTATATTAATTGCAGTTTAATATTTCCACTCTAATATAATGTGCAAATTTTATGAACTCTGACAGAAATTAGTAAGTAATACAATTAACAGAACTGTTTAAGGCCTACATAATAGTATGATTGAATTATATAACTATCAAAATCTGAAACTTTGATAGCTAAATATTTTGCAGAATAAGCTCATAAGAGATCAAGTTACATAAAATAAATTTGAAAATTTTAGAGATCTCTCATACTGGCGAACTGCTGGTCACTAAAGGCGGATAGTTTCTTAATAAAGATATTGCTAAGTGAACTATTGTAATATATACATATACATACATTTTTTCCCTTTTATGAGTATAGATAATAGCGATTTTCAAAAAAATTTATTCAGAAATATGAGATTGTTTAAATATTAGTAAATACAACAGTTATAAATTCTCTTTTATCTTACTTCTTTTAAAATGCATTTAATTCCGCTATTTATTTTTCTGATAAAAACAGTCTTACTTTTCTATTAATAATAGAATTAATTATCATTTATTACAAGATATATGAATAAGATAAATGTATGTACAAGATCTCATAAATTCCAAGATCAAATAAAATTTTTACAAAAATTATCACCAATTAGCCCGACCGAAAATGCAGCTATGCAAAACTAAACGTCACCCCTCTAGATGCGCGCCAAGTTTTCTTGCCAAAGGTCCGAATCCCAGTAAACCTACAATGCAACAGGGGTAGGGAATAATTTATGGAGCGCAAATGTTCTATTCCGAAATCCCAGGTGTTTAGGGGGACGTGATAGTCGAGACTCCGGAAAGTTTACCCCCTGTTGTTAATGGTCAGGGGAAAGCAAAAACATACCAAGCCGGTTTACGAACGTTCTGCCAATTTCTTTTCTAGTCAATTGTGTTCAACCTTTATTTTGACTGCTGCCCTTTTAAGAACATTCTTAAGCTAGACAGCCGGCGCTCGATGGGTTAAATCAGTTATACTTAAGATAAACATAGTTTAATATATATCCTTTCAATTCAATGCCCAACGGCTAATTTGTAAACCTTTGATAATAGAAATGCATGTAGTAAAATTGTCTAAATGAAGTAAACAATTATATTTTATATAATTTGAATCTATAAATACTCTAATAAAAGACGAATGTTTATCTAAATCCTCTGCTCTGCGAATCATATTTAATAAAATATTCTCCAGAGACAAATATTTAAAATAAAAAGAGTTGCTTTCCAATCAACTAAATTAGTCTCTAAAACTGACTTATTTATGAATATCATTATTTACTAAAAATGAGTGATTTTAGACTACTTCATGGACTGTCTCAAAGATGATATCTCAATCAGCGCCCAGGGTTTCTCAAGACTTATTGACTTAGGACTATGAAAATATTGATTGTTCTAAACTATTCTATTCAAAACTTCATGAATCGATCATATCTGACTGCAAAAGATAGATCATTTACTTATTGAAAAGTTGCAGTGTCAAGAATATTTCGAGAATATGATCTCTTATGACCAAAGGACTGTATAAAATTTAGATTTCATAACTTTTTTAAGTATATTTATAGACAAAAACAAAATATATGTTTAACGTCATTTAAATCCTTTTGAAAATATAACTAAAAACTGAATTTTTTGATGAATCTTTGTAAAATAATTCTTAAGATACTACATAAACTATGAAAATGATTCTGTAGTGCACGTATGACTTAAATATTGAATGATGCTGTTTCCAGTACTCATATTTTTTTTAAAAAAATGCGTGGTTTCAGTAAAAAAATGTTTTTTTATATTGATTAATCATTGCCACTTTAATTTTACGGGTGCTGATTGAAAATTAGAAAGAGAGATAGTACATTATGGCTTAAGGTCATTTTAAAAGTATGAGTGAATTATATGACTATCAAAATTTGAAGCTTAAAATATTTTGATGAAGAAGCAATTGAAAACACATAAAATGTTTGTACGTAACTTGAAATTTTAAGGAGCAGTAAGATCGGCGAACGGGCTGGTCGCCAAAGGCGGCTAGTTATATATATATATATTATTGGAATCAGAATATATTATCTAATTATAATTTTAAATGTAAGTAGTTATTAAAAAATAATGACTAAACATATGCTATTACTTATAATCCAGTCCAAATATGCAATCAGTAACTTTAAATTAATTAAATTGCATTTTTAAATTAAAATAAATTTCTGGTATTAAAATCCTATCTTATAACAAACTAAATTTAACAGTTATAAATAATAAAGTTGCTAATAATCTGCTTTTTGATACTTGAAGTTGTTTTGAAAGGAAAAGTAAATCATTTTTCTTAAAAAAGATTATTACAATTGAACAACAAAAATAAATAAATATGAAACTATTCTTCAAAAATAATGAGTAATCTAACAATGCAACGAACATAATATAAAATATATAGTATCTAAAGACAGTGTTCTTTAGATTATATTTTAACTACTAAGATTTCGAAAGAAACATTTTATTTAGTGGCATACATGACAAAATCAGTTTACATTTTGTATAAAAAAAATTATAAACTTTATCTGAATAACAATATTAAAATTGAGATTTTTACTTAGATCGTTAAGATTAGCAATATTAGAATAAAAATAAATAAGAAATATTGACATAATATTAAAACTAAAGAAAAAGTAGTTAAAAGAACAGACTATAGAAAATGAAATGGACTTGACTGTCGCATTACTAAGATATTAAATTTTTACACAGGATATTATTCTGACCACTTTTACCAAAATAAAATATTATTTTAAATTGAATACATTATGAGCTTTCATATATACTTCTATGGTATTTTTACAAATGTTTCTGAAAATATTTGCAAGAAAGATTACTATGTGCATCACATTTACATACAAAATATATTTTTAAAAATTTGTTGTTAAACAGTTTGAATCACTTATGAAAATTTCCCAATATGAAAGTAGTTTATTTTTCAGAAACAATTCTTATGCATGGGATAATTCTACTATGGAATAAATTTTAGATTTAAAAAATTAAGAGAGGATAAAAAGCAAAGGAAACATCGAGTTAAGTTCCTTAACTTTTCGAAATTATGTAATAAATTTTCGTACATTTACATGATTAAATCTGGCCAATAAAACATCACTAAAAGTTATAAATGTTTCCTGAAAAAAGGCTAGACTAAATAAAAATTATTGTTGGAATCAATATTAGTAACAGTAACCAGTCATACCTTAAACCATTACTGATCGTGGCAAATCTTTCAATCATTGTTTAAATATATGTTTATACATAGATATGAAGATACCATTTTTATCCCCTTGGAGGATGCCTGTTACATTAAATCTTGTTGAAGTTCATTTTTAATACTACGGTTTAAAAACTGCAAGTAAATTGACAATGCAGTCTTTCGATAAGTGTCTAACAATAAGTGGAATGGTGTCTGCTGGAAGAAAAATATCATGGGGATAGGGCATATCAATTCTTGCATATATCCTTCTAGTCAATAAGTGTTCTATCAAAACTGACCGTTTTAACTTGCTTGCTATAACGTCAGAATATATAGGAAACATGTTATCGGTAAGTATTTTCAATATAGAGGCTTCGTAAATTTCGAAAACTTGACTCTCTTTTTTTTCTGCAAGGAGTTTACATAAACTAATTTCTTTGCCGTTGCGTTTTTCCAGGATGGCTAGTTTAAGCATTGTAGAAGATTCATTTTCGCACTCCGTTTGGTAATTTAGCAAATCAAGGTATCTTCGCTCTGAAAAAGTAAATTCATTACACTGTTTATTTTCAAAAACATATTTGTAAAGAGTGGCATACTTTATCAATAGTTTTAGAAATGCATTATTTTCAGAATTCTCGAAAACTTCATTCAAAGCTCTTATCCACAGAAATTGTCCACTTGTGCACCATGCGTCATACTGAAGAAAAAGTTCGATAACACGCATATTACTTGTTGGATATTCCAACGCAACGTATAGTGGAGAGTGGTTAAACGAATTCTTGTGATAAACATCTGCACCTTGGTTTAATAGTTCGCCAATGACATCCAAAGGACATCTATTTTTAAGGGCATCTAAAAGAACATCTCTATATAACAGTCCAGGATTGTATTTTAAGAGTTCTTGAATTACAGGAACAGTATGGATAGTATAACATTTATTTTCTATAAGGATTGATAGAGGTGAAAGAAATTTACTTGGAGCTGAAAGAGATGCCCCATTTTTGATCAATTCTTTTATCAGAGCAATTTTGTATCTTTTCCCCAAAGCATATAATAACGGAGTAATAGAACCAGACCGATCAACAAGATTAACTTTTCCTCCATATTTAATAAGGACTTTCATGATATCTACATTGCTACGTTTGTTGATTGCAGCGACGTGCATAGCAGACACAGAATCATTCATCTGATTGGGATTTGCGCCATATTTTAATAACTCTTCTACAAATATCTCGTTATTGTGATGCAATGCTGCAAACATCAGAGGAGTCATTTCATATTTGTTCACAGCGGCGTGATTTGCGCCATACCGCAATAAAACACCAATAACATCTGGTGGGCATTTAGTGTACTGCACTGCCATATGCAGAGGTGTTGAGCCGAAAAAAAATTTATATACAGGATTCGGCTGGGCACCATGCTTCAAAAGAACTTCCACTAGACTGGCTTTACACTCTGATGTAACTGCCGCATGTAAAGGTGTAAAACCAATGTGGTTACCACGATTCAAGTCAATAGTACCTTGTGACACAATTTCCTCTATTATTTCACATGAGCAATTAGGATTATTTAGAGCAATCTCAAGTAACTCTGCATCTGGACGTTCTCCATATTCTATCAGTAGTTTAACCGTATCATTTTTCACGCTTCTGTTGCCTAGAACACAGCAGAGAGGAGTTCTTCTCATTTTTAATTTCATGTCAGCTCCCCTCCTCAATAATTCCTGTATCACATTGAAATTAAGTTTGGCTGCATTTACTGCGAAACTGAAAGCTGTCCGCTGTGTTACGTTGAGGGCGTTGATGTCTACTCCTGCATCCAGAAGAACTTTGACTGCTTCATATTGGGAAGATGGACTACCTGACCAAGATCTAACAGCCGAATGCAGAGGAGTATTTCCTTTGTCATCAACCATATTCACATCAGCACCATAGTTCAACAACAACTTGATCACCTCAACTTCAGGACGCCTCTTGAGAACTGCGACGTGCAGTATGCTATTTCCACAACTGTATTTCTTGTTAATGTTATAACCATCTGCGAGTAAATCCTTGATAACAGTCATTTCAGCAGGATTTCTTCCAACTGCAGCGTACAAACAATTATCTTTAAAATGACGAGTTTTTCCATTCGTCCATTTCGCTGTAGTGTTATGCGATTCCTTCTTAGAACGAATTTTACCCATTTGAAGTAGCGAGTGAGAAATCAAACAACCGAATTCGCCTGCGGAAGCTAGCGAAATAAGACAGAACGCGGGAGAATGTACAATAATAACCGGTCTAAGCCGTTGCCATAGCTACACCTAAGCGCGGGAGATGACGCAACAGGAGTGTTCCATTTCTTTCACAGGGGAGTGGAATGGAATGAGGCAGATGGCAGGATGGAGAGCCTGCTCTTCTATGCAAAGGAGTTTCGACTAAATAGAAATCTAATTTTTTTTTTATTTATCAAGGGCTTATTTGTTTTCAAAGACTGATTTATTCCACTTTCTTACCATTGAATGTCTTTTGCAACCTTCCTAAAAAATTTTACCGTGTTAGCTAAGTAGTTCAAAAATTATAATATCAAATGGAGTTTAGAATTTTGTAAAATAGATATTTAGTAAAATGGAAGTTCGTATTTTTTAATTCGGAAAATCTATATCTAATCTCAAAAAAAGTTGTGTTCTGAAAAAAAGTGAAAGAGAGGTAAATTAATAAATTGTTATTACTCAAAAAAAAAAATTTTTTAATTTTCAAGAAGTAAAATTTTAGAAAAGCGGTCAGTTACAAACCTTTGTTAATTACGAATGTTAAGTTGTTAATTCATTAATTTAGTAAATGTAGAATACTAAATGGACTGGTATGCATCACTTTTTCTATAAACTTTCGATGAGTGCTGGTTCGTTTTCTGAACGACCAAACTAATTTCTAGTCAACACCATTTAATTAACAATTCCAAACTTTTCATTACAGAATGCTCACCATAGAACGCCAACCACGAAACGAGATACGAACAAGAATAATAAACAAAAATCAGAATTTATATAGAAGAAAGATTGTCACAATTGGCGAACTATCATCTGACTTGGCGATAATAACAATATTTTTGTTTGATATTTAACATTCCCCCCCCCCCCGCATTGAATAATTATATTATTCAATTAATAATCAAGTAAAAGATAACAAATTAAAGCTCAATCCATTTGAAAGACTTAAGTAAACAACAATCTTTACGTATTATTCAACGCGAGTTCAAAATATAATTAACATTATTTATACAAGTAATAAGTTTTATTAATATACCAGCCGCCTTTGGCGACCAGCCGGTTCGCCAGTATTACCGCTCGCTACAATTTTCAATTAAACATTTTAAGCAACTGGTCTCTTAAAGGATTCTCCAAAACATTTTTAATCTTCAAATTTTGATAGCCATACCAAACTTATACTGTTTAGATCGTTTCTTTCAATTTACTATATATATTTTGCTAATTTGTTGACATTTCCGGCAAAACTTCTTTAATTCAAAATGTAAATGATGAAATTGCAATTAATATTAAGATATTTTTTAATAAAACCAAGCGTTTTATTTTATTTATCATCATTATTATTTATTAATTATTATTATTATTGAATATGAGTATTGCAAACAGAATCTCTCGGTATTTAAGTCTTATGTTAACTACAAAATATTTTTCATCATTTATGTAATATCTCAAACAATAATTCAACAAAAATTTCTCAGATTCAGTATAAAATTCAGTTTTTAGTTTTGCTTTCAAAAGGATTGAAATGAAATCAATAATAATATTTTGTTCCGGCCTATAAATATATTTCAAAAATTATGAAGTCTAAATTTAATGCAGTAAGGTATCATATTCTGAGAAATATTCTGGACACACCAAATTTTAAATAAATGAATGAATGTTTCTATTTTCCACGACCAACTAAGACTCATTTATGAAGTTTTAAATGTTAAAAATTTAGAAAAACTCAACATTTTCATAATTTTAGGCCAATTAATCTTGAGAAATCTGCGCGCTGTTTGGCGTATTTTCTTTGAAACGATCGATGGAAAATCTAAAATTATCCTTTTTTTATTGAATAGTGATATTCAAAGTTTCATAAATCAGTCAGTTTAAGTGATTGGAAATTAACTCTTAAAAGTCAGTGATTTAGTTGATTGGAAATTAACTCTATGACCACCATAAAATCTGTGCTTTCTCTTGTGGTCTCTTGTGGTGTATTCTCCTTAATATCCGCTCGAATAAAACATCACATACAAAAGTACTACATAGAACAAACACATCAAAAGTAAACATAACATTTCAATAGTTACCAAAAACAAAAGAGAGAAAAATGCAATTAATAAGCAGACGATATTTAGAAAAGTACAGATATTTAGACTGGAAAATGAAATTATCTGAAATTAAAAACACTCGCAGACGATATTTACAAAAGTAAAAATATTCAAACCTGAAAAGGAAAATGTATGAGTTATTCCATCAATAAATGCCATAAGTTTTTTTTATATCTTCATTATTTTATGAGTCATTAAACATCAAAATGGGTCCGGGACTAAATAAATACCCTGTATAGAGAGTGTAAAAGATCATAAAATAATTTTTCTTGAATTTATTTTTTAGAAAAAATAATATTTCATATTTGTTTCATTTCCTACAGACACGTGCCGAAAATTATATATTTGCAGATTTCATTTCCAAAAAAGATTTAATTTATTTTTAATTGGGGCTTTAATCAATGTGATGGCAACACTTTGAAAAAAGCTAATTTTTTCCCATGAATGCGAAACGTGCTTAATCTTAATTTTTATTTTTGACGAAAAAATTATTGAAAAACATAGTTAAAATATTTATTTAAAAATTCATTAAAAATGGAAATTTTATTTTGAGATTAAAACATTAGTATCATTTAAAAGATAAATTTTTGATCTTTAACTTCATGTAAAAATCTTTTTTGTGCGGTAATATTTTCGGAAGTTATAGCAGAAACACGTCAAAATTTCGCTTAATTTTTAAATAAATAAAATTCTAGTTAAAAATTCGAAAAAATAACCCCCAGGTGCACATTTCCGGTCTCCAAGGTATACACGTGCTAAATTTGGTAGCTGTAGGTAGAATGGTCTGGCCTGTAGAGCGCCAACACACACACACACACATTGAGCTTTATTATAAGTATAGATATAGATATAATCAAATTATTCAATAGGCAGCAAACATAACTTAGATATTGGCATTTTGTACGTGCCTGTAGCAGTACGAATTATGGCTACACGTACGTTGTTGTCTTTACCCGGAATTACTTCTACAATGCGATATAAAGGCATTTACACAAAGGTGTGTTGTCTTCTTTCAAAATAGCCATGCTGTCTAGGACAATATTTTTTTTTTTTAAAGTTCCATTTATATCTCTGTTGGAGGTGATTTAAATAATCACGCTGCCAGTTTTTCCAAATTGTTCGCACAAACTTGGTAACCAATTTCCACCTACTTAATCTATTTGAAGATATGCTAATTTCATGTTCTGCTATTGCAGTTATAGGGAGACCAATTAAAAAAATGCCCTGGAGTAAGAACGTTAAGATCATTGGGGTCGGCCGATAAGGGAGCAATTGGTCTAGAGTTTAAAATGGATTCAATTTGATTACTAACAGTTAAGAATTTTTCATACGTTCATTTAGTGGTTCCTACTACTCATTTATAATAGAATTTAAAGGACTTATTAACCACCTCCCAGATGCCTCCAAAATTAGGTGCTCCGAGTGTGTAATTTAAATAACCATTTTGGTCCGTCGTTAGCCGCAGAGCTCTATGGACAATGACTACCAAATCGAAAATCTTAAAAGCAATTCAAAATTTCAGTAATGTCTGTAAAAAAATTGAGGGAATTGAGGAGAGAATTAAATTGCAGTTGAAAACGCGGATTGTTCAGATGCATTATTCAATGTGCTAAAAACAAAAGTGAATACTTATGAGCAAAAATAGAAAATTCGTTTTCGAATTTAGATGTTAATGACAGTGAAGAGAAACTTGAAAAATATTTGGAATTTTAGGATGTGTTATTTGAGTGTGCCGTATTTTTGGAAAACACTAAACCTAAAAATAAAACGGAAAGTCAAGCTGTTAGCTCAAATGCCAAAATTCAGGCGTCTAAAAAATTGCCTAAACTTGAATTGCTGCATTTTTATGGAGATATTGAAAATTGGATATCATTCATAGAATTATTTCAAGCAACGGTAATTAATAATTCAGAATTATACAAAATAGACAAATTGCAATATTTATTCGCATCTACCAAAGGTGATGCCGCAAAATTAATTCATGGATTCGCAATTCGGGAAGAAAATCTAAAAAATTGCTGGGAATTGTTATGCGAAAGATTTGAAAACAAAAGTGAGTTAGCTAACTGCCAAATTAATAAGTTATTTAATCTAAAAATACAAAATGCAAATATTCGAGATTCTAGATAATTGTAATGAATGTATTAGAAATTTGTTTTGGGTTTAGAAGTAAATGAATTAACAGAGCTGATTATAATTAATCACTGCGTTTCGAAGCTGGACGACGAGATAATTCACCGCTGGGATTTGACCTTGAACCCTGATGCATTTCCGACGCTGAATTCTTTTAAAGCCTTCATAGAGAGGGAGGCGAGATCTCTAGACAGTCGTAGCTCAGCTAAACATAAACAAATGCGGGGGAACCTAACCCCTGAAAAGAAATTCTTTCCAGATGGGCGAAAATGTAGTCAGACTGAAAAGGGGAACCGGTTTAGTCGAGGGGTGGCAGAACAGACAAGAAAAGTGTTCATAACGTAACTGAGGGGAAAAGCGATTCTTTTTCTTGTTTTTTGTGCGGGAATGGAGCATTTGCTTTCGAGAAATTATTCCCTACCCCTGTTACATTGTAGGTTTACTGGGATTTGGACCTTTGGCAAGAAAACTTGGCGCGCATCTAAAGGGGTGACGGTTTATTCGCAAACCCAGTTCCGGTCGGGCTAATTGGTGATAATGAAATTGCACAAGTAAAATACACAGCATCCTGTGAAAATGTTACTCCAAAAGAATCAAAGCCAAAAAATTTCCATTTTGGAAATTAAATAAAGGTGGAAATACAACAATAAATAAAAAACCCAAATATTATTTTCAAGTGCAGGGTTAGAAAAAAAATTAGAAAACACAATAATAATGTTCTCGAAGCTTTTTCCCCTCTGGATATTTTCAGAACTGTATTTTTTAAATATATATATATAATTCAGAAATCCATGCTATTTTGTCTGTTTTTTTTTGTTTTTTTTTGTAAAAATTTTATTTGATCTTGCATTTATGAGATCTTGTACATACATTTATTTTATTCACATATCTTGCAATAAATGATAATTAATTCTATTATTAATAGAAAAGTAAGACTGTAAATAGCGGAATTAAATGCATTTAAAAAGAAGTAAGATATAAGAGAATCTATAGCTGTTTTATTTACTAATATTTAAACAATCTCTTATTTCTGAATGAATTTTCTTAAAAATCGCTATTATCTATACTCATAAAAGGGAAAATATGTATGTGTATGTATATATATTACAATAGTTCACTTAGCAATATCTTTATTAAGAAACTAGCCGCCTTTGGTGACTGCAAAATATTTAGCTATCAAAGTTTCAGATTTTGATAGTTATATAATTCAGTCATACTATTATGTAGGCCTTAAACAGTTCTGTTCATTGTATTACTTACGGATTTCTGTTAGAGTTCATAAAATGTGCACATTAAATTAGAGTGGAAATGTTAAACTGCAATTAATATAAAAATATTTTTTACTGAAATCAAGCACATCTTTTTTTTGCATATGAAAATTGAATGTAGAGTCGCTCAGCATTGAAGTTGTATATGCAATGCAGAATAATTTTTGTAATTTATACAATATCTTAAAGAATTACTCAACAAAAATTTCTCTAATTCATCGTAACATTCAATTTTTATTTTTACTTTTAAAACTTTTAAATGATGCAAATGAAAATATTTTATTTGAATTCAGTCAATAAATGTTCTTATGAAAAAATTATGAAGTTTAAATTTTACACAGTCTTTTTGTCCTAAGAAGCCATATTCTGCGAAATACTCTTGACACTTCAACTCTTAACTCAAGTTCAATAAATAAACTTTCTATCTTCTGCGATCAAATCTGTCAGTTTTTACATACCAATATTAGAACAATCAATATTTTCATAATCATAAGCCAATCATTGTTGAGAAATCCTGGTAAAAGATTGGCGTATCTACTTTGAAACGGACTATGAAGTGTTCTAAAATCGCCAATTTTTATAGAAGAGTGATATTCAAATTTCATAAATTATCTAGTTTTAATGAATGATTTTGTTGATTGAAGTTCAAAGATTTTTATTTAATCCTTAGCGCTCTGAAAAGTAATTAGATGCATAAATATTTGCCGAATAAGAGAACTTGTTCATTGCTCCGAAAAATTAATATATATGAATTTTCCCAGAAAATGAATCTATATACTTTTACCACTCTTAAGTATTTTTACCTGTCAAAATTTAATAAAATAATTAAATAAAACGCCAAAATGATGTACTGCCTTGAATGAGAGGAGAGATTGAAGTGCTAAGTGTTAAAATATTGATGTCTCAAAAAAATTTATTAAATAAGATTCAAAGGTTAATGTAAAAGGGTAAACATGTAAAGGACCTATGTAAAAATTTAAAATTTTTAATTGATCGGAGCAATTATTGACTCAAGTAACGTAAAATGTAATTGTTTAGTTCATTTAGACCATTTTGTTAGTAGATGCGTGCCCCTGATTAAAATTAACTGATGGGCGTTGATTACAGTGATTATCCAATAGATATATTAAACCATGTTTGCCTTAAATTTAATTGTTTGGTTTAATTAATATTATAGATATTGTAAAAGGTCATAGAAATCTTTTCCTCCATTTAATTTTTAAAAAATATATTTCAAATTTTTTCGCTTCACGCAGACACTTACTGAAATTTACACTTTTATATATTTAATTTACAATAATAGTTGATTTATTTTTTTAATTTGAACATCTGTCAACGTGTGGCAACAGGTTCATAAAAGCTAATTTTTTCCCATTGACGTGCTCTTGCATATTAATTATTTTTATTTTGTGCGAAATACATTGTTGAAAAATATAGTTAAAATATTTCTTTAAAAGCTTTTTAAACATCGTAACTTAATTGGTAGATTAAAGCATTGATATCATTAAAAGAAAATTTTTTGAGTTTTATCTTAATGCAAAAATCAATTTTGTGCTGTAATTTTTCTGAAGTTACAGCGTTGTAATTTTTAGAAAGTGTATCCATTTTTAAATCCTGTTACTCCTTAATGTAATAAATTATTGTATGTATAAGGATCAATGTTAGTGAAATTAATTAATATTAGATAAGAATGTTATCTGTAATGAGCATAAACAATGCTGAATGAGAAAGTTTTTGTATTAGTTGAAATTTAAACACTTTCGTTTTTCAAGTTCCCATTTTTTGTTGAGATTACTGAAAATTAAAAGAGATGCATTGCATGAAAAGCGGAAAAGTATAAGGTTTTTAAAACAATAGTAAATGCTACATGTCCAATAGAATTTGAAGTTAAATATATTCTTGTGAGTAAGCGATCAAGAACAAGCTAAGTAAATTTAGCAACCATAAATCTGAATTATAAATTAAGTTGGTTACTACTTTCATAAAAACTTCTTAAAAATGCTTTTTAATGTGTATTAGCATTTGTGTAACAATATAATTTACAACTATTTTTCTTCAATTCATGGTTATATAGGAGTAATCATAATTTCTATTTTGAAAAAAGTAACATTCCTACCAAGTTATTTAATTAAATCTCTCAAAACTTTTTTTTTTAAATTTTAGTTACATAGAAATGATCAAAAATTGCGGAGAAGCTTTCAGAAATGCGGAACAGTCTTGACTATGGTGAATGTCAGAGACAGAAATCTTTGCAGTTAGTTTATTCTTTTTTTTTTCGTTAAATGTAAGTGACCATATAATGCATATTATGAAATATTGAAAAAGAATTATTTAGAAATCATATTCATTTTTTTAAAAATTTCTAACGCCTTTTTATTAATTTCATATTATTTTTTTATGTAGCCGTTTAGATATTGCATTTAAATGTCGTTTCCGGTACATTGGATTATGTATAATTAAATCTGACAGTAAATAAGCTAGAAAATGAAGTAATATATTTCAGATTTTAAGGAATTTCAGTAGTTATCAACCTTTTCTTTTTGAAAATATGCTTTTTTTTTCTCCTGAGAATTAACCAGCAGCTGTTTTTAAAATTAATAATATGATTCCTATCATTTATTTTAGCCAGCCAAAAAGCTTATTATTTTGCAAAAAAAAAAAAAAAAAAAATCCTTATTTGAACAGTTTTAACGTATAAAATACATTAGCTCATTTTAAGTATCAGCTTGTGGAATATATATAAACTGGTGTGCAAAACTTAAGCAACAGGTATGTTTTTTGCCATAACTTCACGAGAAATCATCTGAGAGACATGAAATTCAGAAATGAGATACAGCATTTTGTTCTGAAAGAATGGCGAAAGCATAGTTGCGCAGAAATGAATACAATGCATACAGTATGGAATCAAACAAAAAAAGGCTTTATTGAACTCATAGTATCGTTACACATGATTGTCTGTCCAAGAGGAAGAACAGCAAGCAGATGTTCCTTAGTATGGGATATGCCCTCCCCTTACTGCAATGGTTGCTTCGCACCGTCTCCCCATACTCAGCACCAGATTGTCCAACAGTTCTTGAGGTAAGAGTGCCCATTCCTTAATCAGCATCTGTTTAAGTTGTCGGGTGTTCCCAGGAGGATGTAATCGTGCCGCAAGGCGTCTCCCCAAAGCATCCCACACATATTCTATCGGATTTAAATCAGGGGAGCACGCCGGCCAATCTATTCGCGTGATATCTTCACTTTCCAGGAGCTCCTCAATAGCATGAGTCCTGTGTGGCCGTGCATTGTCATCCATAAAAACGAAGTCTGATGCAATGGCACCTCGGAACAGACACACATGGGGAAGGATCACCTCCTGACAATAGCGTCCAGTTACAGAACCTCTGTCGAAAACGTGGAGCTCAGTCCGCCCGTTCATCATAATGCCTCCCCAGACGACAACTTCAGGACCACCGAAACGGTTTCTTTCCGTGATGTTACAAGCGATTCCCAACGCCAGTTGATTTGGAGAGAGGTCGGGACACGGTTTCATCCCAGAAATTTATTGAACGCAAATACCATACAACCTTTTGTGCCAGAAAGATTAAAATCACCCGCTTTATAAATGTCCTGTTTTTAATCAAATGAAAATCGAAGAACGATTGAAATCAATAGAAGGAATTTGTTGTAGGAATTGTCTTCGTAAAAATCATAAGACGGATAATTGCAAAATAAATATAGGATGTAAGGTTTGCAAAAATCGGCATCACACGTTACTGCATAAATATAACGTAAATCTTCCAACTGAGACGGACAGTAATCCGGATGTCTTAGTTGTTTCTAATGGACTTCAGCTTCAAACGAATCAGCAAAATAGTTCTGTTCTTCTCTCAACGGCCGTAATAAAAGTGAAAGATCATTCGGGAAAATTTATTGAATGCAGAGCTTTAATTGACAATGCATCACAGCTCTCATTACCATTAAAAAATACTAAGCATAAATTAACCGGTATTAATGGGGTTAGTGCAGAAACTTCATTACATAGTTGTCAGGTAGAATTCACTCCTCACTTCTCATCTAAATCATTCAATCTTATTGTAAATAAAGTGACTTCACCTCTCCCAAATTTCGATATTCAAATTCAACACTGGCCGCATTTGGATAATCTTATACTCGCAGATCCAAATTTTTATATTTCACAACAAGTTGACATTTTGTTCCGTGCAGATATTTATGCACTCCTCCTGGATGGACTTCTTATTTTTGGACCTTCAGGAACTGCAATTTCAACTAAATTGGGATATATTTAACTGGAAAAATCTATACTTCACAAATGCCTGACTCGATTGTGCATTCAACTTTGTGTGACCAGTTAAATAAATTCTGGTCGATTGAAAAGATCCCTACGAATGTCCCAATTGAAAAAATATATGATCCTTGCGAGGAATTCTATCAATAATCGGCTTGTCGTAATGATGAAGGCAGATTTATAGTCAGCCTTCCATTCAAAGAGGACAAAACTCTTGGGGAAAGCAAAGAAAGAGCTATACATCTATTTTATACCTTAGAAAATAGACTGAACAGAAAACCCCCATTAAAAGAAAAATTCATGAATGAATACTTGTCGCTTGGCCATATGAAGGCAATTTCCATTGACAGGGAGAAAGAATCACCAAATTGTTATATCCCATATCACATGATTCAAAATGACAACTCCAGTACTACTAAGTGCCGGGTCGTCTTTAATGCTTCAGCTAAAACAAGTAATGGAAAATTATTAAATAATATCCTGCTGATCGGACCTAAACTACAAACTGATATTTTCTCTCATTTAGTCAATTTAGATCATACTGTGTAGCTTTCTCAGCCGACATCGAAAAGATGTATCGTCAAATTCTAATTGCCGATGATGACCGTAAATATCAAAGAATAGTTTGGCGATCAACTCCATCAGATCCCTTAATCTCTTACGAACTTCAAACTGTAACTTACGGAACATCCTGTGCGCATTTTCTAGCGTTGCGAACATTGCAACAGTTGTAGTAGAAGAGGAACAAACTTTTCCAATCGCCACACGTTATGCTAAAAATCATTTTTATATAGACGATTTATTGGTAGGAGCCGACACTGAAGAAGAAGCTAAAGCCATTATTGCCGAAATTCAAAACCTAATGAAATCAGGGGGATTTAGTCTTCGAAAATGGTCCAATAGCCATAAAATTATTTTGAAAAATTTTGATAAATCCTTGTTAGTTACAGAATCTATACATTCGTTGTGCGATGAAGTAAAACAGCGGCTATTAGGTATTTTTTGGAATCTTTTAACAAATTCGATTCAAGTTAGAATTACTGATAGATAAATCGTAAATACAAAAAGGCAACTTCTCAGTTATTGATAAAACATTCGACCCGCTGGGATCGTTTTCGCCTTCTGTAATCATATTAAAAATTATGTTGCAAGAACTATGGAAATCGAAAGCCGCTTGGGATGATCCTGTTCCTCTTACTATTCT
Organism: Argiope aurantia; assembly: GCA_026543865.1. Classification (NCBI taxonomy): domain Eukaryota; kingdom Metazoa; phylum Arthropoda; class Arachnida; order Araneae; family Araneidae; genus Argiope; species Argiope aurantia. Next base: position 177,303 of record JAPMOR010107823.1, on the reverse strand, counting down.
AGAAACCTGAACAAAATTTAAACAACAAAGCTATAATCTAAACTTGATTTCAGTTCCTCGATTCTTGGGTGTCGACAATAATTCTGACATCCAATTACATGGTTTCTGCGATGCATCTACAAAAGCATTCGCTGCCGTTGTCTATTTGAAATCTAGACAGAATCAAGTATCTCTCGTAAGTGCTAAAACTGCTCCTATAAAACAGCTTACTATCCCAAGGTTGGAACTTTGCGGAGCACTTCTACTTGCTGAGCTAATAACTGCCATCGAAAAGGCACTATCTGTTCCCATAAAAGCGCGATATTTATGGACAGATTCAACAATCGTATTAAGTTTGATAAATAAACCCCCAAGTAAAGGGAATATTTTCATTCAAAATCGAGTTAATAATATCTTAAATTTAACTTCAGTGTCTGATTGGTATCACATTTCTGGTAAACTCAATCCAGCCGATTGTGCTACTCGAGGACTTTTTCCGGAGCAACTCAAAGATGCATCTTATTCGTGGAATGGTCCTGATTGGATCAAACAAGATTTTCATCCTCTTGTACCGTCCTTAGAAGTGCTAACTACCAACTTAGATGAGCCAGACTCCGTGCCGGAACCTACTTCCGTAAATGCGGACAGAAATCCTTTGAATGACGTGCTACTCAAATTTTCATCTTACACCAAACTTAGAGTATTCGCATGGGTTAGACGTTTTATCCAAAACTGTAAAGCTACCTGTTCAACCTCTAAATCAGTAGGGCTTCTTCAAGCAGAAGTAGAGTCTTCACTTAAAAATCTAGTTAAACTCATTCAGCAAACTGAATTCTACCAGGAAATTAAATGTTTCAAGATGAACAAACTCATACCCAAATCTAGTAAATTACTCCAATTAAATATAATTTTGGATAAAGATGGGATTCTCAGAGCGGGAGGTCGGCTTTCTAAACATCCTACTCTTCCCTATGATCAATAATTTTCAATAGTCATCACCAAAAGACATCATATAACTCCCCTTATAATTCGACATTTTCACCAACTGAGTCTCTATGCTGGACCAGAATTGGTTTTATCTCTCATTCGACAAAAATTCTGGATTCCTGATGGTCGTTCCACGGTTCGTCGAGAAATCAAACGTTGTATCGTTTGCTGTCGATTAAATTCTAAACCTTCGAACCCTAAGATGGGAGATTTGCCAAGTAGCCGAATAACAAAATCTCGTCCTTTTGAAAAAGTTGGGGTAGATTTCGCAGGACAGTTAGTCACAAAATGTCAGCATCTCAGAAAAGCTACCCAATTCAAGTCTTACCTTTGTTTATTCATCTCGAACTGGTGTCCAGTATGTGTGCGGAAGCATTCTTAGCCGCACTTCGTCGATTTATAGCACGACGAGGTCATCCCACTAATATCCTGTCAGATAATGGATCGAACTTCATAGGTTCAGATAATTATCTAAAGCAGTTATTCAAGTTAGTCCAAGACCAATCTGTACAAAATTTCCTGACTGTGAGAAACATCAGTTAGAAATTCATCCCACCATATGCTCCTAATTTCGGTGGTGTTTGGGAGTCATCCATCAAACTCGCCAAAAGACATATCTTTAAGACTTGTCAAGGACATTTGCTTAATTTTGAAGAACTGTCCACCCTCTTATGTCAGATAGAGGCCTGTATTAATTCAAGATCTCTAGTACCACTTTCCAATGATCCAGCTGATCTCAGGGCTCTCACCCCTGGGCATTTCCTAATCGGAGAACCTCTTCTTGAGCTTCCTGAAAGAATTAGTCTCACTAATCAAAATCTTAGTCTTTCTTGCAGATGGAAAAGTCTCTTACAGTTAAAACATCAATTTTGGAGTAGATGGACTAGAGACGTCCTTCACCATTTGCAAGCCCGACGGAAGTGGCATCAACATCGTCCTCCTTTCAGTGTCGGAGATCTCGTCCTTATTCAAGCTGACAACATGCCTCCATTATCCTGGCCACTGGCGCGTATCCTGGAGATCATCCCCGGAACTGATGGTATCCCTAGAGTTGCCCTGCTTCGTACTCCATCCGGACCTGACAAAAGAGCCATTAATAGACTCATTGCACTACCGGTGCCGACATGTCGCGCCCCGGAGGATGGTGATTCACTTGAACGCCAACAGATGGCGCAATGAAAAAACTGGAGCGTTGAACTTTTGCTTTTGTTGATAGACTGGCATTCTTAGGGGATGCTTGGATGAAACGGGTACTTTCTGTACACGCGTTCGAAAATGTGTAGTCCGAAAGCTGTATACAAAAAATCTATTCGCTGTACTTAAATCTGTAATTCATTCTTATTCTGGATGCCCATGAATCGCTGCCGAATAAATATCGAGACTTGGATGAGATGAGTTATTCCTTTATTCGAATCTGACCAGAATTTATAAATTCTTTTGATTCTAAGTCGTTTAAATCCTTAATTTAAATAACCACCACCTACATGAAAAACATTTTTATCTAGAAAGGGATTTAAGAACCGTAACTTAATCTTTGGAGATACCAACTGTCTTTTATTAAGCGAATTTATTTCTTCTAAAAACTCAGATTTTTGAATGAAACTAACAATTATTAATTCTGCTTTTTTGATTTCAGCAGACGCTAATGCACCAATCACTCTCTTGTTAGGATTTCTGCAATTGAAAAGAAATCTGCGAATGAAACTAAAAACTAATTAGCTTAAGATACTTTGAACAATTTTTAATGAGATTCGCAATGAAGTTACAAGTATCAGTTATCACTATTGAAGAAGTGACCGGCTGCAGTTTTAGTTCAAATAAATAGTCACTTGAGTTATTACATATTAATTCTTTGTCTAAAGTCGGTTTTAGTTTATGTTGCAAAAATGATGAACCATTCCACCATCGAACTTCCGATTGAAGCTTTTCAGATTCTAGACCACGTGATACCAGATTGGCAGGATTATCTTCTGAACGCACGTAATGCTACCGAAAGTCACCTGTCAGTTCTTGGTCTTTATTCACTCTACTGACAACGAGTACTTTGAGTGGATGTGGTGATGGTTGTATCCAGGATAATACGATGCTCGAGTCTGACCACAAATGAATAGCTAATATATCTAGTTTTAAGGACTTGACAACCTTTGTTACAAATTTAGACAACAGCACAGCAGCATTCAGTTCAAGTTTAGGAATTGTGATTGTCTTTAAAAGAGAAACCCTGGATTTACTATAAAGAAGATAAGTAGTAATTTTTCCGTTCGATACGATACACCTTATATAAATGATGGCTCCATATGCTTTTTCATTTACATCTGAAAATCCGTGAAGTTCTACAACTTTTAAATGTTCGATAAGAACAAATCTGTTAATGTCCAAATAATTAACCTTGGGAAATGAGTCCAGAAACTGGGTCAAGTCTTGAGATTCTTTTGTTGGAAGTGAATTGTTCTAATCTATATTTGAGTTTGCATGAAAATCTTTGCCTTTGTAATGAAAGGTCCAAGGAAGCCAAGGGGATCATAATTTTTTGCAATAACTGATAAAAGTTCTCTTTGCATATTTAGCAGTATTATCTACAGTCATTCTAATGGCAAAACAATCAACTTGAGGTTTCCACAAAAGACCCAGAGCTTTTACTTTGTTTGAGGAATCGAACCAGTAATCACTATTCACACAGTTATGACTCACAAGTTGAGGGCTATTAAAGCACCATTTGTGCAGCTCCATCCCACAACAAGCGAGCATTTGAGTAAGTTGGATTTGCAATTCTTTCGTAGTATCCAATGTGTCTGATCCAGACAAACAATCATCCATGTAGAAGTCTGACATGACAACAGGTGCTGCTACTGAGAAGTTTTCACCTTCATCAATGACCAATTGTTTCAAGGTTTGTGTTGCTAAAAATGATGCGCAACTTGTGCCGTATATCACGGTTTTCAGCTTGAAAATTTTGATACGATCATCCTCATTATTTTTCCATAAAATTCTCAAAACATCTTGCTGTGATTCCTGAACTAAAATTTGCTTATACATTTCTTTTAACATCCGCTGTAAATGCAAAGCGATGGGTTCGTAAACGACACAAAATTGTAAACAGTTCTTCTTGAACAATTCCATCGTTCAATAGTAGAGAGTTCAAAGAATATCCTGTTGGAGTGGCTTGTGAGGCATTCAAGACAACGCGGGGAGCAGTTGAACTATTCTGTGGGCGGTATACACCTTGATGAGGAATGTAGTATGTAATACCAGGCTCTTCACAATCGACTACTTCTGACATGTCACCCAAGCTTTGATATTCGTCAATGAAATTTTTATATAGTTTCCACATAATTGGATTTTTTTAACCATTTATATAACCAATTGAATCTCCGAAGAGCGATGTCTTTCGATTCGCCTAATTGAGAATTACTTTCTTTTCTCATTGGCATTTTAACCACATAACGACCGCTATCCGTTCTAGTATGAGTTTTGATGTAATGCTCCTCACATATTCTTTCTTCGTTCCCTTGAATGGCCTTTTCTTCTTCCACAGCTTCAATTTTCCAATGTTTCACTTAGATTTTCAGTTTCTCATGATAGGCCGAAATACATTCGATTTTCAGCTATTGGATTTTCAATTGCTCCACTAACCACATATCCAAATTCAGAGTCCTGCAATATTATTTTTCGTTTCGAAAGCTGTATTCTATTAGGTTTAAAATTTTTGAAAAACACCTCCGCTCCCAATAAAACACCAATTTTTCCAGGTCTATTAAATGATGGATCAGTAAAATTAACATTTTTTGGCCAATTAATATGAGAAATATTTATAGATTTCGACGGGGTAACATCTGTTATTTTTAAAACAACAAGAAATTCTGAAGACCTTGAAAAACTAAAATTATTGTTCAAAACATTAGCCTTTATTTTCGACTTAACGGACATCTCTAACCCATTAATGCCAGAAACCGTAATTTTTTTTTCTTTCTTTAAATCTAATAAATTTGCACAATGAGTGCTTGCATGGTTAGAAACTGATCCGACGTCTAAAATTGCTCTCACTGTCTTTCTCCGCATATAAACATTTGTTGTAGCTAACAAAACGGTTTTGCCTTTCGTTGAAAGACAGCTGATGTTGGAAAGCTATAATTCTTTTCCTTCCGCGTTGTTTATACTTCCACAGCCACTGGACCATGTGGCAGGAACATTTGAATCGAGAGATCTATTGATAATTGAGATTGGCGCCGGCAATGAGTCATTCGACGAAACATTCTGCTTATAGAAGGCACCAGAACTATTTAAAAATATGCGACAGACTATTATGCCTTTTCCCACAATGATTGCATAAATACTTCGATGAACAAATGATGATCCGTTATTAAGCAATTAATGCATAATTTTTTTTTTACTACATCATCTCTTTTTTTAGGGGAGGGTTTTTTTTTAAACATATCACAAGAATATATTAAATGCGATAAATTGCGCAAAATACTTTTTATTTTTCGCAATAGAATGCAGGACAAAACTTTTGTTCCAAACTTGAGTCGAGGGTTGTTTCGTTTTCAGTAAACTATTCCTGAGAATGTTTTCCCAAGAACTTTTTTTCCATTAAAGTTAACTTATCCAATTCAGATACTTCGGTATTTTTCCATGAAAGCTCAAACTATTTTTGACTTTCACGATCCATTTTCTCAAAACAATATTTAAAATACGATATCAGACAAATTGTTTCTTTCAAACTGTAAATTTTTTAAAGCTTTTAAATTTATATTTATGCTATCAACAATTTTTGCAACAACAATGTAGACGACTCATGTAACAGTTTTTCGATTTCTAGAATTGATTGAATATGGTTATCAACAATAATTCGTTTGTTTTCATATCTTTCTTCTAATGCTTGGATTAAAGAGAAAAATGTATCATCTTCTGTTTCCAAAAGTTTTGCTTCATTTTTAAGCGAAGCTCGAAGAATGTAATTTTTCAGTTTCTGACTAATTATTGTTGCATCCAATAACACTATTAAATTGACTTTAAATGTTGCAAATTCTAAATAATTGCCTGAAAATGTAGGAATAGGCACTTCAGGTATACGATAATATGTACAATTTGACACAGAAGCTTGTTTAGTATTATTCATATCACTATTTATTTTTCAGTTTTTAATGAGATATTTAATTGTTATCTCTAATTTTTCAATTCTGGAGTCGATATCCAACAGTTCATCTTCGACTTTATCCATTTCAGATCCATTCATTCTTCACAGTATTTTTCACGTAATTTGCAAACGGATGATTTAACGGCACTCTTTTTCTGAAAAATCAAGGTAGGATTTTTCTGGCTTTCCTTTTTAATTGTTTCGGTTGCTGCAATTTTTGATTCTGGCCGTATCCAATTAGATTCTTCGTCAGTGATGACGAAGAGGAAACTAGAAGATTTAAGAGTCTGAGGGGAAATATAAAGATAGGAAGATTAATTATATTTTAGCAAATGAGTTCTGGGTATATGATAAAGCCAACATTGCAATTCAAAAGGGTTGTCCCAAAATAAAATTGTGCATTGATAATAATACTGGTCCGTCCCCATGGATTAAACCCACAACAACCAATGCCACGTTCGGACCACTTACTCATAAAGAAAACACCTTTTTCCTAAATAAATACAAAAAAATTGGTTCTGGTTACTCGGCACTTAAGATCAGTGGAGAAAGTAACTAATTTTGTCTATAATGTTCCGGAAGTAAGAATTCGAATCACAGACACGAACATTGTAACAAAATTCATCATCCGTGATGTTAACATGGATTTCAGCATAGTGGAAATTAACGAAGAACTATCTTCACAGGATATTATCGCAACAAAAATTGTTAGATTTAAAAAGAAGGGGACGTCAGACCCCATTCCAATTGTTCTAATTGAAGAAATTGGGAAAACAAATCGCTCTGAAATAAAGATCGGTAGACTCATCTTCAAAGTGACCAAGTATATAGAGAATCCCAAGTTATGTTATAAATGCTTAAGATTCGGTCATACACAGCTACGGTGTCAAAACGATAAAAGATGTAAAAATTGTGGGGACTTACATGCCGATGATTGTAAGTTACACACTAAATGTTTTAGATGCGAAGAGGACCACGATGCACTCGACAAAAAGTGCAGTTTTTACTGTCTTGAAAAAGAAATTATAAATCTAGTCCCAGAAAAAGATATATAATTTCTGGAAGCAAGGAGGATAGCAAACTCGCAATCTTATGTGCAAAAGGTAAAGGGTGATCCGCCGGTTCAATGTACCAAAATCCCAAAAAAGCAAATAACGGACCTCTACTCGGCTTTACAGGACTTAACAAAACTAATTTCTGCTCTACTACCCCAAGGAAATGAACTCTTAAAACTTCAAGAAGTCAACAGACAGTGCATTGCACGTATAGGGGAAATTCAGGGAAATTTAGAGAAACAAGTTGAAGAGAATATTACTCTTCTGAAACAAATCGAAATTCAAAGGGCAACAATTGACTCGCTACAATCTAAAATTACCCTTCTGGAATCCAATCTTGAATATAGCCAGGTACTGAGCCCAGGTGTTGTACACGATCAACGGTCCCTTGCTGAAATAAATCATTTCAGTGTTGCGGAGGATTTCTCGGGTATCGGTTAATTTTTTTAAAAAAAATCTCCTTTTTTTTCAATGCGGTTTATTCAGTGGAACGTTAGGGGGATCAAAAATAAGACCCCTTGGCTGCAGGCTCCCCCTTTTTCGTCTGCCCAGTGTTTAATTTTGCAGGAAACTTGGCCCAATGCTTCTGCTTCTTTTTCTCTCAAAAACAAAAACAACAACAAAAAAAATCTTTCCAGCTGAAAGACAAAACTCTGCTAGAGGTGGACTGTTAATTGCAGTAGAACAGAATATTCCAGCTCAAGTGATTTCACTCACACTTCCTTCGTCAGCAGAGGAGGTCTTAGCGGTAAAAATATGGATTGGTTCAGATTCTGAATTCCCACTCACGGTTATCAATCTTTACTCTCCTGGTGGTAAATTTGGTGACAACTGATTGGAATCATTATACTCACAAATCTCTTCTCCTTTCCTTTTACTGGAGGATTTTAATATACACCATCCAGCACTTGGGAGCGATCATTCATCTTCTGATGCAAACCTGGTCCTGGATTGGATTAGCACCAAACACAAGTGCTTGCTTAATATGAAAAAATATACCAGATACCAGGGGACTCAAACCCCTTCGTTATTAGATTTGTCCATCTGCTCCGCAGATATAATCAGTAAGATTAGTATAGAGATCTCTCATGATATGTACGATAGCGATCACTGCTCCATTTTTATTTCCCTTTACAATTTAGATGCAAAGTCTCTTTATACTCGGAAATATATCAATTGGGGCCAATTCTCAAAGAAAGTTAATGCTTTTATCCAAAGTCAAGGATTTGTCTCTTCCCTCGATGGACTTACTAAAATCTTCCAAGAAAGCGCAAACTCATCATCTTACTCGTTCTCTAAATCAGCTCACACTCACTGTCCTTGGTGGGATGCAAAATGTAATTGCCTTAAGGCTCTTATAGGGAAATTATTAAGAAAGGCGAAATCATATCCCTCCATTTTAAACTGGACTGCATACAAAGAAATAGCGACAGTTCTCAGAAAGTACGTCAAGAGTAAAAAACGTAGCTTTTGGGAGAAAACCTGTCAGGAGGTAGCTTCTTCCCATCAGGCATTCAGCATCGTTAAAGCCTTACTTAACAAAGATGAGTCTCCCTGTATATCCAATCTTGTTCTCTCTTCGGGTACTACTCTGACACCGATTCCTCAGGCAAATGCAATAACAGCTAGCTTAATTAAGACAGCACCAAATGTACGATAGCGTATTCCTTTAGATTTTTCAGCAGATGATCCTGAAAATTATGAGGTAATGAGTTTGAACCGCCCGTTTTCTTATAGGGAATTTCAAAATGCATTAAAAAGAACGGAAAACAAATCCCCTGGCATTGACCAGATAAACAAGAAAATGTCTTGTCTTGTCTTTCCGATGAAAATAAATTTAAAATTCTAGACTTTATCAATAACTTATGGACGAACACGATTGTTCCAGAAAGCTGGAGAATAGCGATGATTATTTCTATTTTAAAACCTAAGAAAAAGGTAGCAGAGATCACATCTTACAGACCCATCGCGTTAACATCAGTTTTGGGAAAGATTTTCGAACGGATTATTCTAGACAGGCTTCTGCGCCATTATTTGAAAAAAAGATTTTTCTCTCCTTTTCATGCTGGTTTCCTCCCGTACAAAGGCTGTGACAGCCTTTCTGCAGCCCTACTCAATAAAATTTTAACAGCCAGAGCTCATAAGAAGCTCGTGTATGGTATTTCTTTTGATATAAAGGCTGCGTATGATAATGTATGGCATGACGACTTAATGCTTAAAATATTACAATCGGGGATTAAGGGTAATCTTGGCCTGTGGATCTCATATTTCTTACAAGATAGGAAAGCATTTGTATCATGGAGAGGAGTGTCTTCCTCACTTTTTAACCACGAAAGGGACGTACAGCAAGGAAGTGTCTTTTCCCCGTTACTCTTCACAATTTTTATGAATGACATATATAGTATCTTACCAAATGATGTTAATTGCTTTATATATGCGGATGACAAATTTTTATTAGTACAGGAAAATAATATCGAGGTGATTAAAAATAAGATGCAGTTCTATGTTTCTAAACTGGAAAGCTGGTGCGACGAATGGCATATGGATATTGCTCCTCAAAAAAGTAATATTATAAATCTCTCATCTCGAAAATCGCCAGTGGGGTTTGTAGTCCTTTTTCGTGGTTGTAGTGTCCCTTGGTTCAATAATGTTCGCTATCTTGGCATCCAATTTGCTTCAACCTTGTCCTTTCATTCACATACTGACCAGCTTAAAACTAAAACCTTTAAAAAGTTAAATGTGATCAAAGGTTTGGCCGCTCCCAGATGGGGTGCGAACGCATCTAATTTGATAAAAATTTGCAATGCTTACATCACACAATCCATTGAATTTGGAGCTCATACGGTTGGTACGACTAATAAAGCTGGCTTTGCAGCCTTGCAAACGATACAATACAGCATCCTTCGATTTGCACTTGGTCTCCCACGGTGGACACCTCTCCCAATTTTATATAAAATTTCAAATGAAATCAATATGAAACTAAGGTACGAAAAGAAAAACGTGATAATCTTTGTGAATCAGTTCTCAGCCCGCGAATACACAGAAGTATCGAGATCAATATCCGAGGTGAGATCTGTAATCTCGAACCGCATTTTCCAAAGATTCCCCTGCGGAGTCACATTAGAAGAATATTGCCGTCAAAAAAACCTATCCCTGGACCAAATAATCCCGATTTTGGTTCCGGTAAGTTGGGATGATAGCAAGCATTTCGCTATCAAGACTTGAGCTTCCAACAAAGAAGCTTGGATCCGACTACCATTAAACATCTGTTCGCCGCGTTCAAATCACAGCTCCCCCCCCGAATCTAATTATCCTGGCCACAGATGCATCCAAGAATGAGAATTCTACTGCGGTGGCGGCTGTCAACTGTTCTTCGAATGTTATTATAAAGGGAACGGTTCACAGCATTAACTCTGTGTTTTCAGGGAAGGGTTTTTCTATAACTCTGGCTGTAATGAACTTTGTCAGATTATATTTTATTGACTTACAGTTTATCCAATTTGACAGCCCTGAGATGTCTAAATTTCCATTCTCCCAGAAGAGCTCTTTTTGTGGTCCGAGCTATATTTAATGCCTTACAGATATGTTCCTCATTAGAGCTGATATACACTCCTGCCCACGTGGGAATTGCAGAAAATGAACGGGCTGATGATTTAGCTAAGCAAGCCTGCGACTGGATCTCGCCCGAAGACACCTGTTCGTTTTGCGCTAAAATTGTATGACATAAACAAAACTTAGAATGGGTAAATTCTAAATACTATGAAAAATACAAATGGCTTGATGTTTTCAATTTTAAGAAACTCAATTTATCTAGACGTAACGAGGTCTTAATTTTTCGATTAATATCTAGGACTTTTCCAATCAATGCAGTTCTTCATAAATGTCGGCTCATTGAATCCCAAATTGTGTCCATTGCCAGATTCCAGAAACTTGTGAACATTTTGTCCTCTCTTGCCGTAAATATGAGACAGCTAGAGATTCTCACCGCGCCAAGTTAGGATGTATTCCACTGTCTTTGGATTGAATTTGTGATTTCTCCATTTAGAGTTGTCATAAAGTGAAGGCTATTTTAGCTTTCTTTGTTGATTCTGGCAGATTTTAGATTTTTGTGATATTCGTGGTTTGGTTTTGTTAACACGGCACAAGCTAAGAACTCGTTCAGGAGCGTACGCCGGTAAAAAACATCCATTCCTTCCTTCCTTGGATCAGAGTCGGCCTTCTCTGTAAAGGAACCCAAATGCAAGAACCAATTGGGGCCCTTAATTATTTGTAAAGTAAAAAAAAAAAAAAAATTACTAGCATAATATATAATACTGTTGCGTATTTATTTATTACGTGTGCAGTAATTGGATTTTGAAGCTTTAGGAAATAAACGTTCAGAGATGGCGATATACAACTAGCGCGAGTGTAATTAAAAAAGTGATGTCATTCGAGTGTTTGCTCTTGGAGAAGGAGTTACTGAGCAGAGTGACTCGAACGAATCTGCAATAAATTTGTTGTTAAGTTTTCTATTTGCCTATTTATTCAAAGCACTCACGAACCAGCCACGACAACGTGGTTTTGTTTTTGCTATTAATTACTTCAGAAAAATTACAATTTTCTGCAATTTTTTTTCGATGCTTAGTATAGTACAGCCGACCACCCCGCCACCACTGCGCTTAGTACGTTCATTTAAGCGACCAAGGACAATTCTTTGTTAATTTTAATTTGATGAAAGAGTACTCAACATTTGCTATGGTAACTGGCAATGTCAAGAAAAGTTTTAACACTATTAATGCATTTAGAAATAACTCATTATAATTATTATTTAGCATGTATTGCAATATGCCATGTGCTTTATTTACATCCCTTTCATTCAAAATCAATCCAATACAAACCAATTTCTTCGATTAGGTTTTCATCTGCTTTCTATTAAAAAACTTTACAACATTTTTCTCATTAATGTTTTTTTAAAGTTCTTATATTAATAACTAGCCGCCTTTGGCGACCAGCCGGTTCGCCAATCTTAATAATTAAATATTTTATGCAATTCCAACTTTAATAGCTTCTTCATGAAAATATTTTAAAACTTCAAATTTTAATAGTCATATAATTCACTCATAATATTATAAAGGCCTTCAGTCATAACGTAATATGTATCTCTCAAATTTTCTGTTAGCTCCCGTAGAATTTATGCTTTAAATTAAAGTGGAAAGGATTAATCTGCAATTAATATATTAATACTAGCCGCCTTTGGCGACCAGCCGGTTCGCCGCTCTTAATGCTCCTTAAAATTTCAAATTATATACAAATATTTTATGTGTTTTCAATTACTTCTTCATCAAAATATTTTAAGCTTCAAATTTTGATAGTCATATAATTCACTCATACTTTTAAAACGACCTTAAGCCATAATGTACTATCTCTCTCTCTAATTTTCAATCAGCGCCCGTAAAATTAAAGTGGCAATGATTAATCAACATAAAAAAACATTTTTTTACTGAAACCACGCATTTAAAAAAAAAAAAAATATGAGTACTGGAAACAGAATCGTTTAATATTTAAGTCATACGTGCACTACAGAATCATTTTCATAATTTAAGTAGTATCTTAAGAATTATTCTACAAAGATTCCTCATAAAATTCAGTCCGTTTTATACCGTCATATTTATATACCTATATTTAATCCGTTATATTTATGTACCTTTTTCAACTCCTTTTTTTTTTTTCGTTTGGAAAAGGTTTAAAAATATTCGAATTATGTCCAACTAACTATTAATATTTAAATTATCTCCTATCACCTTTACTTCGTCTAAAAATGTATTAAATCTTCTTCTTAAATTTTGGATTTCAGTTTTAATTTTCCTGATTAAATTAAAAGCTAAATCAAGAATAACTATTTTTGCTTGAAATAGTTTATTCGTAGTATCAATTTTGAACAATTTTTCAAATCATATTACTAAATATAAAATCAACGGTACTTATTGTATTGAATCTAATAGACTTGTAGCTTCGAATATCAGTGTATTATCATTATTTGCGTCAATAAGTTCTAGGATATTTAAAAAAATTTTGTGTATACACTGCTTTAACTGTAACTGTATTTTTTTTTTTTTTACTTCTTGAAGAGAATCGCATAATAATGGTTTAAGAGTAATATTTAAATGCTTTTGTAAAATTTCCCATCTTTTTGTAAATGCAAAAAAATATGCAATATAAAAGTTGCAATATCCATTTTTTTTTTACAATATATACTGCTGGAAATAGTATCACAAATGAATATTATGCCTTGACTTTCATATTCTTTGATAAATTAAAAGAGTATGGCAGGCAAGGCATATAAATTGCATGTAGGTCTAAAGCAATTATTCTAGATTGTACAACTTGATATTTTCCTATCATGTTGCTACTGTTGTCGTACGTATGCCCTCTATAATTCATAAAATCTAAATCCAGCTCACTTAATATTTTCAACAAAGTTTTTGCTACTCCTTCTCCAGTCACATTAGTTACTTTATTAAAACCTAAAAATGACTTATTTATATTTAATATTTTCTTTTCAAAATTTGTATACCTATTAAAGCCATCTCATAGGGGGGGGGGGTTACTTGTAATTAAGGATGAGAAGCTTCCGGTATGGTAGTTGGTTCTCGTCATCCCTGTGGGTTCACGAAAAGGTGGGGGTCTGGTTCTTCTCACTGGCTATGGGACGTGCTTCCTTAAGGAAAGGTTGTACTGGAACCGGTGATGGCCCTTGGGACTCAACTACATATCCCGCCATTGTTGCTGTTGCGGGGGTTCGGTCATTCAAGTTTTTTCGTGTGCTTTCCGGCGGGCAGGAGTAGTCAATTTATATACCTAATAAAGGTTGAAGTTTATTTCTGATAAAAAATATCAGGAGTATAATCTATCTGGATACTGTGTTTGTGGCTAATTTTATATCATCTTTAATTTTGTCAAGGACTTCATTTCATAACGCAAGAATAATTTATTCGTTTGATCTCTGTGCTAAATGATGCACAACTTTAATTTTTGAATTTTTTATTCTGTTTATATGATTTATGAGTGCAAAGTCATATTTAACAAATAATTTGATTAAACTTCAAAAATTTCCATTATTAGGAATTCTTATTATCCACGAAGTGAAAGATTATTACATGATAAAAACTGAATCAAATCTCCAATTCTTTAAAATAGTAATGTGGGAACTGCTGACAAATCTCGTATCCTGTATGGCGCCATGTTGCGTCATTAATCACGTGTTGCTTTCCCGCCATTATTGGCAGGCGAGAGTTGGGCAGTGAGTCTGTAAGACGTACAGCTCACGCTCATGTATCTTTATATGTTTTATGTTAGTATAGTAATGTTTTGTCCTTTAATTATAATAAATATATTTTGATATTAATGCTGGTCGTTGCCTTTCCCCACAGTAATTTAGGTCATTCCAATTTTTTTTATTTATATTCGCTTGCTTTGTTTTTAATCTCTAGTCAAACCTAACTTTAGTCGTTTCAGAAATTCTTTCCAACCAATAAAGGAATTAAAATGACAAATAAAACACTCATGATTTTGAATTGCAGTCAGTAGCTTTCTCCAGCTATTATAGCCATTTATAAATCGTGTAGATTGTTCATTCCCCCCCCTCTTTTTTTGAAAAACAGTATACTAAAAAATCGAGTCTTGCATTTTTAAATAAATGAACCAGCTGCGAAGCTGGGTTTCACCATTTGGCATTTTTTAAAGTTGTAGGTGTAGGAAAATGATTTACCTTCAACATTCTTAGCAAAAACTCCTTTGTGTTGTACGTGTCAGATTTTAACACAAAACATTCTAAACTTGTCTGTTATAATACTTGGCCATAAACCTGGATCACTTATATTCAGTTGATCATATCTGCTATTGTCATTTTCGTCGTTATTTTCTGATTCGATCATATTTTTATAAACATACAGTTCTTCGAAGAGTTTCAATTTCTACGTTTTCATCGCAAGATTTTGCAGTTTGGGTGAAATTTTCTTCTCCAATTGGAGTTTGAATTGTAGCTTCTGAAATCGAAGCAATATCACTGCCAGAATTACTTCATAGACGAGAAAACAGATCTACTCGTGACTTCTTGAAATTTAGCTTTTATTCTTTTCCTTTTCTGACACAATATTAAGCATTTTATGGTATGAATTATCAAAACACTATATGCAATCTAATCTAGATGATGTAAATGACCGTAAATCCACTTACTTCATGTTATAATATGTTGCACACTTGCACCAGACTGTAATATATTTGTAAAGTATGCATATTTCCAAACCCATCGATTGTTCTAGTCAAATTTTTTCCTCTCTTCTTTCCATATCGCTATTATTTTGTTCAGATCATTATTTTAGTTCGTCATCATGTTGGGGGTCCCTCAATCGTGGGCCCCGGTGCATTGCATCTGCCGCACCTCCCAGATGGCCAGTCCTGCCTACAGGACAATTAATGTTCACATCTTTCAAGATATTTATCTTTATAAAATGAGCTTTTATTATCTTAAAAATAAGCTTTTTATTGATATCAGTTCCATCTCTTACAATTTTATCCATAATTTTAATCAAGTTTTCAATTTCATTTGACACACTATCTGTAAGAATAGTTTTAAAAGTTATGATGGATTTCAAACTTGTATATCGAAACATTCAATCACGTGGTTTTGCCAATTAACTCCATAATAGGATTTTCACTTCCACTTTCATTTTGTAGTATGTAACTTTTTAATTTGTATTAAACTAATTCAATTGAATTTATGTTTTTCAGCCATAACAAATAACAAGATGAAATGTTTTAAAAATATGCATTCCTTATTAATCATTTAACAATAAAAAAAATCAATAACTTGGGCAAGTAAATTATTTTCCAACACCAGCTAATAGAAAATAAATTATTAATTTTTTTTTTCAATTCTAAAGAAATATTTTTTTATAAAACTTTCACTTAAATTGAATCCTTTGTGTCATTAAATGATTCAGCAGATGCATAAAAAATTATTGAATAAGTATTAGTAAAACAGAACCTTTGGAATTGATCATTTTTTTTTAAATTTCAGCTTTGTGCCTCATTTATTTTCTCAGGTTAAACTTGAATAAATAAATATAGTTTAGTTTTTCCTTTAAAATTTAAGAAATGAAAAATGTATAATTATAAAAATTTGTTTGCTTTTCAACAGAACATTACAATAAATGTTTAAACTATTATTTATTTTAACAAATTACAAATGAATAAATACAATGGCTAAGAATTCTTCTCTAAATACTTCTCTTAAGGTTTAAAATTTGTAATTTTCTTCATTTCTTTATACAACACCTTCCTCTGAACTAAATAAAATAAAGAAATTGTAAGCACATGCATTTACTGAAAACAATTTAACAAAAAGAATTCATCTTAATTTCCATAATATAATTACATTATATACTATAATTAAATGGTATTCACATATCCACCAACACTGATTACCTAATCATCAAAAGCACTTTTTATCAATATATTACATATATTAGAGAAATAACAAATTATTGAAAAATAGATATTCTTTAACTATTCACACAGCTGTGGTCAAGAATTTTGGCTGAGAGTGTTTTGCCGCTTTTTTTTAGTTTCCCGTATATATATCCGTCCATGGTTTTTCACTATATATTTGTAATTCTGGAATTTTCACCTAATTTCACCCCTCAGGGGCCCACCTTCTTCAGGTGGGTACGGGCACAACCCCCAATAGACTATCGGGGGTTGTGACTCTACCCTATGCCTTCTGCTGTTTTTTGTTGTTGTTTCTTTCCCTCGCCTGCTGTCGAGGGAGCTCTCTATGAAAAGCTGTCGCCGCTCTGTTTGCTTCTTGCTTTTCATGCACAGCCAAAAACCCCACGTGTTGTCCATGCGTGGCGACCCATAGGACGGGCGGTACATTTCGGTCCCAGGTATATCAATCGGCCGGTATCCTGGACACATGACTAGGCTGCTCAAGGGGATCAAGCGAAGGGGTCACTCCTTGGGCTTGGCGTTAAGGGTGGTCAGCGTATAGGTTCCGGCTAGCACCATGGTAAGTGCCGAGGCTGGAAATGTCTAGAGCCGGTGGCTGCCATCCCTTGTTGGGCTCCGTGGTGGGCGGTGCCGTCGGGCCTGAACTTTTCTCTTTTTTGCATGGGTCTTTTTTCTCAAGCCGATTCCGATAAGTCAATTAACGTTGCACAAACTGACCTTACGAAGTTTCTTCCAAAATTTTTAGTTATACATGATAAAGATGATAAACATGTCGCCTTTTTTGATACAAAAGTATATTCAAAGTACTGCTGGGAATGTCACATCTGTAAAGAAGCTTAGATCTGGATATTTCTTAATAGAGTCTGCGATGCCGAAACCGCCAGAGCAACTTCTAGCGATAAAGAATTTCGGTGATGTCCCAATAGAAGTATCTGGTCATAAAACTCTGAATTATACCAGAGGTGTCATATCTAGTTTGGACCTTGTTATGGTGAGTGGTGAAGAATTTGTTTCTGAACTGCAGTCATTTAGAGTAACAAGTGCACGCCGTATAACATTAAAGAGAGATGGTAAAATAATTCCAACCAAGTATTTATTTTAACATTTGCTACTCATGTGCTTCCCAGAAAGATAACAGCTGGGTTTATAAGTCGTGATGTACGTCCTTTTGTGCCAAACCCGGTGCGTTGTTTTAAATGCCAGAGGTTTAGACATACAAAAACTAGTTGCTGCGCTTCTTCCTCTCGCTGTCTACAATGTTCTGAAATTGGCCATGATGACACTCCTTGCACAAAACCCGAAAAATGTGTTAATTGCAAAGGTAGTCATCCTCCTTATTCTAAATCCTGTCCCAAGTGGAAGATTGAAAAGGAAATCCAGGCCAATAAAATTTCTAGAAATATCTCTTTTGCAGAAACTAGGCAAATAGTTGAAAACCGAACTCCAAAGGAAAATCTCCCATACAGTACAGCTTTAAAAAGAACGGCTTGTTCAAGCATACAAACTGAATCGATACAAATTCAAGAAAACAGTAGTCCATCGCAAACAATCCCTCTCCATCAAATGAGAAATACATTACCATCAAACTGAAAGATTGGCTTGAAATGATAAAATCTAACAAGTCTTCCATAACTAAAGAAAAAAAAAAAGAAAAAAAAAAAAAAAAAAAAAACCAAAAAACTTTAAAAACAATTCCCCAAAATAAAAAAAAACTTTCCATTCAGAACCAAAATGAACAGAAAGAAAAGATAAACGTAAATAGTAAGGATGTTGAGTTGGAAATTCATCCATCCGATGAATTTCAGCGAAATGGATCTGAGCGATGAAGCTAGAGTAGGCACAACCAAGCCAAATGTTTTCAAATCTAAATTCTTCAGGAAACCGTGATGACAAATATTGCCTCTTGGAATTCCCACGGTTTTCAAGCTCATAAAGAGGATATCAAATCTATTATTAACAAATATCGGCCTGTTTGCTTGGGGATACAAGAAACATATTTGACTCCATGTGTCTCTCCCAATCTCAAAAACTATGTTCTTCAAAGAAAAGATAATGAACAAAATTCTAGAGCATCTGGCGGAGTTGCATCTTGAACTATACATCATTTGCCAAGTAATGAAGTTGTTTTAGACACAAATTTACAGGCAATTGCTGTCCAAATTAGTTCTAACAACAATTTGCTATTTATATCCGCCCCCAAATGAATATATTGAACAACGACATTTGTATCAATTAATAGAACAGTTGTCAGAACCTTTTTTTCTCCTAGGTAATTTAAACGGACATAATCCTATTTGGAATAATGAGGATATCAACACTAGAGGAAGGCAAATAAAAAAAACTGATTGATGATCATTGTCTCTGTATTCTTAATGACAATAATCCCACTCACTTTCACCAAGCTAGCAAAACATTCCACACGATTGATCTTGCACTTTGTTCTTCCCTTGCACCTTACTGGAAATTTTCCGTGGACTCAAATTTATACATCAGCGATCACTTTCCTATTGTACTGACGTACATGCACAATGATTTTTTATTTCCTAAAAGATCTGCGAGATATAATATTAGTAAAGCAAACTGGCCATTGTTCAACTCAATATGTCAACTTACACCAGATATGATTGCTGATACTTCTATTGATTTGGCAGTCAAGCTTGTAACCGAGCATATAATTGCAGCAGCAGATCTCAGTATTCCCAAAACATCGGGGAAAATACCAAAGCTGTGCAAACCGTAGTGGAATGACAAATGTGAAAACTGTAAAAGAGCAGTAGACAAGGCATAGAATACCTTCAGGAGATACCCTACCACCCAAAATCTCATTAAATTTAAAAAAGCAAAATCTGAATTTCGTAGAATCAGATTTTGCTGAGGGAATATAATACTTCTTTTAAATTTCATGAATTGAAAAATGCATTAAAAAAATCCCATTCTACATCACCAGGACCTAATAGAATACATTATGATATGCTGAAACATCTAGATGATTCGTAATTGCGGGTACTCTTAACTTTATTTAACAGAATTTGGATAGAAAGATTCTCCCCATATGAAGGTAGAAAATCTAATGTTTGTTTCTCTGTCTGTTTTTTAAAAGCAATAAAATCTTCTGGATAAAATTCTTTACTCGATATGTTAGAAAGAGTTTGTCCAATTAGATTAGTCATTTCTCTTGCATTAGAAATTACTCGTCCGTTCAATTTTAAAAAGGATATTTTATCTGAATTTGAGTAACAGCCAAAAATCTTTTTTATTTTGTCCCACATGATTTTAGAAGGTATTTGTCCTTGAATGGAATTGACATACAAATGAAAGGATTGCTCCTGACTAATGCGCCGGATTCTACGAAATTCAGATTTTGCTTTTTTAAATTTAATGAGATTTTGGGTGGTAGGGTATCTCCTGAAGGTATTCTATGCCTTGTCTACTGCTCTTTTACAGTTTTCACATTTGTCATTCGACTACGGTTTGCATAGCTTTGGTATTTTCCCCGATGTTTTGGGAATACTGAGATCTGCTGCTGCAATTATATGCTCGGTTACAAGCTTGACTGCCAAATCAATAGAAGTATCAGCAATCATATCTGGTGTAAGTTGACATATTGAGTTGAACAATGGCCAGTTTGCTTTACTAATATTATATCTTGCAGATCTTTTAGGAAATAAAAAATCATTGTGCATGTACGTCAGTACAATAGGAAAGTGATCGCTGATGTATAAATTTGAGTCCACGGAAAATTTCCAGTAAGGTGCAAGGGAAGAACAAAGTGCAAGATCAATCGTGTGGAATGTTTTGCTAGCTTGGTGAAAGTGAGTGGGATTATTGTCATTAAGAATACAGAGACAATGATCATCAATCAGTTTTTTTTATTTGCCTTCCTCTAGTGTTGATATTCTCATTATTCCAAATAGGATTATGTCCGTTTAAATTACCTAGGAGAAAAAAAGGTTCTGACAACTGTTCTATTAATTGATACAAATGTCGTTGTTCAATATATTCATTTGGGGGCGGATATAAATAGCAAATTGTTGTTAGAACTAATTTGGACAGCAATTGCCTGTAAATTTGTGTCTAAAACAACTTCATTACTTGGCAAATGATGTATAGTTCAAGATGCAACTCCGCCAGATGCTCTAGAATTTTGTTCATTATCTTTTCTTTGAAGAACATAGTTTTTGAGATTGGGAGAGACACATGGAGTCAAATATGTTTCTTGTATCCCCAAGCAAACAGGCCGATATACTCTTTAACTTTATTTAACAGAATTTGGATAGAAAGATTCTTCCCAACCTGCTGGCAAAAAGTTAAATCCCATTCTACATCACCAGGACCTGATAGAATACATTATGATATGCTGAAACATCTAGATGATTCGTAATTGCGGGTACTCTTAACTTTATTTAACAGAATTTGGATAGAAAGATTCTTCCCAACCTGCTGGCAAAAAGCAATAATAATTCCTATTCGTAAATCTGGTAAAGATCGGCAAGATCCCTCTAACTACGGACCAATAGCCCTTACTAATTGCCTCAGTAAACTAATGGAATATATGGTTAGTCACAGACTGATATATGAGAAAAACTGGATTTCCCCTTTCCAAAGCGGTTTTCGCAAAATGAGAAGTATATTGGATAATTTACTAAAATTGGAAACTGCTATCAGAGATGCTTTTGTAAGCAAAAAACATCTTGTATCTATTTTCTTTGATATGGATAAATCCTACGACCGAACCTGGCGTTATGGCATTTTGAAAGATTTATTTAACTTGGACTTAAAAGGAAATCGACCAATTTTTGTACAAAACTTTTTGAGGACAAGGATCTTTCAAATTCGTGTTGGTGATATTTTATAAGATACTTTCATTCAGCATGAAGGTGTTCCTCAAGGTAGAGTACTAAGTGTTTTACTGTTTATCATAAAGATAAATGGGATTGTTTCGAAAATCTCACCATTTGTACACACTTCACTTTATGTCGATGGCATTCAGATACATTGTGCAAATGAAAGTTTGGATTTCATTCAAAAACAATTACAAACATCCGTAAACAATATGATAAACTGGGCTTTGAAAAATTGATTAGTTTTTTCTTCTCAGAAAACAGGTAGCGTTCACTTCTGCAAGCGACGTGGCCTTCATGCAGATTCAGAGCCTCAACTGAATGAGTCGGTCATTCCTACAGTTAGTGAGAAAAAGTTTTTGGACGTGATATTAGATAACAAACTAACATTTCGCTCTTATATTCAAAACTTAAACAGAAAATGCCTTTTAAACGCTAAATATTATAAAAGTCCTATCAAACGCCTCTTGGGGAGCAGATAGAGCCTCTTTGATTAAGATATATAAATCACCGATACGCTCAAGGCTTGACTAAGGGGCACCCATTTATGGTTCATCTGCCAAATCTAACTTGAAATTGTTCGACTCAGTGCATAATCAAGGACTTTAGCTACAGTAGCTTTTAGAACATCGGCAATTCAAAGTTTACAAGTGGTGAGCGCTCCTTAGAACTCAGGTGGAAAAGACTTTGTTTATCCTACTTTTATAAAATTAAAAGAGTCGAATACCATCCACTGTGCAACAAGGTTCTCAATCCTATATACGGATCGTAGGAGATTGCCTGTTACGCCAACTTTTGGATTCCGTATAGGAGAGATTTTACGAACATTCAAAACTGACTTCCCGATTATTGTAAATATTTGTAGTCCACCTCCATGGCATGAGTCGTCTTTCAATTTTGTAGATGATTTTATACACTTCCTGAAACCATCAACATCAGATGTGATGTTTCAGAATTTTTTTATGAACACAGACAACAGTATCATTCTTTTCAACCTGTTTATACAGATGGTTCGAAATGTGGTAATAATGTTGGCTCAGCAGCAGTTTTTTGTAATGTAATAATATCCGAAAGACTTCACCCTTTCTGTTTTGTTTTTACATCCGAACTTTATGCAATATATCTAAGCCTTCAAAAAATTGCAACGTCATCCCCCTCTAAATTTATTATTGTAGCTTTTAAGAATGTGTCATCGGAAAGTCATCCTTTAGTTCTAAATAGTTTGCACATATATAATTCGCTAAAAAATAATTTCACAATTAAATTCTTTTGGAATTTGGGGAAATGAAAAAGTTGACAAGGTTGCAAAAAGCTCAACCCAGTTGAAGGAAAATTTTGTTCCATTATCCGATGCATTACAAGCAATAAAAATAATTCAAAGTAAATTTTGGCAAGCTACGTGGGAAACACTATCTACGAATAAACTTTTTCAAATACAGCCATCTGTCAAGGGTTTCAAAAGTAAAATTCTGACTAAAAAGAATGATGTCATTATAACGAGATTTCGAATAGGCCACACCTATGTTTGGCGCAGAATGATCAAATCCGGTCCTTGCACCATAAAAACCAACTAACTCACCTAATTTCATTATCAACTACAGAAATTCCATAGCACTTGAAGGATATATATTCATATCTTTATACTTGCTAATGGTGTTCATAATGCTATAAAAACTGAAATAATTTTTCTAGCACCACAGGATCACATTAATTTTTTGCAGAATGAAGATTTGAAGGAATATAAAACATAGTATTTCTAAAGTAAAAAAAAACATTAGCATGCCTAATTATTATTATTATTATTATTTGCACTTTGAAAGTGTTTTAGTTAATACCTATATTAATTTTGCTTCGATGGAATGAAAAAAACAACAACAATACAAGCTTAGATGATTATACTTAAAAAGGAGGAAATGAATCATGATTCAGAAGTTATCTATAAAAAAAATCTGCTTATTGACTTTTTTGAATTTTGACATTTAAAAAAAAAAACATGCCTGATGTCCTTTCCATTTCATTCAGAATTATCAAAAAAGTCATCAAATGATTGGACATTTAG
Source organism: Argiope aurantia (assembly GCA_026543865.1). NCBI lineage: Eukaryota > Metazoa > Arthropoda > Arachnida > Araneae > Araneidae > Argiope > Argiope aurantia. The sequence continues at coordinate 153,756 of JAPMOR010107823.1, read as the reverse complement.
AAGTACCAACTTTTGGCAAATAACTAATTATTAACTAAAATAGATAATTTATAAATGCATGAAATTAATTACAAAAATAACAAATGCAAGCATTCAATCCGATATCATTTAATAGTAAATAAAATTTTTTTGAATAAACAAATTTTCAAACATTTTCTGGTTTTTGCATTTTTAGAAATGTATATTTCTAGCATTTCTTCACTTCCATTTATGAATAATTTTATATAACAAATTTGCTATTTCAAATCAATTTTTTTAATAAAGAAAATTAAACAAAATGCTCCTTATGTTAGTAAATATAATTTATGCAATAAATTTACATTACGTTAACATAATTAAAATAATTATCAATAAAATAAGGAGATAAAAAATATTTTAATTCAAAATCGGGTGGTGAAGTAAAAATTGCAAATATGCCAGATGTAAATATTCTAATTAAATAATAATACTCTAATTTTAATTTTTAATGAATGTTTAAGAATTTTCTTAACTTTGATATTTACAGAGACTTACCCTTTATCAATATTTTTACAAATATCTCATGTTTTGGGGATTTTTTTGCTTACACTTCCAGATTTTTAATAAATTTATTAAAAATCTGTTAAATTTATTAAGAATTGTTTTTTATTTTTTAATACAAAAATAAGAATTCATTTTGTAAAAATATTCCTTTTATTATTTACAATCAATAAGAAAGTTTTTTTATAAATTTTATTTTTATATTTAAATGCAGATTATTTACCATTTCACTAATCTTTACTCTTCAGCTAGAGGTAGAAGATGAAAGATAACTGAATCTGAGTGCTTCCCAACACCCCACTGCCTCATTATTTCTTCACATTATTTTCAATTTCAATACAGCTCATAATTCATCATTGTAATTACTTTGGAATGATCAATTACTTTTCAGATTCACTACTAAATGGCACTTATACTGAATTAATAATTAAAGTTGATAATTTATTGTTATATTTTGGAGATAGAAAAATATTGTATTGTCATTAGAAATATACAAGCGTTGAGAATTTGAGAACTATCAGATAATGAATAAAAAATAAATTATAAAATTTAAACTTTATAACCATAAAGTAAGTTAATTTAAATAATGGAATAAGAAAATCATACAAGAAATACATACCATGAGGATCATATTTAATTACTTCCATTCTATCTGTGTACCTAGGGCGAATAGCTTGAAATTTATGAGGAGACAATGTGCTCTTCAACCAAACAGTAACATGTCTAGTAAAAAAAATAAAAATTTGTTAATAGTTGCCTAAAATGGACCAAAATAACAGCAAAAGATTATACACAAGAAACTTGAAATACTTACGACCATTTGCCCATTCTTGATTAAAATTACTAAAAAAATATGAACATTTTATAAATTAAAGCAATTATTATAATTATAGTATATTTACAATATATAAAGGGTACATAAAAATTTATTTTTAAACATAAAACTTATATTAAATTAACTTTTTTTAGGCATTAGCACTTGAGTAATGTCACTATGGCAACATTATGGATTGTATTTTAAGCCTAATTCAATCATACAACCTAATACTGCCATAGCATCATCAGTTGAGTAAAAAAGTTTAATTTCAGCAACATGACACACCTATTTATTACTTTAATGATTCCCAATTTCTTTCTGCTTCATAACAGAGAAAATGTTTCAACTAAGAAATAATTTATAAATAAAAATGAAAAGGATTAGTCTCCCCAATCCTCATAGAAAGAGCTCAATTTAAAATACTTAATCAAATCAAGTCAAAGTCTGCTTTCTATCAAATAGAAATACAGCTTTCTTTTATATATATAAAGTAAAAAAACAGCTTTTAAAATAGTTTTTTTATGGATATATTAGCCATAAACATCTGTGCGGTCAATCAAAAAGTATCTAAACTTTACTTGTTAAACTAAAACTAATACACAATAAAACAGTAAACACTTGAATCTGTAAAAATATGTCCTCTATAAGTGTATAAAATATTTTTCCTACCGGAAGAAATCATCTTCATATTTATGATTCAAATTCAATTTTTTTTCAAACTGCATCACACAATTTCAAATGCATATCAATATTCTCCAGATTAAAATAGTTCAAACATATACAGAAATTTGTAATTTTGAGTAAATGATCAACAATTCATATATGAATGAAATTTGAACTCAATATTAATTAGGAGTTCTTGCTATTTCTTTATGTTTCAAGAAATAATGAGTCTTCAACAATAATTCTCATTCTATATTAAAGTGATAAATAAACAAAACAAACATACGAGCTTTAAGAAGTATGAAAGCATATTTTATAAACTTTCGTGTATATATATACACACAATAGAACCACACATACATTTCTATGCCAATTGAAAGAACAAGACTTACAAGATTTGTACTCTAAATTTTATCCATTTCCAACAAGTAGTCATAAAGATATATAGCAATAACAAAAGTTTTATGAGCAACATAATTTTTACTTTCTTCAATGAGTGGTGTATATCAGCTTTACAAAAGGATTTACTATCAAGAATTAAAAAAAAAATCACTGAAATAGAATAGAAGTCAAATCTTGGCATAATAATTTTTTTTTAACAAAGGTAAGAGGGTGGATCAATATATGTAACAGATTTTAATCTACTAACATTTCAAAAAAAGTTACATTTGAATCATTAAAATGACAAATTTGAGCTGTTATAGTTGCAAAAATGCTTTGAAAAATCTTAATTAAAAAAAGAGCACAGAAAGAAAATTCTGTACAAAATACAAATTTGTACAGTGTAACATAATAAAACATTATTAAAATATATTAACTTTTTTGTGAATAATGCAACATTATATGATTTTAACAAAATATCCTTTTAAAAATAAAACAAAAAATTTAAAAAAATTCAGTAAAATAATGTTATTATTTAATATTCTTTCTACTAAAAAGAAATAAAGTATGAAAGAATTTTTAAAAATTATTCAATGTATTGTTTGTTGGCAATCTGAATATGCACTTTAATGCATTGCTCTATTTTCATTACTATTTTTAACATTATTATAAAGGAATGCTTCAGAAATTGAATATGTAGGAATGCATGGATGGCAGAAAAAAACAGATCGCACAACATCATTTCTTTTAATTAGAAAAACTGCTGAAGTGAACAAAACTGAGGGGGAAAAAATCAAACACATTTAATATTTTGTTTTTTTTTAAAAAAGTTATTAAGACTAGCATATTCCTTAGAGCTAACAAGCATTCACTGAATAAACCATTCATTTGAATAATGTTCAACAAAAGATTCAACATGCTATTGGAATGATCTTAGTCTTTTTTTTTTAACCATACATTTGTGTATTCACAAATCCATTCTTCTCTTTTACTATGATAAATCATTCCTTCAAAGCATATTCTATGTCCTCATTCTTCCATATCACTTTCATTTATTCGTCAAATTGTCTGGACTACAGATCATTCCTACATATTAACATTTAATAAAGAAATAGTTCACACTGGTAATTGATCGTACTCTGTCAGATGATTGCCTTTTTCTTCTCTCTCTCTTTCATGATGAACATGTGATGTTTGCTCATTACGAAGCTGGAAATGTCTCCATCCTTCCCATATCGTTTTCAATTACTACAAAGCACTCCTACATATTAGCAATTAATTAAGTAAAACTTTTCAACATTAACACCTCTTTCTGACTTAACCTGGGATCATACTCTTTAAGAAGATTGTATTTATTATTTTTTTTTTCATGCTTAATATCTGATGTTTGTTCATCTTGAAACCGTATGTTCATACTCCTTGAATGGACAGAAGTAGAGGATTGGTTCGGTAGATATAATAATCTAAAAAAAAATCTCTTTTTTTTTCTTTTGGCCTTACCTCTACCCTTAGATTTTTCCATTAAAATACTTAAATAGATCACTTCAAGTGTATTGTTGATCACTAGCCTTGCTTGATTTTTTTTTAAGTATTTAAATACAGGAAATCCATTTCTGCTATTTTGATCAGTACAACCAATTCATTGATACATTCGTGATCACTACAAATTATAGATACAATAGTTCAAAGAACATGCAACAAAAAATTAAAATTATCAATATCTATTCGAACAGCACAAATATAGTTTGCAAATATATTACTTTTGATAATGCTTCTTAGAATAGGCAACAAAAAAAACATTGCTTTAAACATAATTCTCTTCTATCAACATTTAAAAAAAGTAATATATATTACAGATGATCTAAAATGTTTTGTAATTAATTTATGGCTGATTTTCATATATATATATATATATATATATATATTCACTCGCTCTTTCTCTCTATATAAATATATTGGTGAAAGTGAATTTTAGTGTGCACCCAGCTGCGCCAACAATGCCAAGTCGCCAATAAAGATGGCGGACAAAATAAACAAATACTTCCGCTGAGCAGTTACGGTTACCATTTCCCGCCATCTAATTAGGACTTTTACTGATAAGTATTTTTTTTTCCATACTGCCCGGTGTTTTCTGCAGATGCCGATGGCATCTGTAAAAGGCACCGGGCAGAATTTTTTAACTTAAAAAAACATCCTACGGCTTCGCTAGCAGCGGGAGCGGGAACCTAGTAGCTTCGCTAGCACATTGAACATAAGAACTGTGCGGATAACATGAACTGTACATAATCAATTGAAAAGAAAGAATGAAGGATGTTGTACGAACGGATTTCAGAAGAAATTCTGTCCAATGCCTTCTACAGATGCCGAAGGCATCTGTAGAAGGCACCGGGCAGAATTTTTTTTAACTTAAAAAAACATCCTACGGCTTCGCTAGCAGCGGGAAACTAGTAGCTTCGCTAGCACATTGAACATAAAGACTGTGTGGATAACAGAAACAGTACATAACCAAGAGAAAAGAAAAAATGGAGAAATAAGCAATCGGAACATTCTCCATAAAAAATTTCAAACATACTTTTCCCACCTTCATCAACTCGTAAAAGATATATATTCCTCTCGCCCTTCATCCATTCTGCCGGTTCAATATCAAACCATTAAATTTCAAACAAGCATCCTTTCCTATCTTCATCAACTTTTAATATATATATATATGCATATTTAACTCACCCTTCATCCATTCTACAGGTTCGAAATACTCCCTACATAACAAATTATGAAGGGAACCAACTGTTATAACACCAAAAGAATAACGAGAACTGCGAAGAATTCCATTGCAGCTGTCTTTTAAAGTGAGAATGCAGACGATTTTTTTAAAGCGCATACTGACAATTAAAAATTGCAAAAGAATAAATATTTTCTGTTCGTATTCACATCAAAAAAAAGAAAGGAGAAAATAACTTTTAATTATACGCCTAAATTTCTTTATTTAATAAAATTTTAATTATAATAAAGAACAAAATTAAAATCTTTAATCGATATATTTTAATATTTTTAATTTAAAATTTTTCATAATGCAATTGTAGTTTATGTACAGCTCAACCATTGCAAAAAGTAGTAAACAAAACAGCAGTACGGTTGCTATAAGAGGGATCCGATGAGTTGCAATATTGGCGACAAACAGCTGGTGCACACTAATCTTCACTTAGGCCAATATATTTATACATAATAAAAGATAACTATGAAAAACCAATGTTTATAAATACAGTATTGCACTCTTGCAATAATACAATATTTCAGAAGATGAAGTATAATTGCACATTCTTATAAAAACTAACCTCAGAATATAGCCAACTTTTTCCTAAAAAATAATCACAAAGTTTCTCCAGTTCAAAATATTTTTATATTTTTACTTTACACCCTTACGGATACAGTTAATTTAAATTGCTGAAAGAAGCAACAACCAATAAATTATTTTTAAATACAACATTTCATACTTTTTTGTATTCTTAAAAAAAGTCAAAAACATAATATTAAAATTCCATTGGAGGTGAAACTGTTATAATTAATTTTCTTTACTGTGAATATTTGTTGGTTTGCTAGAACACAATGATATGTTGTACTGTTTACTTAGGAGTTCAATTTTCCTTATACTTTAACTTTACCTGTAAGTTAAAAAAAATAAATAAACAAATTGATTTCGGTGTACTGTGTAAGGTAAGAAAATTTATTATCGTTAAATTTTGGATGAAGTTTTACTTATTATTGTTTTTTATAATATAAATGTTATATGTCATATATAATTTTTTAATTATTTATGTTACATGATCTGGTTGTATTAAATGCAAGTTTGGACAATGATTTTAATTTATACTAGAGTGTATTTGACTAATCGTGCTTTTTTTTCTCTCACCAGCTTGGAAATATTCCTTTAAATTCGATATCACTTTAATTTAGTTCACTTTTGGAAATTCCTGGACATTGTTGGATCATGGCCAAAGCTAAAACCACGTAAGTGTGTAATCTTTTTAGTTTGTTTTTGATTTTTTTTGTTTATAATTTTCTTTAATAAGTTGTCTTTTATATTTTAGACATATTCTAGTTCTAATGAAGAGTATGGTAACAAAACATAAATTTCCTGCAGTACGACCTAGACAAGCAGAGCAACTAGAAATGATAAAGTTTGATCCTTATGGTATGTATCTGTTTGATTTCGTTAACTGAATCTTCAATATAAGTAAATGCAACTTCTATATCTTTTGTTATCATAATTTATAATTAGCGGTTCTTGAATTTAGGTTGGAAATTTAAAAAGGAAGAGGTTTAACAGCATGAAGCACTTTCAGTATTTTTAATTTTGTGTAGTAACACATTTTGTCTTATTTACCTCAAAGTGGCTTTTTTTTTTGGCAAACCAATTTTTTTAGAAAAATTGTTAGTGAAAAATTTGTTAATCTTAAATGCATAGTTTGGTAAGTTTTCAATCTTAATAGTCTTTCTACAGATGTATTTGTATTTTATGTATAACCACATTTCATGTATTTCTGCATTTTATGCTCTTATTCCTATGTTTATACATTATCATATATATTTATACATTCATTTCTCATTCAGTTACTTAAGAAAGCTCATTTTCTGTTGATTATGAGTAATTATAACCATGTATTGATTCATGTGCATGTTCATCTCATGTAAATATGCTTAGCACTTTCAAAGAATATTTTATTCTAGCATTTACTTTCAAGAAATTTACAATACTTCTTTTCATAATCTAAGCTCTAAATGCAATCTTATATTAAATATCTCTTAAAATTTACATACAAATACTTCTGCAAAAATAAAATAAAAATGCATGTGGCTAAATAATTGCTCAAAATGAGGTTAAATATAAAGGAATATATAATTTTTTACTTTCTATATGTTTAAAAAGAATCCTATTTAAAGTAGTATGTTATACACATAAGTGTGTTTCTGTATGGCCTCTGGCTAGGTCAGAGTATTACACAGCATCATAAAATAATTTTGCCTGTACACAAGAAGCTCAATCATTATTGATGCAAATTTAATTTGAATTGTAAATATTTCTAAATATTATATCATTCCAATACCATTCAAAATTATTTATTGTTTTGTGTGAAAAGTGTTACATTAAAATGTCTGGTACCATTTGAATGTTCATATTGTTACTGTAAAGTATAAATTTGTTTCAACACCATTTTCTTCGTCCTCAGTTTCTTATTTTGAAATATCAATATCTTATTTGCATTTGTTGATTGTGGCTATTGTAGTGACTTTGTATATCAGTAAAATAATTTTATAAAAATTCTGTATCAAGTTATTACTATGTTTCAGTTAGAAATAATTCTTAATTTATATTTGCCTGTATCTTGTCTTAGTGTAAAAATTCTTCATTTAATCCTTTCTGTTCCATGAAAGTATAAATTTACATATTATTTTGAAAGCATTTATTTAGGATTTCAATAACTTTTTCTTATGTTAAATTAAATAGATATAAATTAACACCATCTTTCTTATGTATATCTTAACCTTATGCTTTTAAGCTTATTAAACTCATTTATAATCAAAGCTTCCCTTAAAGTCCACTATTTCTTGATGAGCCAGTAATCTGGAACTACACACTTAATCCTTTTTTTTAATGGTATTGTAATGTGATTCAATAATATTTAGTTAAAAAGCATTTATGATGTGTAATTGTACAGAATTTTATCTTTAGTGCAGCCATTAATTTTAAACCATAAATAATTTTAACCCATTTAATTTTAAACATAATCTATTAAATTATGTCAAAAATACCAAAATTAAGATAAATGGACAATAAAATTAAAATCTGAAAAAATATTTGTGAGGAAGTTACTTTTATTTATTTAGAAAAAATATTTTTAAAATATATTAAAATATCAAGAAAAAAAAAGATTACTTACAAAATTGTTTCATTTTCGTAAAATAATATAAAGTATCAAAAATTTCAAAATAGTGATACTTTGACTTCTAAATTTAGCTAATGAATAGTATATGCTAACTGAAAATTATTTTGGAATTTGGGAAAATATTCTGACTACTTAGACAAAGCAAAAAAGGACCAATGAAATGTATTTGGGTGTGCCCTGGAAAGGAAAAGTGATTCACCTGTAAACATGATACTGAGTATTTATGGATTGAGCTATGATTGATATGTCAATGGAAAGTGCTTTTGATTTAATTTATTGTTTCATATTAGAAAAGAAGATTTTATTTTTAAAGCAATGTCTTTAGAGCAAGCTTTTAGTGAATGAAAGTAAAATGATATAAGCATTCAAAGGAGTTGAAGAGCAAATATTTGATTTGTTTTATTATGTAAGAGTTCAATGTTTTCTGTTTTATGATTAGGTAATAAATGAACATAAATAATAAAGTATAATTAGTTTTGTAATATGATTTTATTAGCATGAACATGCGATTTAAAAAATTAAAAATTTAAATGAGCATAAAAATAATAAAATGTATATTAAATTAATATAGAAAATATTTCTAATGTATTTTAATAGAATAAAATTTTTATATAATTTCTTTTAAAAAATCCATAATAGCAAATCTAAGATGTAATTTATAAAGCTTTAAGTATACGATTAACAAAATCTAATAATTAAAATGTTTCTTAAAAATGTTTGCTTTTATCTTTATAAATTTTGTATAAATTTTTCAAGATTTTTTAATATAAAAATGTGACTTAATTTTTTTTAAAATTTTTTATTTATTTTTTTATTTTAGCTATTTTTCTATTAGACTTCACCTTACAATTCACTTAATTCTTAGAAGGATTTAAATATCCAGCAAGTTTTAAATGACAAATGTTAATATCTCAGACTTAAGATGAAAATGACAAATTTTCTGTTAATATATTTTATTTATTAAAAAATTTTGTACCATTGAAATTACTCTTGCTTCTGAAAAAAGCATTAAAATTGTTAGTACTTGTATATTAATGCTATTGAAAACTTTTAAACTTAAATACATTTCAGTGGCTTACAAAAGATAAATGTTAGCTTTAATTTACGTACCATCTTTGGCAATTTTTTTATTATTAATAAAGAAAATTGCAATAACACTACAATTTTAATGAAAAATTGCTGACACAAAGTTAATACACTTATAAGAGATTTATTTTTGAAAAACATTAAAACTGAAATGATTTAAATAATTTAATATTTAACAGTGTTATATGTCTTTAGCTTATATGGAAAAAAATTGTTTTCAACTGGATTGAGCTTCTAAAACTAATGATATTTAATATGTTTTACTATTCCCAATGTTGACATTTCTCAAGAAGCTCACATGTGTACTAATAATCATAATATAATTTTACAATCAGCTCAATTTTACAAAAATGAATTATGATTTTAATAATCCTGGCTGCCTTTTATTCATTTTCATATGAGTGTGTATCTTTAAAGAAGACAGATTTTATCCCAGTCTTTTTAATAAATCTTTATTTAAGTATTTTTCATTTGTAGTATTATTTTGTTTACTGGATGGTATCTGATTTGTGATGTTAATTTTTAAAAAAATTATTTTTCATATATTTTTCTCATCATTTGTTTCTTTCATTTAGTTCGGAGAGATGTATTATACAAGGAAATGAAGAAAATTAAGGGTGTTAAAACATGAAATAATTGAAGACTTTATGATCTGCATAGTCATTGTACATATGTTATTCTCAATTACTTAAATAAATCATATTTCAAACTTTTTTTATTTTATTTTGTATTTCGTATTTGACTGATCATGAAAGTAATCAAGTATTTTTGGATTGAAAATGATCTCTTATTAAGGAGTGCTTATTTTAAAAATAAACTTACTTTAAAATATTTACTTTTAAAAAATTGTGGTTGCATACTAAAATGTATACTTAAGTTACATTGCATATAAAAAGTTTTTTTTTATTTTAAAATAATTTTTTTATGTATGAAAATTATTGTATATTTTCCCAAAGCATTGTATACAATACCTAGCCATTGTTTAAAATCTGAAATTCTACTTTGGCAATGTATGCAAAATGGTCATGATAAGGCTATTGCAGTGGATGCCACTTATAGTGATCACTTTGAATCTAACTCTAAGTGATTACAACATCCAGTTTATCAAAACAATCAAAATGCCTTAAAAATACTTCAGTTTACAGAAATGCAAGGACATCAGAGAAAGAGACTATGAAGCATCATTTGTATTATACATCTGTTTTAATTAGGGAAATTGAGGCAGTTAACAAAATTGGAAAAAAAAATCATATAGAATTAATTTTTTAAGCTTTCTTTAAAAAAATTGTTGAAATTATTAATATTATTTTAATTTATCAAGAATTCATTTAAATGTTAAAAGCTTTTCATTTAAATGTTTATTAAACGATTCAAAATGCTATTAGAATGATCATTTTTTTTTTCTAATGAAGCACTGGTACAGTCATCACATGTCTGTCCTTCTCCTCTCACTTTGGTAAATCATTCATTTAAAGCAAATTCTATGTCACCATTCTTCTTGCAATACTTTCATTTATGCATCAAATTGTTATTCTTCTGGGTTACAGATCATTCCTACATACCACCATTTAATTCAGAAACATTTGAAACAGCTTAGTTTGGAAAATTGATCATAGTGTTTCAGAAAATTGCATCCCCCCCATTCATACTTAACACATGAATTCCCACTGCAAAATCGGAAATATCCTTTGGTCAAAGCTATTAGCTCACTGAATGGAAGGAACTACAGAATGAAAGGATTATTTCAGTGGAGGTGGGATAACAATTTGTTTATTTTTTACCTTACCACCAGTTTTAAACTTTTCCATCCAACCATCACAATTGATTACTACAAGCGAGTTGTTGATCACTATAATGATTAAAACCTAATTACATCCATGATGAATACTATAGATGATTACTGTATTATTTTAAAAGATGTGCATTTCTCAGAAATGTAAAATGTTTGGAAGGATAATGAGATTGGCATGAAAAAAACTTTTATTCAAAGTATGTAAACAAGAAAGAAAGTTGTATAAAACAAAATTTACTCATACCTTATTTTTAAAAAAATGTAAAGCAAAATTTTTAATAAAAAAACAGGAAATTAAAATTAATTTACTTATTGAAACATAGTAAGCTTAAATGACATTTTGAAGTATACTTCAGTATTTTTTCATACAAAGATATTTTATATTTCAGCACTTTATTTTACACATATACTTGCTGCATTCTTGGCCACTTCCTTGTAACTGAACAATTGCAACTGATCTGAGATTCTGTTTTCAAGAATAGCTTTAGTTCTAAGCAAATTGTTTGGGCTTTAAGTGAATTGTGATCTTACATGCAGTTTTAAAATTCCTCCAGAAATTCAAAATTCAGTAGAAACCATTTTTTATCATACTCATTAAAACTGGGCAAATCATATTATACATTTTATAACATATAGAGGCCAAAGTAGAACATTGTATGTATTGTGAACTCTTTATATAACATTTGATGCAGAGTTCATAAAATATCCATATCCTCATCTTTACTAGCATGCCCTTAGAAGGTCGAATTTTTCAATAGCACTTTGTGCATGCACATGCTTCACTAATTTCCTTAAACCTTACTCAACAAGTAGCAGAAACAGAAATCTCTATGAAAAGCATGTATTAATCTTTTTGATTAATCTACCATTGATTATAATCTCATCTATGCTTTTCGAAACAGGCTCTTTTTCTTGCATCTGAAGTATTTCTTACTTTATAGTTTTCATTTCAGATTCCGAAGAATGTCTAGAAAATGTGTAATATTTAAAAATTACTGGCCAATTTTAAACATTCAATAAAATGCTTGTGTATTCTATAGAATACTGGCTTTCATGCATTGATCAGAATTTGGCATAGATCTACTTTGAAGAGTGGTGATAAGAAGCTTAGTGTTTTTTTAAAATTTTAATTAATTAATTTTTAAGCAAAATATTGTCATTTATGGTCAATAACTTCTGGAAGAATCATTCTAAAATCTACATCACGCTGAGCTTCAAAAAAGCATCTCAAAAAGTAAAGTTAGCAAATCTTGATTTTTTTCTCCTAGTTTTAGCAATTTTTTATAAATTTTTCTTCAAATATTATTTGTTGTAATAGATTTAATTGTTATAAAATTTAAACATTGGACAATTATAAACAAATTGAACTATACATTTACTCAATAACATTGTTGTTATTTTCAAGTTGTGCAAAAAAGCTGGCGGTAAAAATTGAAACAAATAACTGAAATGAAAACATGGGAAGAAAAAGGAAGAATGAAATTAGTTTGCTCCAAACAATGCTATTAGAATTTGATACTGAGCAAAAATAATTTTTTTGATTCTTAGAATATCAAATCTTTTTAGATCCCCCTCCCTCGTTTATTCAAATTTGTGACATAATATACTTATGAAATCTTTTCCTACTGTTTTCTTCTACGTATCTGTAAAGAAAACAATTAAATTTAACAATAAGAAGAAAACAATTTTATTTCTTATCAAAGAAACAATTAAAAGTCAATAAAAATGTATTTGATTTTTAAAAGTTGTTTGTCTTTTTTTAGAGAAATGTTGCAGGTATTATCTTCAAAAATCAGAAATATATAATGAAATTAAAATATATACCTAAATTTTAGACTAATTTCTTTAATTCTTTATCGGAAAATTATTAAATTTTTTTTTTTTTACCAAATTACATTGGATATTCAAAACAAAGACAACAATTGTTTATTGTAATCGATGGTGCATTAATTTTTTCCCCATTAATCATCAGAAATAACATTACGGGCAAATGTATGTGAAAAGATCACCTGAAGCAATACAAAATCTTAAAATAAAAAAAAATTTTCTGCCTAAAATAATGGAGATTTATATTTCAATGCGCATAAGATCTTATTCCTCCCCTCCCCCCTCCTTGCATAAAAGTGAGAAGCTGTGATTAGGCCACAGATGCCTTCAACTTAATAAAAGATATCTAACTAATTTTATTTATCATTAAGTTACATGATCGTTTTATAAAGTGTATAAGTGATTTAGGTCACTTCTGCACAGTTTATAAATATTAATAAAAGAATTTACTTGAAGAAACTATATTATCACCTAACAATTGTGCAAATTACCGCTCTTCTCTTATGGAAAAAAAAAAAAAAAATCACATGAAAGAACATTAGAAAATTTCATCTTGGAATATCTATAAGAAATCATAAAAGCAAAAGGTGGTTTATTTCATTATTAAAATGAAAATAATGTCCAAAATAAAATTGTTTAGAATATCGCATTATCTTAAGTGTAATAGAATTTTTTACTTCAATGTAATTAGATTGTTAAAATTAGCTATTTAATAAATTTCTATGAATTCTAATTTTTTTAATGTTTTGTAAAATTACTATTTTTATATGTAAAAATCTTTTTGAATAATTTTATATTGCACTATTTATTACTTTCCTTTGCATCTAAACGTTTCAATCATTGTAAAATGAAATAAATACAGTTCTGGTGTGGAAGGAAATTTTGGCATAATTTTCTTGCAAAACGCAATACACAGAGAAGGTGATTCTCTTTCTCTGTGCTGGGACATAAATAAGTAATAAAATTAATTATCTGTGGAATTTGGTTTACACTTTTGAGAATGATTACTGGCTTATTTTTTAATTCTTTTTTTGTGATCATTTTTATTTGTTTATTTATTTTTCAGTATTTAAAGTTGCATTTGTTCATTATTTCACTCGCACATGCCAAAAATGAGACCAAACGATATTTTTTTTGTTTATCTTTTTATCAAAAAATGTTTTCAGTAGTTCATCTTGAATAACAAGTCGTGATTTTAACCATTAATTTCTTGATTTATTATAATTTGTAAAGATAATTCATTGCTCCAACAAATTTATTGCATGCAAAAGTCATAAAAATCGGATATATAAGAACTGACCTGAAATATTTTCACCAGATGGCAGCTTTGTAATATCTGAAAAGAATCAAAAATGTTCATAAAGAGGAATTATTTTAACGAATCAAACTATAAAAAGAAAACATTATAAAAGTGAAATTGCGTTTTAGAATTTTGCAAAAGAAACATTTCTGCGTTTTGAAAGCAAATTATTTGAAAAGAATCATCAGATGTCGAAAAGAAACAATTCAGGTAACTAGAATTCTGTCTTTATTTATTTATTTATTTTTCGAATTATAAGAACTTTTTATAGTGAACTACTTTATTTCCTTTGCTTTTTACGAACTGGGAAAATTTTTTTGATAACTCTTTGCTAAATTATCGAACTACTTCCCATCATAACCATTTCTTTTCTTCGGAACATATCATATAGTAAATTAATATTTAATCTGATAAAAAATAACTATCTTTCTACCTTTAAAGCTTGTGTACCATTTTGAAGAAAAGCGCTTTTAATATATTAGTCATAATAATATTTGTAATATCTAGAACTCCTAAATTGATTCTCTTTTTTTTTTTTTTTTTTTTTGAAAAAATTTAGTTTCAGAACTTTTCTGGGAATTGAAAAAATATTGAACGTTATTCGAAATTCTTTATTTGATTTCAGATAATTATAAAATAGTTTCAAGCTAAATTATTTTTATATGATGAAAATTAAATCAATTATCAAATGTTTTTAAAATTATACATTGAAATTTCAGAAAATGCTCTTGTACTTAAAATAGTTAACAATTTTTTAACAAGGATATATTTTCACAGCCCATTTTCTGCACATGCGCTAGCATTTACGAAAGTGTTCATATACTTTTGCAATTATTCATTTTTTTAAAGCTTTTATTGATTAGATCAAATTTTTAAACGACTACGTATAAACATCCTTAATTTTTTATTAAATCCAACATGAATTCTGATAAATTTAATTTTTAAAAATTAAAATCGCATAATTCACCCAAGAACATTTATAAAAAATAATTAAATAAATCACATATTTAGAGTATTTTAATTTTTTAACAATATATATTTTGAATAAAGAGATATATTCATATATAATCGGGATTTAAATAAATGAGAGTGTTTTTAATTATGTATTTAAATCATCTATTAGTTGGACGGTAGCCAATTTTCCATATTATTTAAGAAATATATGCTATCAAATCTTCAAAGAGCAAAAGTTTTATTAAATATTCAATTAATTAGAAATTATCAAAACTTTCGCCGTTTTCCCTTAATAACTTTTGAAACCACAAAAAATATTTTTAAACCTCATTATTTTGCATCTTCATTGATGCCAATTTCATTTCTGAGCAATTTCTCTTTCACTTCTTATTGGTTCTTCATAATTTAATAAATAATTGAATACATGCAAACGATTTTGAAATAAGAAAATCTGGATACTCCATTGCTAGACAATAATTATTTGAATTACTCTTCCATTTTTTTAATGAATATTTTTGAAAGCATTTAAGTTTGAAAAAATTCTAAAGATTATTTAATTTGAGTAAAATCTCCTATTATCTTTACTTGCGTATTCTATGAAGTAACAAATGAGCAATATCGCAATTGAGAAAAATATAGAACTTTGAATAGTGAGATATTTGGAGTAGCAATTCTTCAAAGAAAACCAAAGTACACCACTCAAATTCAAATGAAGACAAGGAACGGAAACTGCAAGTAAATGAAACAGACATTCCACAACAGTGAATTCAGGTTATATGACCAAAATAAGTGGTAAAAGCAAGTGGATGGAGAGAAAATTTTTAATTGCTTATTTAATTTATTGTCGTAAAACGTTTGCTTAAACTTTTTTTCGGCATTTGTGAAAATTTAAAGTATTTGTAGAACAATTATTAATAATTTATGAAAGAAATTAATTATAGGCTTTTTCTTAAAGTCTTTCATTTTTATTCTGATTTTTTAAAAAAGAAAACATTTCAAGCTGTAAAGCAATTTTTCTTTATCATATTTTATGAAAAAGTAGTTTTTACCTCAAAAAATATTAGATATGAAAGTATTTGAATCCTGAATATCGCTTAGTATATTAATTTCTCAATAAATTTGATTAAAGATATATTAAAAAAAGTTTATCGTTAGACGAAATGGTAAAAGCTTTAGTACTTAAGGAAAATGCATGCTGGTTGCTGGATTATTTGTAAGCAGGGAATATTAATTGTTTTTAGTTTAAATTAAATCTCTTATACGTAATTTCATGCTCATGACTTCCTCAACAAAATATTCTTAAGCATCAAACTGTGACAGATATAAAAGATGCATTTTTTATAGCCTTACACCTAATCTATTTATTTAATGCATGAATCCTTCTAATGGAGTCTAGCTTCATAATATGGCAATGGCATTAAAATCATTGATCTTTTTCAAATTGCTCATTGTTTTTTGTGGTAACAAAATTTCATTCGCAAATTCCTCATTGTTTTTTGTGGTAACAAAATTTCATTCAAAAATTCCTCATGCAAACTGTACATATAATAAGCAGAATCATTCTTCCTTAGCTTTCAACATTGGAAAAGAATTATGTGAATAAAATTTCCAATAAAGCATTGAAATCTATGTGAATTTCATTGCCACAATGAAATCTATTGTTAAGAATTATGCAAAAAAAAAAAAAAATTAGTTACCATGATTAAGGGAAAAAATGCATGGCAATTAAATTTGTAACTTTAAAAATACGACTTTTAAAATTTTAAAATTGCTTAAAAATAATTTTTGTGCATTGATATTTTTTGGGAATTATCGTGGAAGACGCCACGAATGAGCCAAAAAAAAAAAATGTTCAGAGGTGCATATTTGCATTCTCCAAAGTATATCTGTGCAAAATTTGATAGCTCTTGATCAAGCGGTCTGTCTTGTAAAGAGCCAATACATTCTCCTTTATTAGTAGTATACTTTTAAAATATAAATGCTTTTTAGAGGAAATTTAATAAATGAGATTCATTTTTTTATATAAATGTCAATTATTTTGTGTTAGAAAAAGAAAGTAAAGGAGAAATTTTTAAGAACAAAAGCATAGGCATGAAGTACAAAATAAAAACGGTATACTGAGATTACAGTTTCATTTTTTAAATCAATTTTTACAGTTACAAGTACAGGAATAATTTTTAATGCAATATGCATTTCCATATTCTAGAATATGTGAGGTAACTTCATTAATTTGAAATAAATCTGTCAATTTATTTTTAATACTGTGTGGAAAATTCATATTCTTTTCTAATTTCACTGTGTCACTTCAGTTAAATATAAAACAGTCTCCAAATTTTTAGATAAAAGCCAGATATTTCAAAATAAAAATATATAAATTTGCTGCTTGCATAAGAGAAATTTAACATAAACGTGGATTTATTGATCTGATTAAATATATTTATTTGTTCATTATTTAAGTCATGAAAGATTACTGAGAACTATCGATCTAACAAATTTCTGTACGCCATTTCGGCAGAGAAAACAAAAAGATGGACATTAAAAGCAACTGACAGTTTATATTTTAAATTTATTTTTAAAAAAGGAAGAAAATTTATTTAAAAAAATGAATGAAATTCAGATTCTTTGCATTATTTGATATTTTTAATTACTTTAAATTATTGTTTTTATATTAAATTTATCATTTTTTACAATGAAATGATTATCAGAATTCTGAATCGAAAGATTCTGTTCTTATTATTAAAGCCAAAAGCGTAACTGATGCAAAAATGCATCATTATGCAGTGCAGGATTAACATATTCTACTGCTTGGTTAACCATGAATATTCCATCTTTGACTAACAGTTATCATATCGGTATTTTTCATATTTTAATAGTTGAAATTTTCAAAAGTAAAAATTCGGATGTTTATTAAAACCTCTGCCTATTAGGGAAAAAATCACAAGCGTGCTAATTGAAATTTGCGCACTTTTGGGAAGCGAGAACCAACATAATTATTCGGTTAATAACTAATTATAATTGGATGCTGATCATAAAAACTGAAAGTCTTAACAATGCAAAGGAGCACAAATATTTTCTGTAGTGCAATTGCAAATGCAGAATGCCGTATATGTGCATGAAAATTAGTTTTCTTCCGTTGTGCTAATTATCTATTATTATGGTTATGTTTAGTAATCACAGGCAAGGTCAAAATAAATTGTACAGGTAAACCGAAACGTACATAAATTCTTATGAATTAAGAAATGCCACAAACTATAGAAACAGCTCGTTAAAGTTAATATTATCAATGGTGACGCCAGATGAAGAGAAACGCAAAATAATCGCGCCGGCGTCAACGCGTTAAATTACTGGCATTAGCGTTTTGCTTATTAAAACACTTGATGGTTATTTCAAATAGCATCTCCTGCAACACAGTCAAATTAGTGTTTGTCCAACTTCAGTCTTTATAAGGGGATTCTACTCTGTACTTATTTTATGGAAATTAGGACTTTCAAACTCAAGTTAAGAGTTCAAAGACCTAATAAGAAAGAATAATCATGTAGATATGTGATCGTTTTCTTATTGTAGACTAATTCAGTAACTGAGTCTACTTATTTCTTCCAGTGCGTGATATAAAAAGCGTTTCAGAAAATCATTGATTCGCTTAATACGAACATTTATATGAAAACGTACTGCAAAGTTTTCATTATTTTCTTTTTCTAAAGTAATTGCGTATAGTTAATTTATTGGTTAAAGAAGGTTCAAAATAATTAAAGAAATTTTTTTTTAATTACAAACGTTGTATATAATTTGGGAATTTGCTTATATTATTCTAAATATATGTATGTTTCATACTCAAGACAAACTATTTATTTATTTTTCTATGAAGTTAATTCTTAATGTCTTTTTTAATATAATTTTTTCCTCAATTCTTTTTCAAAATAAAATAAAATTCTCAATTTTCTTCAGGAATATTAGGATCAAATCTTAAGTCGTACTGGACAGTTTGGAATGCTTTCATTGCTGGTTTTCTGGATGGTTTTTCAAATAATTCATCTTAATTGTCATCATCATCTATGATTTCTTAATCAAAGCTTTCATCCAATACGTCTTGATCGTTCAATTATCGTCCACAATTAAGTTCGTGCCAATATGTAAAATTTGCTAGCATTCTATTGCGGCATTATTTTGCCATAAGGAAATGAATTGTTTCGCGCTTCTGTTATATTTTCAATGTTTGTTTAATTTTCATCTTATGGAATTTTTTTATTGTCTTCATAAATATCTTTTTTTTTAAAAAAACAGCTTTTACAATATATATATATATATATATATATATATATATATATATATATAT